>BSBM01000493.1:17627500-18195000 GCA_027924585.1 Larix kaempferi | reverse complement strand
GTTGACGATGATGATTAGGATGGTGGTAATGGTGATGATGATCATCATCATCATCAGCACTGATGTCATCAACGTCATCAGCAGTAAGATTGTCATTAAATTTTTAATTATTTGTGTTATTTTTTGTATTATTTGTTGTATATATATATATTGTGTTGAATAAAAAATTACAAAAACTAAATAAAATAATAACAAAAAAACAAACATTATATATAAATACATAGTAAAAAAACATAATATAATAAATATATAATAAAAAAACACTATATAATAGATATATATATAAAAATAAAAAGTACATAGCAAATTAAAAAACTTACCAGCTTGATACCTCCCGCGACCTTTGTGCTGCAGATACCTCCTGCGACAATTTGTGCTGTCGACCCTTTATGCTACCTCCCTACGAGACCGTTCTTCTGCGTACCTTGTCTACTACCTCTCGTGACCTTTCTATGAACTTTGTTGAGCTGTGAGAAGAGGATATTCACCCTGCATGTGCAAATTGGGATTGTGGTTTCCTGCATTTGAGTTCGGTACTAAGCTGTGAGCAGAGGATATTAAGCTTGCGTGTGGAAATTGGGATTGTGGTCATGCAGGTGAGACTGATCCCGAGTGGAGCAACTCTGATAAGAAGCATTGGCGCCTCCCAAATCGGTGCGTATGATGTCCTAATTTTTATGGGTTCCAATTCAGAGTACAAATCCCTAATTTGGTATTGTAATTTTGTTTTTCTTGTGGTAAACAATGTTATTGCAATGCATTCATTTGTAATCTATTAACACATAGGATTCTGAATCTGTCAACGTTGCGGTTCACTTCCGGATCACCCTTGATACCAACAAGACAATGTTCTTTAGTGTGATTCAACCAATGGCTGGTTCGCCCTATTCTAATAATTCGCTGAATCTGATTAGTCTTCACCCATATAACCTCTTCAAAGCGATAATAACCCCATAGTTCTAGAAATTCTCGTCCAAGTTCCATTGAACGTCTAGTAATCCAGAGGAAAATAAGGCCATCAACTTGTATAGTTTGCTTCAATATCTTTGATGTCATCTTCCTCTGTCCTTGGTTTGGAAGATATAGGAGGTGGAACTAAACCATGAGATGGTCCTATTGGTGGCCTTTGCATAGCAGGATGACCATTAAATCCCATCGGCTGTCCAGAAACACCACCAGGTCCAGGCATTCCCATAAGACCCATGGGTCTATGGACACCTCTTGGGCCCATAATTTGTGGAGGATTGCTTCCTGGAAACATTGGAGTCCCTTCCACTGGCATGCCATGAACGCCTTGTGGATGAGGCTCTCCAGATACAACCCACATATCTGGCCTCAAGATGCCTAAATCCATTCCTCCAACGGTTCCCATTACTTGAACAACACCCATTGCATTTTATTTATCTATATTTTTAGTATTTAGTTGTTGTGTTGTTTCCCACCAACTTGAACACCACTGCCTAAAACTTTTCCACTCAAGGCATTTCTTGTGTGTGAATCAAAACCCCCATGATGGCGCTTATGTGGCCATACCCTTGTATCCTGATCTCCTTCATTGAATGTAGAAATTACCCTTTGAGAAATATCCAAAGAGCTCACAAGATTAGGCACAATCCTGTCATGCGTATATATGATCTCATCCTGGACAATACACCTATCCTCAATTTTCTCCACCAACTTCTGCCTCTTCTCCTTCAGGTAGATCAATTCTTCATTTCCTTCAATGTGCATATCTTCCTTTGACATTGACCACTGTTGGGGCAAAAATATAACGAACCAATTTTCTTGTAGGTAGCGTTAATGTTCAGCTTGAATTCTGGATAAAAAAGGAAACTCCCAAGTGAAATTAACAAATAAAATGAATGAATGGCTAACAATTGTCCCTGTGGACATTATTTCAAAAGTTTGCAATAAATGTACTTGTCATAGTTCCTTCACTGCAAAAACATGTGCTATAGGGATGGTATACTTATCAGGCATGCTGAGAATATGCCCATATCTCACTATCACCACTACTTCAATAAGATATGCCCATAATTTATGTTGTTTGCATGGCTGCAATTAATGTAGAACTGCCTTTTCTAAAGTCATGGTATGTCTAATCAACAAACCAGGCTTTAGTATCATTTCCAGAATTGCATAATTTTTCAAACTACCTTTCATAGTCTTCCAAAAGAAGCAATCCCTTTAGATATATGATCATTGGATCCTATCTTTCCATCTAATATCTAAATTGAGGAAACTAATCTAATTGGCCATTGAATTTAGCTAATTTTTAAGGTGATTTTGGTTAGTGGTTGATGAACGAACTGCAATCATATGAATACTTGAGGTTATTTGGAAAGTGCCTTTGGAGCCAAGAAAGGCTATGTTAACCTGGTCATTAATGCATCATAGTCATGTTGCAAGATAAGGCTTCGACACCTTGGACTTGCTTCATCGAATAGTGCATTTTGCAACGACACAGAGTCTCTTTAACACATATTTTGATTATTCCAAAAAAACTCAAGAGCCCTGGAACTTGACCAAAATCCTATGTAAGCACTTCTAGTGTTCCTAGTTATGTTGGAAGATGGCTCTACTACAAGGCTTGTGGATAGTGTATTTTGGGAAGGCATGACATATATCATATATGAATTCTCTTCTAGCTTTGGAAAGTTATAAATCAAATTATGTTTGAGAATATGGATTCTAATACCTCCTTGGATTTGAATGATAGATTTTCCATAATGGTGAATTTGTCATTACAAATCCACCTACAAATGGAGAAATGTTCTTTAGACATCAAGCATCTTTGGCAATTAGAGTACTAGGGTGTGGATGTATGCACTAAGTTGGGTGTCATTGAAATACCCTGAGTTTTTATTATTGCATTTTGATATTCCAAAGGACTTTTACACCCCCTTTTGGCATATGGTTTTGGCCTTCATATATTGCCACCCATTTTTCTTGAGAACACAAAAAAATATATGTGTGTTTTAGAACTCAGACCTTTTCCTTGGTATTCCCACACCTGCAAGATGATCCAAAATTGTATAACTAAAATGCAATTTTGTCATTCTCAAGAGAATAGAGCTAGGAGGCATTGTGTCATACTTCTTATGAGTACTCCATTTTTCTGGAAAACAATTCATAACTTGATTAGACTGTAGAGTAATAATTATGCAAACAAACTCAAAGTGTCACTATGGGACTATGGTTTCTTTGTGTGTAGAAATTAAATATTTCTTGTGTAAGTCTATAGAAGAAACATGTTCTTGATAATATTCCATGGAGTGTCAAGAGGGTGGTTGTAGTCCCCACCTGCAATTAGATATCGCAGGTTGTAGTCCCCACCTACAACATGGTTTTCCTAGGTTGTAGAATGTTTGAGAGTGGTTCCAACTTCATTGAATCTCAGATGGAGAAAAAGTAGAATTCATATCCCATTCAGTATTTAGTAAACATTCAAGGTAGGATTTTCCATATTGCAGCATGTCCATTATATTCTATTATGTATGCTGGAATGAGATTGATGTTTAATAAAGAGCACCAAGCCCTCTATGTACCCTGATGTTGGAGTTGTTGATTGTTGAAATCTTGTGTCATGATTTTAGCAAAATTGTACCGGGGGAACTATTATTTGTCCTTTGGTTTGTTCAATACTTAAAGAAAAACAATTTTTGCTTGTTTTTCGAAGGCTATATCTCTAAAAATATTTATAGAACAATTAGCCTTATCAAATTGTCATTAGCCTATTCCTATCCTATATATGTTCTAGAAAATGATGTTATGGAATAAGCCTACAATTTGGACCAGTTCTTCATAGATGGATAACAAGAATATGTTCTTTGGATCCATTTTTAACCTCACCCAATACTAATATTGAGTCTCCAAACACTTGTAACTTCCTAAATCCTTTTGATAGTGCAAGCAACATATTCAGTTTTATATCCTTCATTTATGTGCAATTATTTGTACTCTGACCCAAACTTGTTGCAAATTTGTACCAATGTATTTATGAAAGATAAAATTTTCCTCCTGCACCCCCCTAGCTGGTACACCCTGTGAAGATCCATCAAAATAGGCCCAACTACCTATTCTGTTTATTGCTTCTTCCACCACCCTTCTAAACTTTGGTATATCCTTAGACTGTAGGAAGAGCATGAGGATAGCTAGAATTTTTGTGACATAAAATTATGGAGTGATATGATTGTCATCAAATATGGCACTATTTATTTCCATCCATGTTCCCCATATCATTAAGGCTACTAAAGCTTTTTATTCTTTCAATATACCATTATTTATCCATATTTGGATAGCATCTTGAAATTGAAATCCATTCCAAATGAAGTTTATCCCGGTAACATGTGATGCATGGACCCACATTCTCCTTATATATGGACACAAAATAAAAATATGCTCAATGTATTTATTATTTTCCTTATGGAGGGGTACTCTTCCATGCTTAACATCCCTCTAGTTTTGGAAAAATTTCAACATTTGTTTCCACATGTGAAGACTTTTATTGGTTATTATGTGGACATGCATGGTTGCTTCATTTTCCAAAGTGGACAATCTTGATGGGTGAAAACCCCCTTTGAGGACCTTGCTTGTTGAACAAGTAATTTTGACGCAATCCTTTGGAGGAGGCTAATGTGGGCATCTTTTGGTTGCTTTAAGCACTTCGTGGGTTGAAAGTCCATGAGTAAGGTATGGATTCACTCCTAAGGTACTAGCTCGTAATTGAGAATATCAGTGGTTGGGATCAAAAGGACTACAAATCCATCCTTAATGTAAAGTCATATAACCTTGTAGGTTGGAGCCCCCATAATGTTTTTCTTTCATGGTGCCACCATATGAGTTTTTACAGTAAGATTAATTGGCCCCATACCATTAATTGGCCTCAGACAGTGGGCGTGGGTACATAGAGACTAGAGTTTCTTCCAAGCATGGGATATCACACAAGAGGATCTGAGCTTAGTTGATAGTAGTCTGTCTGCAATCAAACTTTGAGCTTAGTTGATAGTACTCTGTCTGCAATAAAATTTAGAGGAACTGAGGAAAATGAACATGACCATAAGCTAATTGGTGGGAGTTCTAGTATAAGGTAATTTTTTGCCAATTTAATTATTTGATATTTGAAATTCCAATTCAACTAATGTGTGGGATAGATGTGCCATAGATGAAAGTTTTAACATATCAAGGAATTAGATCTTTGACCAAAAACTAGGAATTACAAACTTGGGTACTAAGAAAGAAATAACAACAACCAATCATTATCATCTGTATGGTTGTATGAGGGATGTTTCGATTCCCATAGGCAAGAGATTGGGGGCTTTGATGTCAAGGTACTCAATGCAAGCTAAAGGGGAAATGATTAGTATTGCTCATGATGTAAAAGTAAAGGATGTATTGCTCATGATTAAGATACTCTTGTATTTATAGTCATAAAAAAACAAGTTGTGGTATAGCTTCCCCAGTTGTGGTTACTATTTTTTTATTAAGCTCATGAACATTTATATGCAGTTTATTGTTTCTACTATCACTGTGTTTTTGTGATGAATGATTGAAGAATGTTATAAGTGTGCCTAAAGAATTATGAACATGGATATATACAATTCCTTATATTTATTATCACTCTTTTTATGTGATGAATTCATTTGCATGACTTGAGTATATCTGATGCTCTCCTTGAGGTCCCATGAATGAACTTGAACACTTGTTGCATTCATTTAATTTGAAAGAGTAGTTATAGTTTAAAAAACTCTCTCCTTACCTTAGCTAGCATTCATTGAAAGGAAAGGCTTATTTTTGTCATATGCATTTCCATGGTTTGATTCAGTCATCACACCACGAGTTGCACTTCCATCACCCGACTGAGTAATACAACCATTAAAATTTAACTCATTAACTCAACACACTTTAACCTTGCTTGAGGATAAAAAAAATTTAGCAGTTAGGTAGGAGATCGGGGATAGGCATCCAAATAATTCCCCCTTGTCATTTTCATCTGAGACATAGATGTTGTCCTCTAGGGTACTAAAATCCTCTAGTATTTATTGACACGGTTATTGACTAGTTGGTGGAGGGGCCTCCCATTTTTTCAGGGGTTAAGCCGCGAGGATTGACTCCAGATGGACTTTGTGGAATGCTCCACTCCACTTAGCGCCTAAGGCATATCGATCCATTGTCTTCCTTGTACTCTACTGTGATGGTGATACAGGGGCAATAAGACAGAAGTGCCAAAAACCTTTTCCGACGTGTCATGAACGAGGTAGCTTAGTGACTTTTCTTCTGGGGATCTTTTACCCAGGATCCCTTTCAGTAGAGAGATATCCTTCAAATTCAGTCTCTCACTTCATTTGTTCGACTTGGATTTCATCACCTTGCGAAGGATACGATTTGTCGAGGTCTCCAGCTCCTAGTTAGGAAGTTTGCTTGCTATTTCAGGTTTTTAGATGGTCTTTTTCTTTTTAGTGTTGCTTGTTGGCATTCTGGCCACTTTTGTTTTAGCTCGCTTACTATGACACCGGTCCCAGTACAGTTTTTTGAGCTTTCTTTTTTGGCCTGTGAGCCTTGTATTTTCCTAGCTCCCCTTTTATATGCTCAGTTGCTTTAGGGTTTTTGATTTCTTACACGATTAGTTAAAATTATCTGATGATGTGTGATGTCCTCTTCTCCTATGTCTTCGAGATGGTTGAGTTAGATGGTCTTCTCAAGGGACTGAACACCCCTTGATGGAGCCACTAACTCTTGAACTTAGGAGTAGTCTAGAGGACCACGTGATCACATCATCCATGTGGAATTTTCCATTTACTGTGATGATGGTCTTCCAAGTTATATGGAATAATGGTACATTTGAGAGAGAGATGATTGGTTGTACCCCACCTTGGTTGATTTTCTTATGGTCCTTTCATTTTGTCAATAATATTTTTGTGGTACCTTGCCTTTTACCTTTTGGGTCTCTTACTCATCTTGGGATATCTTTTGATTTGTACCACCTTTTATGTTTTTGGTCTTGTGGGTACTATGGTAGTTTGTCCACATTTGAGGTACACCACCTTTGTGCAAGTTGTTATGAGTCGTTATATCCACTCCATACCACCCTCCAGACCTTAGTTAGGAAGATTGCTTGCTATCATACCTTTTGGTGGTCCTATTTGAGTTACAAGAGGTAGTTACAAGGAGCTATTGCATATAAGAGGTAGTTACAAGGAGCTATTTCATATATTTGATATTATTTGACCTTCCATCTCTTTGGCATGTCAAATAATAGGTAGTTACAAGGAGATATTGCAATATATATTTGATCTTATTTTTACCTTCCCCACAATGGTTGATTTACTTTTGGTCCTTACACCCTGTTGTTTATTGGTCTTGTGGTAGCTTGTCCTTTAATTTTGGTCCTTTCATTTTTTGTGGTACCTTGCCTCTCACCTTTTGGGTCTTTTACCGATCTTGAGTTATCTTTTGATTTGAACCGCCTTTTATGTTTTTGGTCTTGTGGGTATAACTATGGTAGTTTGTCCATATTTGAGGTAGTACACCCCCTTAGTCCCAAGCGTTATGAGTCTAATTTATACCCAGTCTTTTCTTTTTTACTTGTACCTTACTAGTTGGTTTTTTTACCCTTTGGTTAGTCTTTGTACCTTACTGGAGGCCGTGAGTCTCTTTGGCCTAAGTCTGTTGGCTGTCAGCTCATCTTTATTGTGATTGTACTGAGCCTTTTCACTGTCATTGAATTTCTTTGATTGACAGTACCATATCCCAGTCATCTCTCTCTCTGGTTTGTACTAACCCTACAATAGGGTCACTTGGTTCCTAGAGTTGATTGGCCTCTAAGAGGCATAGCCATTTCTGAAAGTAACTCTTCCGAGTATATTAGAGGAAACGTCTACACCCAGGTAATCAAATATGTGTTGGTTATAAGACTTAAGTAATCAAATATGTGGTAAATAATTTGAATTAAGTAGTTAAGACTTGTCCTATTAGACAAAATTGTTGGTAATCAAATTATATTTGTTGGTAAATAATTTTAAGAGTGGTGGAACTCCTCGATTGAACTTGTGAGGAAAATTATCTTGGAGAATAAGTGTCCTGACAGAAAAATGAGTAGAACTATGACTTTATTTGTTGAACCATGACTTTATCATAAGAACAGATATTTTCAGTCTTCCATTTGTGCTAAACAACACAATAAAATTTGCAACACCAAAAGGAAAGTAGTGTTTTATATAACTCAGTAGTGTTTTATATATTTTTGTTGTAACCCAGTGAATCGTTGTTTGAAACAACATTACAAGAATGTTCAGTAGATCCTAAAGTGGCTGAGATCCTTAAAGATTTCGACATAATTGGTGAAGCCACAAACCCATTTAAGATGATAGACAAATTGTTGGAAAAATATAGTGCGGAAATTGTTTCTCTACTAATCAAGGTTCCGTAGACAAGCGAGAATATGGAAAGGATTGAATTGTTTGAACAGAAATCTGAATCCTTGCAAGTAAGTTGAGGAATCTTGATTCATAAAATAGTTGATTTCTAACTTTATAATTTTCTCTTTTATATGATAGTATTGAATGTATAAGATGTGGTTTGTATTTATAGAATTATCAGAGACCACAAAATAGTGGTCAAGGCGGTGTTGACCCCAGCGAGGATCGTGGAGAGATGTGGCATCATGAGCAAACGACTCCACGTGCATCGACTCCTTCGCCATTGTTGTTGACTAAACAATCGGCAACACGTTCTGATACACCATGGACCCGAACTGTGAGTGCACCGACCGCTAGTGACCGACGCACACTAGATCATCTAGAAGAAAGGGTCGACACCGAGAATCCTGGTAATATTGATATCGACCTAGCTACATTTCCAGGATCTTCCCATGTCACTAGAATGGGAACAATGGAGGAAAAATTTTTGGTCGACAAAGATCTCGTCCCAATAAATATGGAGAAGATCCCAGGTAATTAATATACGTTGATCAAGTTAGTGTTTATATTTTCATTGTAATATACCGATAAAACGTTTTTTTCAACTAATTATGATCATGGCATGATCGTTTTGTAGGAAATCATGTTTTCTATAAACAAATGAATGGCGCGTCATTGGAGATGTTCGGGCCCACCATCTGAACAAGGTGGGATAGAAAACCAAAATTTTTAAAAGATGAATTCACTAATTGGTTAGTTGGCCTGTTCGACGACAAGACCTTCAATCAATCCAAGGTCCTGAAAAAGGCTAGACAACATGTGAAGGTTGTCCGAGACCAATATAGGAACCACCTGGAAAAAAACCCTAGGTATGAGCTCCTCCAATGATTCCAGCAATGGAGTGGAAATCTCTAATGGATGATGGAAAGGAGAGGGCTCGAAGAAGAGAAGGAAAGATACCACTAGGCACAGGGAGGTATGCAATACTTTTCGCAATGTAATTCTAAAACTTATTATTATTGATTTCTATATTGAACTTGGAACATATAACGTATTTCAACACTTGCATAGGCTGCCAGACACATCAAAGGCCACAAAGGAAAGACTGGAAAAAATAGGTCAGCACAAGCTTTGGCCTGGTGGTTATTTGAATTTGGCGGCATGAATTGTAAGTTTCAAAAAACCAATAATGCATAAAAATAGTAAATTGCAAATTATTTTTCGTTTTATTGCACCGCAAAATGTTAATTAATGACATTATGCAAATATCCAGGCTGAACGATTCAATGAAGTGGCCATTGAGGAAGACATGAAGCTTGGCTTCTAGCAAGGCTTTGGAGCTATTGTTGAATGTCGAAAAAGCTTCTCTGGGAAAACACAGTCTTTTGGTACCAATCCATCCAGTGCACAGGTAAATAGAATCTATATACTTTAATGAAGATTTAATGCTTGTGCAATATATTCGTTATAAATACTTGACAAAAAATATTGACTATGTTTTGAGCAGGAAAGAAATGATCCCCCTAATGTCGAGGAGGGACAACAACAAATCGAAGATCATGCTTCGAATCCTGGTAATGAATTTATTCATATGCTACAATTTTATGTATAGCATTGCAAATGGTGAACATTAAATGTAGTTCACCATATTTCAACTACAGAGCATGTAGAGGGTGAAACTGTACAAGTTGAGCCTGGACAAGAACATGAACAACATGATGTGGCCACACCAGGTAAAAAAACACCTTTGTAATGTTTTTTTTAAATGAAATACTTGTCATTACAATAGAAAAATACAACGATGTATCATTTTCACATTGTTGCAGCAAATCCAAACCCCTTGCCACAAAATCCACGTCTAGATCAGCACTCTAGGATGCAGACATCACCACAAGCACTTGATGAAGAACCAAGAACTGGAGGATATAAAGTCCAGATGTAGATGCGTATCTTAGAGATTATTTACCACTAAAGAGAAGAAAAACTAAAAAGAAGTGTGTGGAAAAATTTCATCTAACTATTTTTGATAACAATATATCATCCATGATTTTTGGCCTAATGAATGAATGAATGGTTTAATGGTTTAATGATTCAGTGTAGTAAACTATTACCTTTATTGGATGTCAGTTTTTATTGCATGAATGTGTTGACTGACTGAATGAATAGTTTATTGAATGTTATCTTTTATTAATGTATGAATGTGTTGACTAAATGAAACAATGGTTTAATGACCGTTAGCCTTTATTGAATGAATGGTAGATGAAAGTTCATGATGAAATATGGATGAATTTGCACGTATTTGTTTTTTTCAAGTACATGCATTGGGTATGGGGAATTGAGAGTGATGTGAGGGGGGGGAGGGGCCATAAGAGCTTCCACTTTCACATGGTTGGCCAGGTTCAGTAGAGAATATTAAATTATTCTCAAAACGGAGAGGAGCTCAATGAATGGCTATGATGCTGACTTTCTACAACCCACTCACATGTCATCTAAATTTTGACAATTTCTTGGAGCTTATTGTGATGCTTGGTTGCTCATCATAACCTATTTCGAGTTTCCACAACTTCAAAGTTTGAGTAAATGATGCACTGGATTCAATATCCTTAACCTTCTCTTTAATTTCCTTGGAATCAATATCCTTAACCTCACATTAAACCCTTCCAAAATGGTATATTTAATGTTCATAATTTTTTAGGGCTACAACTTTCCCATAATGGCTCCTCTTACGCTAGGGAATTAAAGAAAACATATAATTTTCATCGAAAAAATAACAGGGTACGAACTGAACTGAGGAGATTTGAACCTGCGACCTATGTCTAGTCCCAAGGCTACCAACTTCAAGCTTGAAGTGTAGTTGACAATGGGAGACCACCTTCAAGCAGCTTGATTCATTCTACATGCATTTCATAGTGGGAGACGACAAGATACCACCTTCAAGCTTGATTCATTATGCATGCATTTCACTATGCAACTGTCTCACATTCTTAATGTGTTTTCTCTCAATTAGTTTCTCAATTCAGCATAACCCATGCTCACCATCCGAGGACTGTTTCCGGCGGTCTTGAGTTTCATCCTAGAAATGGTGACGATTCATGGTATTATTTTTCCCTTCGGGTGCAATATGACAAACTCAAAGTTCACTACGAAGGTTTGTTTGACAAATGTGATGGTTTGGGTTCCATAACCCCGGTGTCATTCAGGGACACTTTGAGGAATTGCTCCAGGGCAACGGAACCCAAACCGTCACATTTGTCAGACAAACCTTCGCAGTGAACTATGAGTTTTCCATATTGCATCTGAAGGGAAATATACAACCCTAAATCGTCACCATTGCCAGGATGAAACTCAAGACTGCAGGAAAACACTTCTTCGATGGCCGACGTGGGTCATATTGAATTGAGAAACTAATTGAGGGAAAACACAGTGAGAATATGAGACACTGGCATAGTGAAATCCATGTAGAATGAATGAAGAGTACTGGGTGTTGATAGAAATGGTTGTGGGACGTCGTATGAGAGGAAACAGAGATGGGAATTGTTTGATAAGGTCAATCTTGAAGGTGGTAGCCTTGGGACTAGACATAGGTCGTAGGTTCGAATCTCCTCAGTTCAGTTCGTACCCTATTATTTTTTCGATGCAAATTATAGATTATATTTATTTTCCTTTGTCAAATTTACGTATCCCTTTATATGTTTTCTTTATTTTCCTTTTCTAACTTTATGTATCCCCTTGTGATAATGGGAATTGTTAATATCGAATCACTCGAGAATGAACATAAAGAGGATTTCCATGGTAATCTGTTCCATCCAAACCTATCAAGTGTACTTTTAGGTCAGTAATATTCTTGTAACAAAGCGATGACATATCTTAGAAGAAAATGTAACAAAGCCCTGAAAGAAGTTTGCGTAACATAGTGGTTTGTGTTTGCAGGAATATTTCAATTTACAGGGTGAAAATGGCCAAAGAGATGACACAGTTCAGATACTGAATTAGAGGTGACTGCAGACAAACTCATATAGATGTCAAATGACGAGGATGAAGAGTCAACTTTGAATCAACTATGTTGAGTGGAAATCCAACATGGCTCTCTTCGTGAGATCCAAGTAATAGTGTTTTTTTTTTTAAATATCATATGGTAGTCGGATATCCGACAACAACACAACCCTAAACCGATGTTCTTGCCATACCTACGATGGCAAGGGATGTCGGATTCCAGGTATTTTCTCACGTACATGTCGTCGGATACCCGACTTCCAAAATGAAGAAATTTGACTTTTGTGCCATACTTCTGACGACATTCAATGTCAGATTTGAGCCATTTCCATGTGTGATAGTTGTCGGATATCCGACTCCCACACCGAATAAATATGAGGTTTGTGCCATACCTCCAATGGCATTTAATGTCATATTTCAGCCATTTCCATGTGTGATAGTCTTCGGATATCCGACTCCCACAATGAATAAATCCGACGATTGTGCCATACCTTCGACAACATTCAACATCGTATTTCAGCCATTTCCATGTGTGATAGTTGTCGGATATCCGAATCCCACACTGAATATATCCGGCTACCTATGAAGTGACCAAACTCAGTTATCCGACTAGCTTGTTGTTGGTTATCCGACTGCCTCTGGGAGTTGAATAACTGACGATGTTCCAGCCATCGTATTTAAGACGAATTTGGACCAACGTTTAAAAAATATGGAGGTTGTCGGATGGTCGACCACAAGATGTAGAAAATCTGACTTTTTGGCCATCGGATTTTCGGTCCAAAAAACCTAGTGTATTGTGGGGGTGTTATTAAAATCTCCCTCAATATCAATAAGGTATCCTTCTTCAGATAACCTCTTAGAATTAGTAGACCTTGAATGATTTTATTCTTCTTCATCCTCTATTTCCAATTCTTGGTTCTCTTCCTTTGCCCCCTATGGGTGTAGATCGTCGTAGTACAATATTTTCCTTGGTGTAAGTAACTCTCTCCATTTTGGATAAAATTTTTGAATCCTTCTAGAACTATGCAAAGCTTGATTGGCCACGATGTCCGATTGAATACATAAAAGAAGGAATTCACAATTTGAGAAATAAAAAAATCACCACACACTAAAAAATTTCCTAACAAGATTTAAGCAAGCATGAATACTCTCCCAATGATAAGTACTTGTTTTTTTAGGACCAACTACTAATCAATGATGAGCCACAAATAAGGGTATTCTATAGGTAATCATAGGATCATTAGGGCCCAAGTCCAAGCAATGAAGATTCATAAGATACAATTATGCTAACTTTCATGCAACGATCGCCAGGGGCAAACGTAATTTCCTTCGACAAATAAACTCCCAAGGAGCTGAAACAGAGGTTCCTCATTTTCCTTAGGTACCACAAGATGTTCCTCTTTCATTTACCGGTGAGAATCTTAGGATAGGAAACTAAGGCTACCACTTCACGCTTGGTAGTTGGGATGAACAGTCATTAAAAATGGCTTCTTGAATGGGCACGGAATGCAAGACACAAGTCCTATACCCGAACCTGTCAGTGAGTAGTGGTGTCACCCCGAGGACTTACCATGCTTAAATAAATCCCAATATCACATAACCCCACTAATCCAAGTAACAGGGGACAATCTTCCCACACTAACTAGCTTTACCTACTACTTAACGTTTGTGTTAGAGGCATTTTCTCAACAAGTAGATCACACTACTAATGGATTTTATCACTCTTTAATTGGTACTACTCTTAATATTTTTTGGCCTTGGATTAGTTAACTCTCAATGCCTATCTCCAAGGTCCTAAAATCTAGTCTATTAGGTGAGTTTCTAGAAAAGAAAACCTCCTAGGTTCTTTACACTGCTTCTGCTTTTGAAAAATATCAATTTCAAAAATTTTCAACAAGAGAAGAAATTAAGTGAAACTAAATATATTACGATCCAAATGCATACGTTCACACTCTTTAAAATAAAATATGAAGGACTTTTCAAGCCACACAATCAAGTCTTTCAATGCAAATGCAATCTTTCAATTTTTTGTTTCACAAACCAAATACGATTTCTTAAGATCCAAACTTTTACTTTCTTGATGAAAAAGCAACTTTAAACAACAATTAAACTAATGCAAGAAACAATATTAGGAATTATATGCCTACTGTTAAGATTTGATATGCTAAGACAGAAAATAGAAGCATTACATTCCATTTCACAATAATAGCATATACAGGATCACTGAAGAAACAACAAGCACATCATAAACACAAGAGACAGAGATTTATCCTGGGAAACCCTCATGGGGTAGAAAACCAAGCAAAGCTTCCTCAATATAGATGACCAGCAATATACAAAGATGCAAACCAAAGACATGATCTCCTCCTCCACCATAGAAGACCTCTCCTCCACAAGTGCGCTACTCTCAAGTGAGTGAGTGTGTGTGTGAAGTGAGGAATACACATCCTCTATTCATACACTACTTCGACTTGTCTTTTACACAAGTCATGTAGGCTCGTATTTAACCAATGGGTTAAATACCCCACTACAACTGACTAGGCCGACCCCTCTAGAGTGGTCTAATAACCCTTTGACCCACATAACACATACAGGGCCGACCCCCACTAGGGAAGTCTAATAACCCAAGTTACCACATTCTGACGGAGGAATAAACATCTCCGGATATACAATAAGATCTTCACGGAGGAATGAATCATCTTCGGAATAATAAAATACAAATATAATATTCTTTAAAGTTACAATATCTCAACACTCCCCCTTAACGAGAAGGATATTATAGTAGCATCTGCATGAGCAAGGAGTCATCAACATCATACATGATACATCTATAAATCATTGGAAGCTTTCTCATCATCATCAGTAACTCAAGCAGTTACTGGAACATCAACATCTTCAGTACTGAGTCTTTATCTTCTGTAGCACTTGAACAGCTACAACAATATCATCATCTGGATCCTCACGATCATCAACATCGTCATCACACAATCATCAGCATCGTCATCATCATCATCATCACACGATCATCAGCATCGTCATCATCATCGTCATCACACGATCATCAGCATCGTCATCTAGACCATCACGATCAGCAGCATCATCATCTAGACCATCACGATCAGCAGCATCGTCATCTAGACCATCACGATCAACAACATCTTCATCTAGACCGTCACGATCAGCAGCATCATCATCTAGACCATCACGATCATCAACATCGTCATCTATACAAGTATCCATACCAATACAAGTATCTATATCATCAATACAAGTATCCATACCGGTACAATTAACCACATCATCAATACAAGTATCCATACCGATACAATTAACCACATCATCAATACAAGTATCCATACCGATACGAGTAACCACATCATCAATACAAGTATCCATACCGATACAAGTAACCACATCATCAATACAAGTATCCATACCGATACTAGTAACCACATCATCAATACAAGTATCCATACCGATACAAGTAACCACATCATCAATACAAGTATCCATACCGATACAAGTAACCACATCATCAATACAAGTATCCATACCGATACAAGTAACCACATCATCAATACAAGTATCCATACCGATACAAGTAACCACAACATCTAAGAATCACTTTCTCGGAGACATATGTCTACGAATCAATTCAGGGACCAAAGTCCGGGGATGATACAATCCCCACTTCTCGGAAACCATTCGTCTACGGATCAATTCAGGGACCAAAGTCCGGGGATGATACAATCCCCACTTCTCGGAGACCATACGTCTATGGATCAATTCAGGGACCAAAGTCTGGGGATGATACAATCCCCACTTCTCGGAGACCATACATCTACGGATCAATTTAGGGACCAAATTCTGGGGATGATACAATCCCCACTTCTCGGAGACCATATGTCTATGGATCAATTCAGGGACCAAAGTCCGGGGATGATACAATCCCCATCTGTCCACTAAGGACTTTATTCTAGAAGACCATACGTCTACGGATCAATTCAGGGACCAAGGTCCGGGGATGATACAATCCCCATCTGTCCATTAAGGACTTCATTTTCGGATACCATACGTCTATGAATCAATTCAAGGACCAAAGTCCGGGGATGATACAATCCCTACCTGTATCCTTATCAATACAGATATCATCAAAACATGTATCCTCATCGATACATGAACAAAACAAGTATCCTCATCGATACATCAACAAAACATGTATCCTCATCGATACATCAACAACACATGTATCGTCATTGATACATCAACATAACATGTATCCTCATCGATACATCAACAAAACATGTATCCTCATCGATATATCAACAACACATATATCGTCATCGATACATCAACAAAACATGTATCATCATCGATACATCGACAAAACATGTATCGTCATCGATACATCATCAACACATGTATCGCCATCGATACATCAACAAAACATGTATCCTCATCGATACATCAACAAAACATGTATCGTCATCGATACATCAACAAAACATGTATCCTCATCGATACATCAACAAAACATGTATCCTCATTGATACATATATCATCAAAGTAAAAGCAAGTAAAAAAAAAAATTCTAAGTATAAGAGTCCTAAGTCTAAATGATCTAAGTATCCAAGTGTAGTAATCAACTATCCACATCATCGACCTTGTTGTCGATGAGGCAATCTCATCATTAGTGACCACATCACTCCCCCTTTCGAGGAGGGTCCTTCCAAGCTTGTCTTGGAAATACTCAAACTTTTCTTGAGGTAGAGGTTTGGTTAGTATGTTGGTAACTTGTTCACTTGAGGTAGGGGTTTGGTTAGTACTTCGGTAACCTGTTACAGATTCAAACTTTATAGTTCCTTCTGCATCATATCTTATTAGATCCCTATGTTCTTTGACTTATCATGGAACACTGGATTCTATGTCATCTTGATACAACTCTATTTGTCACATAGGGTCACAGTTGGTTCTATCTCTAAGTCAAACAATCCTGAAGCCAAACTTCTTCACAACTAGCAGAGCAAGCAGCCATATATTCCGCTTGTGCTGAGAGCCACACTAGATTGCTTCCAATTAAACCACAAGATCATGGCTGATACTAGACAATAACATCCTCTTGATGTGTTCTTCCTGTCTGATACCCTTTCTGCCCAATCAACATCTGAGTAGCCATTTGAAGTCATGATCTCCAAGATAGCATAGATCAAAGTCTATCGTATCCTTTAGGTGCCTCATCACATGCTTTGCAACTATCAGGTGAACACATCTAGTTTCCACTAGATACTAACTCAAGGTGTTCACAACAAAGCATATATCTAACCTAGTATAAGTTAGATACATCAATGACCCAATAAATTGACTGTACAGAGTTATATCCACTAACTCTGATGAGTCATCCCCTAACAGCTTCAAGTTGGAATCCATAAGAGTGGCCATTCCAACACCTCAAGTCCTTTTAATATTTCTCAGCATACTTTCCCTGGTTGAGAAAGATTCCTTCTGATCCTTGCCATACTTCCAAACCTAGGAAGTAATGCATCCTTATGAGATCTTTCATTTTCATTTCTGCAGCCATCTATCTGTGCCATCTCTCGTCAAATGGGTCTACTGATATAAGCCTCAACATCATTCGAACTCTGTGATGAGTTCCTTCTTGCATCCAGTTCATCTGTGTATAGAAATCATATTCAACCTTGTAGCAAAGGTTGTGATCCACATCACCCATGATGATCATTAATCTCATCAATTGACTATCGATCCTGGGAACCCATACAGGACCTGATTCACACTTCTTCTTTAATTACACCATTAAGAGAATGGTCTTATCTAGCCACTTGGAGCAAACGTACCGTCATGATTCTCTTCTTCTTTCTAAGAGAATCTTCTAGCCACGAGCCTTTTATATTTTGTTTTATTTGTAAATATTCTTGTTGAACATCCATCACTTGTTCGGTGTTCATCATTCTTCATGATCTTTCCTACAAATCAAAATTAAGTACATGATTAGTAATGCTTCATAATCATGAAATCATGATAACCTATTATGCATATAGATATCATTTACATAGTTATGCAACTATCTTGACCAATACTTTGGCACAACACTTTTCCATATCTTGTATGCATACAGTGGCTATCTAGATGCCTTCCATCTCTACTAGAACATACTATCGTGAGTGTGCAAAGCTCTCAGCATGTCAGCAAAGATTCTTCATTCTAGACTAGCAACAATGGAATGTTTGTCCAACTTACCAATCATATGCATATTAGTAGTATACTGTTTCAATGCTATATGAATGTTTACTCTCAGCATCATATATTATAGGAATACAAATATGCATACAACCTATTACAGACAATATCATCTACTATTTCAAATAACAACTTAAATACTTATCTTTTATGTTTGTGTGGTTGCCTCCCGCTTGATCTTCTATATGTCTTTTGAACTTCTATTCATTATGTACCACTATGCATGCTCAAGTGTCATCCTCATGATCTCATACACAAATATACATTCATTAGTATATTTCAATGTTATCAAAACATTATAGTTCTAAATAATCTTGAATAGGTATAGTCATGGTAATATTCAAGGTTTCAGGGAAGTCTTCTTTTACTCATGCATATTCTTGTTTGATCTGGTTAGTTAAATCATCAACCAAGATAAGAGACATAATATGCATAAACTCTTGATTACTAACTTTATGAATAAGCATAACCAATCATACCAGGTATACTTATATAAGGGATCCTAACACAAGGTAAGATTCTAACATGACATAGGAAAACATACCTGGATTAGTATACCTGCTTAGTTATGTCTAACATACCTAATCAATATCTTCTTTGTTTTCTTCAATGATTTAGAGATCCTATGTTGGAACCTGCATGTCTCATAGGTTAAGCATAATAGAACAAAGTCATACATACCTCGTAAGTAGAACTTCTATGTGATCAAATATTATGGATGAGTCTTTGTCTTCATGTTATCATGGTCATGGAACTTGATTTGTCGTTCGTGATGTACCTGAACCTCCTTAAGTCATACCTGTCGAGACTTCTTGTAGTCTTCTTATGTAAGGCCTTAGCCTCAACTCCCCCTGAAACTTGATCTGGAGCTTGATTAGGGTTTGCTAGAGAAACCCTAAAAATTCAATCTTTGACTTTCACACTTCTGAATGGATGGAAGGATGTGTCTTCCTGAGCTGATCAAACTAGCATACTTCAATTTTGAAATCTCCAAAAAATTGACCCCTCAAAATTGCCTTCAAAACTTCTAGATCTTTTGGACAGGATCCTAAACTGGGGTTTGATGAAGCCCACCCTTCTTCCCAATCAAAAGGTTCGATCCAAGGCTCTAAACTCTTTTTTTTTTTAGGATCTTCCAGCCATGGTTACAGACTTCAAAAATTCCAACTTTTGTTGAAGCCCTAATTTTCCATCTTTCCGATCAAAATCCCGAACTGGGGTTTGATCAAGCCCGGTCTTCTACCCAACCAAAAAATTCGATCTTGGTCTCTAAATTTTGATTTTCCTAAGTATCATTCAGCTGTGGATTCTGATTCCAAACATTCTAACTTTCTCTGAAACCCTAAATTCTGGAAGCCATGAATGAAGGTGCTCCAAAAATAATTCTGTTTTGACAGAAATATGTACCTGATTGTTTCTGCTATAACTCCAAACTTTTCGCTCCACAGGGTTTGAAAATTTTTTTTGTGGTAGCCTGACCTGTCATATTTCCATCCCGATAGGACTGACCTCAATTGGATTTTCTGAGAGAGAGTTATGCCAAGTGTCGCAATGTGACCTGTTTATGAGATAACACAGGAGAGCGAACTTGTACGGCGTGCCACGTGTTACTGTTTCAACTTCAGCCTCTGAACAATTTTCCTGCAATAGATTGACCTGTTATATTTCCATCCTGACAGGTCTGATCTGAATTGGATTCTCTCTGAGAGAGTTATGCCAAGTGTCACAACGTGACCTGTTTATGGGATAAAACAAGAGAGCGAACGTGTACGGCATGCCACGTGTCACTGGTTCAGCTTCGGCCTCTGACAAAGTTTCCTGAGATAGTACAGTCTATGTACTACCTGTCACTTTTTACGAAATTTCATTTGGAGCTTCCTAGCCCAAGTTATGACCTTTTTTCCTAGGTCACCTGATTTTGACTGAGATCTGGAAGAGGCAGAAACCCTAACGTGTACGGATCATAACTCACAAAGTACAACGAATCTGAGGGTTCCCTTTGGACACAAAGTACCGGGGGATGTTATCTACGACCTGTAAAGGTTTCAGATCCCGAACCTTCACCAAAATGGATTTATGGTGAAAGTTCCACGATGACTGTTTTTTGCTATATAAAACCCGAACCTTCAAATTGTCGTAAGTAAAGCAAGTGTCGTAAGTGCCATACCTTGCCTTCCTTCAGGTT
Source organism: Larix kaempferi (assembly GCA_027924585.1). Taxonomy (NCBI): domain Eukaryota; kingdom Viridiplantae; phylum Streptophyta; class Pinopsida; order Pinales; family Pinaceae; genus Larix; species Larix kaempferi. The sequence continues at coordinate 18,174,150 of BSBM01000493.1, read as the reverse complement.
AGCTCTGATACCATGTTAAGATTTAATATGCTAAGACAGAAAATAGCAGCATTACATTCCATTTCACAATAATAGCATATACAGGATCACTGAAGAAACAACAAGCACAGCATAAACACAAGAGACAGAGATTTATCCTGCGAAACCCTCATGAGGTAGAAAACCCAGCAAAGCTTCCTCAATATAGATGACCAGCAATATACAAAGATGCAAACCAAAGACATGATCTCCTCCTCCACCATAGCAGACCTCTCCTCCACAAGTGCGCTACTCTCAAGTGAGTGAGTGTGTGTGTGAAGTGAGGAATATACATCCTCTATTTATACACTACTTCGACTTGTCTTTTACACAAGTCACGTAGGCTCGTATTTAACCAATGGGTTAAATACCCCACTACAACTGACTGGGCCGACCCCTCTAGAGTGGTCTAATAACCCTTTGACCCACATAACACATACAGGGTCGACCCCCACTAGGGAAGTCTAATAACCCAAGTTACCACATTTTGACGGAGGAATAAACATCTCCGGATATACAATAAGATCTTCACGGAGGAATGCATCATCTCCGGAATAATAAAATACAAATATAATATTCTTTGAAGTTACAATATCTCAACACCTACCACTATGGTGAAAAAATTTCGAATGATAACCTCTTTAACCACAATCCAAATCCAAGTTCGAGAAGAAACATGTCAATAAACTGATCTTAGACTCAAACACGTTACAAGATCTACTAAGTGACACGGTTTCAGAAGCAAATTCTTCCTTCAATCAAGGATAACCAGGAGAAAAAAAAACTTAATTATTCTCTAGGTATTCACACTCAAGTATTTAAAGCACTCAATTAAACGTAAATAAAATGAAGCACAAGAGACTCTTAAAAATTTTCACAAACTTTTGACTGAATCTCAAGAAAAACACACTCAAACACCACCCAAAATGATCCAAACAGGAAACAGAAGTTTCGAGGCTACTTAAATAACCAAAAAAAATCAAGTCATTCAAACAAAAGAGGAAAATCTAAGAACAAATTTCAAAGAACAAATAATTCACTCCTGTTCAGAGGAATAAACACGAACATTCACACCTGTCAACATAGGAAAGCAGGAATACACCCTACCATTCATGCCTATAAGTATGGGAGCGCACAACTTACATATGAGAGAAGCTAAGAAAGCAAAAAAATCTAAAAAATTCTAAAATTATGGGAATTTTAAGGTAGATGGGATATGATTAAGTCTTTTAGAGACTAAAACACCCAAAAAAAAATTGAAAAATCAATCAACAAGGCCTTACAAAGGTTGGTTTGTCCTCAGTGGAGTTTCCAATTCTATTGTTTAGAAATTAATCCTATGACCAGGGAAAGATCACCAACATAATGATTAGGGTGATATTGACTTAAATGACTCTGATTACATGCATATTAGATTCTTATTTAGAAATAAGACAACATATAAACTTTAATAAGAAAATCCAAACTAGAGAAGAGATTAGGGATAAAAAGATGCATGCACCTTTTTCGATGGTTGATCCAAGCTACTCCTTTGTCTCTTTCTAGATCAAATCCTTATTTCCCAATTTCAACATACAAAACCAATACAACCATCCTTGCTCAAGCCAATTTGACAACATAAAAAAATGTAAATGAATTGAAATACAAGAAGAACATTAGTTATCTAATCAATTTCAATATAAATGACAAAACATTTGTAATGCCCCATATTTTGACTAGGCATGTTTACCTGCCGTACATAATGCACTCTATTTTGCTTATTATCTATTGGACTCAACTAGACTGAGTAAACTATATTTAGGGATGTTAGACTTGATTATATGTTGCTACTATGCTTATGATGTTACTATGCTTATGCTGATACTATGATTATGATGTTATGATGTTACAATTCTCATGATGTTATTATGTTTATGCGGTTACTATGTGTAGTTATCATGAGATTCCTTTCTTTCATAATGACCGTGTATGTTTAATAATCATCCTTGATGAAATGTGTTATATATGATGTGGTAGGTGGATGCCAAACCATGATATGATCGATTTAATGGTTTTATGCGATGAAATGAAATGATGTTGATAATATGGACGAGCTAATGATCGAATGGAAATATTTGTTATAGATATATGTCTGCAAAATACTAATTTGCAGGACACAGGGGATACGTCATAGCCAAATATATGATATGATATGAGGAATAAGTAAACAATGAACATTAAATCTTAGCAACCAACATGATGATACGATGACACAAACCGATAATCCAGTAACAACATAGTATGATTTTGACAGGGTATAGGCCCGATATGTTGAGAAGGATGGATGCATTTCCCACCCTATTTTTTATGATACATAAGGTCGTTGGAGGGATATGTTGAGTCATGCTCCCCTATATGTGTGATGACAATCTTCAAATGTTTTCTAGGAGAGGGTAGGTCCATTTTTTAGCTAACACTACTGCTCTTAGTTTCTATATGTGGCCAAGTTGGTAAAGTCGACACCACATCCTTACTAGAAGAGGAAGGATAGGGAGGATGCAGAAGTAGGATATGATGGGAGGATGTGTTAGATAGTATTGTTGGGGATTAGGAGTTCTATCACACTATGTAGTGGTAGTAGGTACCCCTCCCTTGAACATAATTGATTATTTGATTTCTGTGAACCTAAGTATAATGATATTAAACCTTGATTGTTAAACCATTAAACAACTCATAATGTTAAAATCATTATGTTAAGTATATATGATTATTACATATGCATTGTTATTGTTAATTAGTATATATGCATAGGAAAGATATGCTTACTTATAGTACATATGTGATCTATGCATACGTTGGCCATGCATGCAGACTTTGCATATACATACTAGTATCGTTCTACAATTGCTTACGAGGTTAAATAATTGTGTAAGTTGTTGCGAAATAGTAAGGTTATTAAACCTTGGTAATGTAAGTTAAGATTTGTAAGGTATGTGTTAAACAAGTCATCTAGTATTCCTTAGATTATATGCGAAAACTATAATAAATTATTTATTAAGTGTCGTCAGTTGAAATTAATATCAGGAATTGTTGTAAATAGGCATGAACATTGTTTTGTATTCAACAGTAGAATTGTACTTTTTAATTATTAATTATGTTTGGTTAAACCCTTAAGGGTACTTTGTCTATAGGTATAGAAGTACTAGGTTGATACTCATATAATTAGGAAGCAAACAAACAATTAGTGTTAATTAATATTCATTAATTCATCATTATTATTATCATTATTATTATTGTTAGCATTGTTATTAATAATTGGATTAAATAATTATAATTGTTAATATCATCATGAGTATTATTGTTTGAAACTATTGTCAAACGTGAAGTTCATTAAGCTAGTTAAATTAATTATTTAAAAAACATCGGAATTGATTATGTCCTATCCTTTGGATAGTGGAACTTTAATTGGTCTAAAAATAGTTTTGAATGTAAGGTATAAATTGAATAATATAATATGATTATTGTATGAGTATTTAAAACATAATTGGTAGATGGATCTGTCAATTAAGAAGATAATCCTCATAAAGAAAGCCAGTAGTGGTCATTCATAAGACTTAATGAGTTTGGGTATCAAGAAGATAGGTGGAAGACGGTGGAGTAAAACAACATATGATAAATATGTTAAAAATTAAATTGTCTTGAATAGCAAGGAGGGGATTAATGAGTTTGAGGTCTCAAGAAGATAGGTGGAAGGTGGTGGAGTAAGGATCAAGGAAGCATAAGGAAGTTGGGTATATATAAAAGGTTGGAGAGAGTAGTCAGGGGATGTTTTTTTTGGGAAAATTTTGTAAGGAAGAGGAAGGAAATTTCAAGAAATACTCGAGGAGGAAGAGGAAAATACAGTTGAATATAGGAAGGGGAAAACTCTTATTTGGTAATCAAAACAAGTAAAAGTTGTTATTGGAATTATCAGTTTGTGGGCTCGAGGGCTAGGAAGTCTGTCAATTTCCTAGAGCCAACACGATCAGAGCTAGTTGGAAGGGTGGATTATTCAGTTAGTTGCTAATATCTAAGGACGAAAATAGGGAAGGAAATCTTTGTCACATACCTAATCCCCCGGTTCCCTTTAGAGGTGATGGGGGAGCTCCTTAGAAAGAACCTACTAATTTTTTTTCCAAAACTCCGCAATTTTACATAGCAGCAATAACTTCAGTCCAGAATCCACGATTCTCAAGCCGCAATCTACAAGCTGCAAATCGGAAGTCGGAAGTTGGAACTCCAATTCACAGCTTCAAAGAAAACACACCTCTACAATCCACAATATGCAAGTCAGAAGTTGGAAGTCGGAACTCCGAATTCACAGCTTCGAAGAAACATGCCTCCGACTTCCGCAATCCGCGATGTAGGATTCGGAAGTCAGAACCCCAAACGCATAACTCCAGGAAAATTACACCTCTGACTTTCGCAATTTGCAATCCGCAATGTGGGAGTCAGAAGTCAGAATCCCAAATGCACAATTCCGAAGAAACACTCCTCCGAATTCTGCAATCCGCAATCCACAATGTGGGTTTGGAAAGTCGAAATCCCAAATGCACAACTCTGAAGAAACATGCATCTGACTTCCGCAATCCGCAATCCGCAATGTAGGTTCAAAAAGTCGGAATCCCAAATGCACAACTTCTCAGGTCAATATCTTTCTCATCCTAAGTCTGTTTTTGGCAAAGTTGGTGTCATTGGAAATCTCTTGGCGAGCCCCATGCAATGGTGTGACCCCCTTCCACATCGGAGAACTATGATTTTCCATTCTTCAAACCAAAGTGTTTCCCAAGACCTCATCCATGCCTCTTTACCACTCTAAAAAGAGATCTGATACCCCTCTATCATGGCCCCTTCCTTCATCTAACCCACGGAGGAAACATGAACACAACAGGAGGTGTCTATTCCTCCCCCAAATCCTTGACTAACATTCTGAACATTCAGGCCTTTCAACAAACTCAACCCTATTCATCAAGGCACTATTCATAGCATTACAAATATAAGAATGAAGATGTGCAGAAGCATGGTAAATAAACTCATGTGTGTATATTCATACTTAAATAAACACAGTGGAATGAAACATTATCCACACACATATAATGGAATGCATTTAGCATATCAATAACAATCATCAAATAATTAAATCATTGCATAAGTAAAACACAAAGAATACTTATCTTTAAGATGAAATCCCAAGCAACTGGCTATGGACTGCAACATTCCAACCCAACCATAGGTCTCTTCCCAACCTATATTCTTTTAGCACTCAGATACCACCCCGGAGCTGGGGCTATGTATCCACTATGTAGGAACTAAACAGGCTCACTCATAGCCTTAGGCATAGTCATTCAGGGTAATCCAACACACAATTCGCTCTGTCAAGCAAGTGGGGAGACAAGGAAGGAGGTTTCTAAGTCAATGAGATCAAACACAGAGCTACATGCATATCCAAATGGCTTCAGACAGTCCAGGCACCCCCATCACCTCCACTCTCAGCCTAAGTAAGGTCCCCTTCTCTACTACACAGTCTCTTGGGACCCCCTTCCCTCAGTGCTGACCTGACATGTATGGCTGGTACCGAATTCTAAAACAAGGTTAAATGAGCCCTCACTGGCTCTACCATGAATTCTAACACCCTCGGTCTCTCTCCTAGTGTGATCCACTCTTGGATCATCCTCAAGGTTGCGACTAAAGGGTTATGTCCCGCAACTGGGTTTTCAGGTATCAAATCTAGGTCTCCCAATAGATTTATGGGAATCCAACCCTCTCAATATCGCTCCAAGGTTCAGGTATATGTATTCCCCAACAGATTTCACTTCCCACGCAGATTTCTAGGCGTTTTTGGATTTGCAAATCATGGCTTCATTCCAAGTCACGATTTCTGATTCTTTCTCACTGCTGGGTCTGGGTAATGGGTCCTCCCTACAAAATTGAAGCTGTAATCCTCCAACATACAATGGGGATGAGGCAAAACGTCCTCCCATGAGGTGGAGTGACTTATGGGACAATCAAAACAAATCCCATACCCTGCGTTATGAATTTCAGGGCTGCCCATACTCCATCAACCTCATGAACAGATTTCTAAAGTACTTTCTTATAGAAACATTAAATGACAGCTAGGACAGTCAAAGGTGGGTTCTCAAGGAGAAATTTGGAAGCCTACGGTGAAATCCCACAACCCCCTCACCTCTCCCTAGTGGATACACATAGCCCCCTCATTTAGTTGCATCCATATCCAACCCCTTGGTATTTTTATTGCATGGGATTTATTTACATCATTTTTACAATTTCCATGGCTTATTGGCACATGGATAACACTACTTAAAATACTTGGATGAGTATTCACTAGCGGGGCCTTGTCCTTGAGCTCCAACTAGGAAAAAATACATCGCATGTATACAATATTTACATTAACAACCAATACATCCTAAGGGTCAAAATGGGGATGCTACAATCTGCAACAAGCTAAGGGATAATCTACAACCTTCGGGAAACATGTATTCCCCTTGTTAATTATTACATTAATCATATTCTAAACCTATGCTAATGTATATATATCTATATCTATATCTATATCTATATCTATATCTATCTATCTATCTATCTATCTATCTATCTATATATGTGTGTGTGTGTGTGTGTGTGTTTGTTGAATCATATATACTGAAACATGTATGTAAATGAAAACTTGATATTATTTTATCGCTTGAATGTTTGATGCAAATAACTAGAATGAGGAAATACATCTCTAATGATACGAAAAATAGGAAATGTTTAAATAATGATTTTTTTTTAAAATAATTCCTACAGAAATTTAGTTTAGAAGCTTGTATTAAGTGCTCTGCCAGAAAGCAGGGCACTACAACATTCTTTATGTCAAACAACAATAATAAAAGACACATGAAGGCGGGAGGGAAATATGTCAAATCTCAATTAAGATAGTGAAATAAGTACAAGATATACCTTCTTAATGTTTGGTACCTTATTGAACTTGAATATTTTAGTCTCTCTACTCGTGCACTCCGACTATACCACTCCGGTCCACTAGATATATATGAGGGATGAAGTTACTTAAGGGTGACAACTTCAATATTCAAGGATATAAGGGTCAACAACATGGGTTACCGATGGATGAGAAGGATGGATGTGATGGTGAGTGATTCCTTCAGCATTAATTTGGTATATTGGGTGTCCTCCTTTGGTCCATTTCATGTCCCTTATATTTTTTAAGGAAATAGTTGTAAATGGTTACCGGGCAAAATGGTTTGTAAAACTTCCATAACTCCCTTATTTGAATTTTTTATATTTTCATGAAATTTTAGGGACTTCATGCCCTCAATAAAGGCAACATGTGAATGATTCATTCCTTGCTAGTATGCAAAGTGCAAATGGGTAGTTTTTTTATCATGTATTCATGCCTTTGTCACGTGAATGATTTGTGCCTTGATAGTGTGAACAATGTGAATTTCCCCCTTTTTTGTGGTTACGACTCTCAAAATGGAGTGAGATGGTGATGACATATCACTTTCAATTATCAGGGCCATTAATGAGCACCAAATCATGGGATATTCCATCCATAATTGTCCTTTTTGTGAGGGAAAAGTGAAACTTTGAATATCATATTTTGAATTGTCATCATGGATGGACAATTGTCAATTTAATATATAGCAATGCCTTGACACTATTTCCATGAACCAAACCTTTGAGTGGCTCACCGTATAAGGTTTGTAATTTGACAGTGCTATCTTCAGTGATATAAGCACATCCACAATTTAACAAGATTTTTAATGTACTTGTTGTCATACAACAATACTAATGAACTAGGTTCAAATTCTATTTTCTTTATATTCCTATTGTGCCAAGACTTCTTTTTTCACTTCTCCACTTGTTGGGTAAATCCTGCAAGTATTTTTTCCTCCTCTAGATCCATCAACTCAATCAACCTACATTGCAAATCTTGATCATCAATCATGTGTGTAACCAATGCAATGAGTAGACTAAGTACCAAAAAATCTATATGCATCACTACTTCCTTTCCATAAACAAGTTGAAATGGTGTAAACTTAGTTAATCTTCTGCAAGTAATACGATAAGACCATAACACAGCTAGAATTATCTGGTCCCAATCATCATGCTCTACATTGCAAAATTTCATTATCGCATGCTCCCACACTTTATTAAATGCTTCAACTGTTCCATTCGCTTGTTTATGGTATGGTGTAATCTTCTAATGGCGTATCATAAAATCATGTGCTAGCACACAAATAGTTACATTTAGAAAGTGAGACCCTTGGTCCCTCATCAAGACCTTAGGACAGCCAAATCTTTTGAAAATATTCTCAAAAATAAACCTCGTAGTAGTCTCCACGGTACAATCCTTCACCGACGTTGCTTTTGCACAATGTGTCAAATACTAAGTAGCTATGAATACATACCGGGCTCCTAATATTTTTGTTGGTGGATTGATAGGCCCAACAAAATCAATCTCCCTCTTCTCAAAAGCCTCTAGTGCAGTAACTGCAAACAAGGGAAGTTCATCAGGACTTGATGGTTTTCCCACATGCTGGAAAACATCACATTGTTTACAATATTTTTTTTCTTATTGAAATAATGAAGGCCACCATAATCCTGCATGAAATACTTTCCACATAGTAGATTTCCCTACATTGTTTCCTCTAGCTATTCCCTCATGCACCTCATATAGTAATGCATCGCACTCATGGTCCATTATTCATCTGTGCAATATTCCATTAGCTCCCAATTTGTATAACTTTCCAAGAGTCAATTGATAATCAATGCTTCTGGTTACTAATTTCCTTCTTTGAGCCACTATATAATCACCAGGTGCTTTCCATGTCATAAAAAATGATACAATCTCTATAAATTGATCTGGTACCACCTCCACCCAAAAATGTTGTGCATCTGACAATTTCTCATCTATACTTCCTTCATCTTATCTGGATTCTAATCTTGAAAAATGATCTAGTCCAACATTGTGTTTACCAGGTTTAACCACTACAAAATTAAATCCCTGAAATTTCAATATCCATCTACAACTACCCCCCAACACTGACTTATTCACCTGGTACATCAAATTAGAATGGTCAGTGAAAAATTTAAAGAAATTTCCTAATGAATAATATCCAAAATTCTAAAGTGCATACACCATCGTTAGTCTTTCTCGCTCACTTATAGTATAATTTTTCTCTACATCTGATAGTTTCCTACTAGCAAATGAAATTGGATGATCAATATTTCCCTCACTTGGTTGTGCAAGTACAATTCCTAATGCAATTGATGGTGCATCCACATATATATGGAATATCTTCATCCAGTTTGGAAAAATCAGGATTGGTGTTGTCACTAATTTTTCTTTCAAAGTATCAAATGCTTCTTGGCTTTCTTGAGTCCTTAAATATTTGTTTTCCTTCTTCAACAATTTCTCTAATGGCACTATAATTTTTGCATAATTACATATAAATTTCTTGTAATACCCCATATGACCTAAATATGCTCGCAATTCCTCTACCGATGTAGGAGTTGGGAAATTTACTAACACAACAATTTTAGTTGGATCCATAAGTAACCCTTCCTTACATACTAAATGACCCAACAAAACTCCAATTGATGTACAAAAACACAATTTTTCAAGTTCAAGGAAATATGCAATTTTCAACATCTATCCAGCATAAACCTCATCACTTGAACATGAAATTTCAACAAACTAAATAATGTCCATTCAAATAGGTAAACTTCTAAAAACTTGTGCATAAAATATTTAAAAGATGCAACTACAATTCAATAAAATACTACAAGAGCATTCTTCAGCCCAAAATGCATCACAATATAAGAAAATGAGCCCCATTCTATTGCAAATGTAGTCTTTGTTCTATCCTCTTATGTAATTTTCACCCGATGATACCTCGAAAATCCATCAATAAAAGAATAATCTTCTCTTCCCCCAACATTCTCTAAAACCTCATCTGTGGAAGGAGTAGGAATAGTCTAATGTATACAAGTTGCATTTATGTCACTCAAATCAACGCATATTCTTATACATCTAGATTTCTTGTCTTCAACTACCATTGGACTAATCCATTCAGATTCTTCCACTGGAACTACAATGTTGACGCACCTTCTCTTTATATCTTGGGTTCAATCGATAAGGTATTTTTTTTACAAGTTTTGCATCAGGTTTTAATTGAATCTTCATTTCACCTAATGATCCTACAATACCTTTCATCTTTTAAAAACTTCTAGAAAACAGATCTTCATACTATTTCAACAAGTCTACCACCTATGTCACTATCTCTCAATCCTAATAATCTCCAATTACAACCATCTTAGGGTGTTTTTCCGTATAAATATTATATTTGTTTATTTTAAGGGGATGCAAATACTCTGATATAGTATGATTTGGGACTGTGTATTGTACCTTACATTCCTCTTCAATCTCTTTAATATCTATTTTCTTGGTATCTTCCTCTTCTCCACATCCATCTTTAGTTACTTTCCAACATTGGACCTTATAATGGAGTTGTACAATCTTTTTTTGAGTCGTGCAGATTAATTTCTGTGAATGAATTGGGGAATTTTTTGAAAAAAATATTTTCTTTATTCTGCATAAGATATCCTTCAGCATCATGTTATTTGATAAAAAACTAAATGTTGCACAAAATTGATCCCCCATATCCTTCCAATTACTTGTTTGCCTTCTTATTTCTCCTAGTTGAATATACCAACTTCTTGGTAACACATCCAATGTATGAACAAACTTGTGGGCCCAATACTCCTTAGGATTTGTTTCTCCTTCCACCTTTTTTCACAAAACCACAAATGATCATTGGGATCTTGAATTCCTCTATATTGACTCTAGTATAATTTGTCAAATAAATGATTACGTGATTAAAAAATTTAGCCATGACAATGTTTTAAAGATAAATATCACTAAATTTGAGCAACAAACTGAAAACGACTAAATCAAATGACTAATTTAGTCACGGAATAAAAAAAATAAGACTAAATAATAAGTGACACAACTAAAAATGACTAAAAAGGTAATTTACTTAATTTACTAGAAATGAGCTGGAATTTACTTAATTGTATACATTATATAATGCCCCTTTGAAATTTTGAACTTTTACTCATCCTACTTACAAAAATTAATCTATACATTCCTTTATTTTTCTCTTTGCTTTCGCGTGAGGACTCAAAAGGAATAGGAGGGTCGAGGGTTGGATTGTGGGTCATAGGGTATAAAATAAGACCAAGTATATCGCTCCAAAGAGAAAAGATATTTATTGAAATCTCCTTGTCAAAGTATGTTTCTTCCATCTGGCTCAAGTATCCATTTTGAGCGTTTCATGGGGTCAAAAATCCCATGAAACAAAAAACAATACATAAATCTTGGATTCCCCTAAGAAGAGTGAGGAGAAAAAGGCATAGCAAAACTGAACACATGATGGACATGGAGTATGATATGGTGATGGTGCCCTCTGATGGGGGATGCATTTTATGATCAAAGTATGATGATTTCGATTGGCCCATTAGATGGTTTAAACCCATGCCCCTGATTTTTGTAGTGAAAATGAGTCAGAGAATAACTTGAAGTTTTCGTGCACCTTGAACCAATAGAACCAATTTACTCTTTTTCCTACTTCATAAATGTGTTATGTGTTTCACTTAGAATTTTGTAGTGTTCCTAGGAGCTTTGGTCTAGATTCTTAGCCATATCGAGTACCAATAGTAGCAGATCCATTGATCTTTACCCAGTTTATCCAGCATAAGAAAATGTGGTATTACCTTGCTCTTCTATATATATATCGGGATTTGATTCTTCAGTTCCACTGAAAAAGGGATTATTTTATTTCTCATTTGATATCATTTTTCTCATCAATCACTACATAGTACTTGGTTATATCAAGCCAACGAGAAGAGGATGATCCACATTACACATTGTTTCAACCACTTTTAGTTACCACGGGGTTAGGAATCAAATCCTTTTCCAGGACCAATCTTGAGACATTAACCCTCCCCAACCGGATATAATTTGATTGTATTTAGGAGATTGGAAAATAACTTTCTTAGAGGTTAGAAGTGTGCTTAAAACACACTTGTTATTAATAAACTTGTGTTTCTTTTTTATTGATACACTATCACAACCAACCCATACAAAAAAAGTGAAAAACCTTATCTAATGACTAGGTGAAAGAAATGCATTCGAGTTCTTACTTCTATGACAACCCTATTTTCAATCAAATCCAAAAAATAAATTCAAATATGAAGGGATTAATTTATGCAATGAGTCATCGATTTATCACAAAAAAATTCCCTCCTACAATAATGATAAAAGTTTTCATGCATGCCACCTTCTTGTCACTACTGGAAAATTTAAGGTACATCATTGATTTTCCAAGGTCTACTTGCATTTTCTTATCTAGAATTCTTTGTCAAATTCTACGTCTACTTTTTATATTGACTGTGTCTATAAATTTCAATTGTTTTACCTGGAATGATATGATAGATCGAGGAAAATCCTTCTTCCAATGATTTGAGTAACATGTCAGAAAAATTGGAACCCTCTATTAGTGAAATCCATAAGTAGACCATCTTAAGCAATTAGCTTCCTACTTTTCTACTTGTACTTATACTTTTCAGCTTTCTTAGGAAACATTGTTTCCATTTCATAGGTCACGAGAGACTCTGGAACACTCTATTAATTTTTGAGCATTTAATTCAACATACTCTAGGATCTTTACTGAGAGAATAACTTGTACAACATATCAATCATATCAATCACAACAAGAAATCACATAAGACAATAGACACATAGAGTTTCACTAGGGAAAACCATAAAGGTGAAAAACCCCACAAATTCCTCAGAGATAGAAAGAGTAATGATACAATCCAAGTACAAGAGATAGTCCTCCTAGCAGCTACTCCTCCTTCCTCACTTGTGCGCCACTTTCTGGTGAGTGTAGAAGTGAATAATGAAGTGATCAAATAGAGTGCCTCCCGCACTCTATTTATACATGACGTGACCTGCCTAATAAAATCGTAGGGATGACTTGTCTAACTCAGTCTAATAACCCATGGTAATACTAATTAGGGCCGACCCCACACTTCGTGGTCTAATAACCCATCATATGCAAGTTGCGACACTTACGACACTTGTCAATACAAATGACGACACTTTTGTATAGAGGAATAATACCATCTCTATAGGAGTAGAATATACATAGGTGAAATACATTCCGAAGCTACAAATATATCAACACTCCCTCTTAACTAGGAAGGTATTTCTTGACACAGATCTGCTAGCATAAGTCTTCTTCTCTGGATCATCGTCATCATCACAGCTGCTGCTATCTCAATCAATCTCTAATCTCCTTGTCATAGGAAGTTCTACAGAGCCATCCCTTTTTCATGTTGGATGTAGGCCCACCAGCTATAGGTCTTCATCATCACTGGCCATACTGTGGATCCCAGGACTAATTACATGCGTCAAGCAAAACCTCGAAAGAGCATCCCAGGACTGATTACGAGCATACTGCTCAACCCATCGGATCTCCCAGTATCTTTTACATGTAAGTACACAACCTATCCATGACCACAGAGTATCATCCTAATACTCATGATCATACTGATCATCTCATAATCTACGAAGCACAGTCCATATTCACACATTACAACACTTACACTCACCGGCATGGAAGGAATTTCCTTTGACCATCTAGGAAGGGATCAACACTCACATCAATGCACATGGGAGAACACATATACCACCATGTCGGAAAGGCTCTGCACTTACATCAATGAACATGGGAGAAAACATCTACCACCATGTCAGAAAGGCTCTGCACTTACATTAGCGCACATGGGAGAACACATCTACCACCATGTCGGAAAGGATCTGCACTTACATCAATGCACATGGGAGAACACATCTACCACCATGTCAGAAAGGCTCTGCACTTACATCAATGCACATGGGAGAACACATCTACCACCATGTCAGAAAGGCTTTGCACTTACATCAATGCACATGGGAGAACACATCTACCACCATGTCAGAAAGGCTCTGTGCATATGCGTCTTCGGAATCATCACTCATGATTCACCTGATCATGTCAAAGCATCCTCCTGATGCATGTAATTATAGTATGATCATCCGGATCATCAATGCATCCACCTAATGCATACCATGTATCTACCTAATACATATCATCATACATGATCCACCTAATCATACAATGTATCCACCTGATACACATACAAAATACATGATCCAACTGATCATACAATGTATCCACCTGATACATATACAAATACATGATCCAACTGATCATACAATGTATCCACTTTATACATATACAAATACATGATCCAACTGATCATACAAAGCAGTAACTGGATCATCGTCCTGATGCTCATTATCCAGTGCTTACATCCATAGCCATGGGAAATATCCTCCTCTCACAAATAATGGAATGGCTCCTGCAAATGTGTCCATTACTTCTTCCTTGAAGTGTCGTCAATCTGAAGAACACCAAGCCTCTCTCTGAAGTACTCAAACTTCACTCTGGCTAGTGGTTTCGTCAGCACATCTGCAACTTGCTCATCCATCGCAACATACAGGAGATTCGCTGCTCCTCTATGCACCATATCCCTGATATTGTGATATTTGATCTCAATGTGTTTCGACCTATCGTGGAACACCGGGTTCTCAGACAACTTCACACAACTTTGGTTGTCATAAAAGATACCAGTAGCCTCCAATGGGAGATCAAATAGCTCAGACAGTAGCTTATGGAGCCACACTACCTCACAACTAGCCGAACAAGCTACAACATACTCTACCTCAACTGTACTCAGTTCTATGTAGGACTGCTTTCCGCTAAACCAAGAGATCACACCTAATCCCATACTGAAGCAGCACCCAGAAGTACTCTTCCTATCTGCAGTACTGCTTTCCCAGTCTGAATCAACATAACCCTACAGGTTAAAATTTTGATTTGCATCATACTTGAGCCCATAATCAATTGTACCATTCAAGTACCTCAGAATATGCTTTACAACAACTAGGTGAACACCTCTGGGATCTTTCAGGAACTGGCTCAATGTGTTCACCGCAAAGAAAATGTCTGGTTTGGTGTTCATCAAGTACATCAAGGACCCAATCATCTCACGATACACAGTGACATCGACCGGATCAGATGAAGCATCACACAGAAGCTTCAGGTTCGATGCCATAGGTGTGGCCATGGCCTTGCATTCCATCATCCCGAACCACTTCAGGATCTCTACTACATACTTCCCTTGTCCAAGGAAGATTCCTTATGCACTCTACCACACCTCCATGCCTATAAAGTAGTGCATCATCCCCAAGTCCTTCATCTCAAACTTGGCAGCAAGCTTCCTCCTCGTGTCGGCAATCAACCTATCCTCACTTGTAACAAATAGGTTATCCACATACAGAAGTAGTATCACTGGATTTCCTTCCTCAACCTTGTAGTAGAGGTTGGAATCCATTTTACTCTTGGTAAATCCCAAACTGGATAGAAAGCTGTCTATCCTACCATACCAAGTCCTAGGAGCTTGCTTCAAGCCATATAAGGATTTCTTCAACTTGCACACATATGACCCTTTGTCACGTGTCTCAAAACCAAGTGGATGATACACATACACTTCCTTCTTGACTACACCATTCAAGAAATTTGTCTTGACATCCTTCTGGTGTATCTTCCATTTCATCACTGTAGCCAGAGAAAGTACTGATATGATGGAAGTGTACCTGGCTACAGGAGCAAAATCTTCATAGTCTATACCCTCTTTCTGGGAGAAGACATGAGCTACAAACCTCGCTTTGTATTTCTCTATGCTGCCATCTATAACATGCTTGATCTTGTAGATCCACTTGGAATTTATAATCGACTTCCCTTCAGGTCTTGGAACCACATCCCAAACATCATTCTTCATGATCGTATGGTATTCCTCGACCATGGCATCCTTCCATTCTTTCTTTTCCACTGCTTCTTCATAACTAGAAGATTCTTTGTTCATAATATCACAGAGTAAGGCAACATAGCTGGTATGAGATCTTGTCCTCTTCCTTTCTCTGTGTTCTTCTTCTAGAATGCCATAGCTTTCTGCATCTTGAATGAGCTCTCTAGCCCATGTAGGTTTCCTCTTGTGAGAGTTCTTTTCATGGGGTGGATCTACAGGTTCTTGCGGATCTTCAACTTCACGATCTGCTTCTAGAATTGCTTCAGTCATTGTGGTGTCTTGAAATCTGGTTTCCTTTGGTTCTTCATGATCTTCAACAGGTTCCTTCTTTGATTTGATGTAAGCTGAGTCTCCATCAAATGTTACATCCCTGCTGACATCAATCTTTTTGAACCCTAGAAAATATATTCTGTAAGCCTTCGAGTTTTCACTGTAACCCACAAAGATTCCCTTCTTTCCTGAAGGATCTAGTTTTTTCCTCTTTTCCTTTGGAACATGTGTATATACTGGGCAACCAAATATTCTGAGATGGTTGACTTCACGTTTCTTACTAGAGAAGACTTCTTCTGGTGTCTTGTTTTCCAATATCTTGTGAGGTGTTATGTTCTGCACATATACAGTTGTCCTGGATGCTTCTGCCCATAGATGCATAGGCAGATCCTGGTCATGCAGCATTGCCCGTGCTTTTTCTATGATTGTTCTATTCTTTCTTTCTGCAACTCCATTCTGTTGTGGATTGTAGGGAGCAGTCAACTCCCTCTTAATCCCTGAATCACTGCATAGTTTCTTGAAATCACCTGAAGTGAATTCTCCGCCATTGTTGGATCTGAATGTCTTGATCTTTTTATCAGTTTGATTTTCCATCAAGGCTTTGAATTCCTTGAACTTGTCAAATAATTCATCTTTGTTCTTCAAGAAGTAAACCCAAGTCTTCCTAGAGAAATCATCAATGAAAGAGACATAGTATTCATACCCACTCAGAGAACTGGATGACATCGAACCGCATACATCGGAGTGGATAATTTCCAAGATTCCTTTAGCTCTACTTTCACTACTTGGAAATGGCTTCTTAGTGTTCTTTCCTTTTGCACATCCTTTGAAAACACCTTCATGCTTTGTCTTGATTTTAGGAAGCCCTCTACAGTTTTTCTTGCAATAGGTAAATCCCTATAGTGCACATGTGCAAGCCTTCTATGCCAAAGTTCACTTAGCTCCATCGATTCATGTACCATGGCATGTTCAGGTTGACCTTTCAATTTGTAAAATCCTCCCTCTTGCTCTCCAATCACCATTGCATCATCTATAGTTTTATCCTTTGGCCACATTAGGACTTGGCCATCTACAAATGCAACCCTTATGCCTTTTGCATCCAATACAGATATGGAGAGTAGTTTCTTCTTGAGCCTAGGTACATATAGAACATCTTTCATCTTCAAAGACTTTCCAGATTCTAGGTTGTAGGAGGATTCACCACTTCCTTGATAGGATATTGATAGTCATCCCCAAGTTTCACCTTATGGGGTGACTCATGTTTAGATAGATCCACAAAGGATTCTTTAAACCCAGTCATGTGTTTGGAAGCCTCACTATCAATAATCCAATCATCACATCCATGAGAGATAATACCTATGAGAGTAGAGATTAGAACATATTCATCTTCACTAGATGAGTCATCACTTTCTTCTCTAGCCTTTTTGTTGGCAAGTTCATCATCCTCGGCAGCATGAGCATCATATCTCTTCTTGTTGTTCTTCTTCCTTTTGTTGAAGTTTTTATTGTTGTTCTTTTTGTTCTTAGGATAATCTGAAGTAAAGTGTCCCTTCTCATTACATGTGAAGCATCTGAGATCTTTCTTATCTTTATGTTGATGGTGGTGTGAATATTTCTTGGCATGAGAATGCTCCCTCTGGGACCTTCGTTTCTTGGTGTGTGCTGTGAGGTCTTGATCTTCATTTCCCATCTTTTCTTCTCGAGCCACAAGCCTAGCTTCTTTTTGAGAACATTCCTCACACAGTTTACTGAAGGAGATCAACTTCCTTCTTGCACAGATTCCTTGGATAAAGGAATCCCATGACCTAGGTAGACCATTCAATGTGGTCATAACAACTTCACCATTATCCACTACTTCATCCACAACTTTAAGTTGTTCCTTGATCTGAGAGACCTTAGTAAAATAGGATTGAATGGTCTCTCCATTCTGTTGATGTATATGTAACTTCGGAATGTATTTCATCTGTATATTATATTTATATTTATTGTACCCTTATAAGAGATGTGTTATTCCTCTATAAGGAAGTGTCGTCATGTGGATTGACAAGTGTCGCAAGTGTGTGTACTTGCCGATGGGTTATTAGACCACCTTATGGGGTCGGCCCTAATTAATATATAATATAATGTGGATGTACTCAAGTAGACAAGTCGGCCCCAGTAGGTCACTGGGCAAAAAGGTGAGTATAAATAGAGATAGGAGATCTCTATTTTACTCACTCGGAAAAGTATCTATCTCTCCCTCTGGAAAGTGGCGCACTAGTGAGGAGGAGGAGGATCATCTGTTAGGAGACTATCTCTGTATTATTTGGTTGTATTTTGGTTGAGCCATTGCTCTCTCTATCTCTGAGGAAGTTGTGGGGTTTTTCACCTTAGGGTTTTCCCCACGGAAACTCTGTGTCTCTTGTCTCTATGCTTTTGATTCTTATGATGCTTGTGATGCTTGTCATATTATGATTGTCATGCATTGATATACTGTAGATGTTATTCTCTCAGCAAAGATCCTTTAGTATTGTGATTTAATACTGAAAATTTAACATGGTATCAGAGCTTAACTGAGAAGAAGACATTTTGCAGTGACGGAAGCTTGTATTGCTTGTTTATTGGGTTTCTCTCCACAGATTTTTTAAATTCAGTATAGTAGATTGGATCTACTCATCAAGGCGCATCTTTCTGTCCAATCAGATTTCAGTTCCGAGCATTTTCAGTTTTGGCCCTAAAAATTAGGGTTTCCACAAAAATAGGAATTTCTGGAAACTGAAGGTACAGCTGGAAGCTCCTTGCAAAAATCGAAGGTTTGAGCTTTGGATCGAGATTTTTGGCTGGGTAGATCTCCGGGAAACTCAAACCCTAATTCAGGGCTCTCCCCAGTGAACCCGGGAGGACAAAAAGGCAATTTTGAAGGACAAGACTTTGCTGATCTCAAATTCTAAATGTACTAGGCTGATCAGCTCTCCAAGGCGCATCTTTCTATCCTTTCGGAATTTTGAAATTCACATTTTGAATTTTTAGGGTTTCTCTGACAAACCCTAATCCGGGACCAGATCCAGTTTTCAGCACTTCAAGTGGTAAGTTCTAAATCTTTTCTATTTCCATTTGAAGTACTCTTAAAGATGTCTCTTCACACCAAGCTTGAGGATAAGCTTGAAGGGGCTGATAAACTTCCGAGCCTGGAAGTATAGGATTGGGCTAATCTTGGAAGAGAATGAGTTGGACTCATATGTGAAAAAAGACATCCCTATCCCAGAGGATGAAGAGGCCAAGGTATTGCACAAGAAGAACTTGGTCAAGGCAAAGAGAATCATTGCTGATTCTATCAAAGACCATCTCATACCCCATGTGTCTTCTCTCAAGACACCCAAAGAGATGTTTGAATCTTTGACCAAGCTATTTGAAGGAAAGAACATAAATCGGAAGATGACCCTGCGGAACCAATTGAAAGCAGTAAAGTTTCAGAATGGGGAAACCATTCAATCCTACTTTTCAAGGGTCTCTCAGATCAAGGAACAATTAGAAGCAGTAGATGAAATGGTGGAGAATGGTGAAGTGGTGATGACCACTCTAAATGGCCTACCCAGGTCATGGGATTCCTTTATTCAAGGAATTTGTGCAAGGAAGAAGTTGATCTCCTTCAGTAGACTTCGGGAAGAATGTTCTCAAGAAGAAGCTAGACTTATAGCTCGTGAGGAAAAGATGGGAGGTGAAGATCAAGCTCTTGCAGCTCACACCAAAAGAAGCAAAACCAAGAAGGATCACCCTCACCCCAAAAGATTCCATCAAAAGAATAAGAAGGACCTAAGATGCTTCACATGCAATGAGAAGGGTCACTTTGCTTCAGATTGTCCCAAGAACAAAAGGGATAATAAGAACAACTCCAGTAAGAAGAAGAAAGGTAGCAAAAGAAGGTTTCATGCCCATGCTGCCGAAGATGATGAACCTCCAAAGAAGAAGGCTAGGGCAGAAAGTAGTAGTGATGATGACTCATCAAGTGAAGAAGAATATGTTCTAATTTCCGCTCTTACAGGTACCATCTCCCATGGATGTAATGATTGGTTGATTGATAGTGGGGCTTCCAAACACATGACTGGGTTCAAGGAATCATTTGTGAACCTTTCTGAACATGAATCACCCCATAAGGTGAAACTTGGGGATGATTATCAATATCCAATCAAAGGAAGTGGTGAAGCTTCTTACAACCTAGATTCTGGAAAATCTCTGAAGATGAAGGAAGTCCTCTATGTACCTGGACTCAAGAAGAACTTACTCTCCATCTCTGCTTTAGATGCAAAAGGTATGAGGGTTGCATTTGTTGATGGCCAAGTACTAATGTGGCCAAAGGGAAAGACCATAGATGATGCAGTAGTGATTGGAAATCAAGAGGGAGGTTTGTACAATTTGAAGGGACAACTTGAACATGCCATGGTGACATAAATACAAAGATTCATCCATATTCATGAATCACATAGAGGTATGTATAATTTGTTTTTGCAAAAATTAACTAATGAGTTATGTAGGTCATTGAAGAGAACAAGAACACATTGCTAGCAAAAATGGTGACCAGTTATGTGTTTCTTATATCATAGGATCTTATACTGTTGTTTGATAATGATTATTCATGAAGTCATAGGTTTGAATAAGTCATGGCTGTATGCATATTATATTTCTTACCATAATTGATGATATGACTAACCAGAAGAATCATGAAGGAATAGGTTTGAGTAATCACAGGTTTTATGCATTTTATATCTCTTATCTTGATTGATGATTCAACTAACCTGAAGAGTCATAGGCTTGAGTAATTACAGGTTTAGACATGTTATGTTTCTTATGATTTGACTAACCATAAGAATCCTACATAAACCTTGAATGCTAATAACTATTATTTCTGTTTGAAATGATCATGACTATACATGCTTGAGATTATTGTGTTTTAATATTATACTAATGAATGTATGATTTTATATGAGATCACAAGGATAACAAAATCATGATACTAATAAGCATGCATAGGGACCAAGGATGAATATGAGTTCAAGAACAGGTAATCCAGGAAGCAAAGATCAAGAGGGAGCACACTCCAGTTGTTCCTACAAGAAAGCAAAGGAACACACTTCAGTAGTTTCTGCAAGGATGCAGATATTCAGAGGGAGTTGACCATCTTTCCACAACAGAAAGGTGTAGAAGAAGCAACTTCAGATTAGGACTCCAGCAGCTCCTGTAAGGAAGCAAAGACTCAGAGGGAGTCCACCCAATGAACAAACAAAGATAAGTATTTTAATTTCTTGCATATTTGTCTGTTTAAATAAAATTGTTCAATGATGTATATGCTCATGATCCTAGACTTAGGATATGTATTGTGCATATTAGAATAATTGCATTGATGAACAGTATGCTACTAATATACATGGGTAAGTGGCCTATGGCACTGTACAACATTCCATTGCTACTTATCTAGAATGAAACCTCTTTGCTGACATGTTGGGAGGTGTGCACACTCTTAACAATGTTCTGGTAGAGATTGGAAGGCATCTAGAAAGTTATGGAAAATGGATAAATGTTGTATTGAAGCATTGGCTAAGATAATTGCATGACTGTATGGCATATTTCTTTATGTGTAAGAATTTGTTCTGAAAACTATGAGATGTTTTCTAATCATGCAATTTAACTTGTTGTGTAGGAAAGATCGTATGCCATCTCCTACAAAAGAAGAACTACAACATTTGTTCCAGCAACAAAGATATCTATTGAAGATATTGAAGATATTGAAGTTCCCAGGATCTGGGATGAAGAAATGAAATGCCATGATCCGTCGATCATGAAGAACGATGTTTGGGATGTAGTCCCAAGACCTGAAGGGAAGTCTGTTATGACTTCCAGATGAAACTATCAGATCAAGCATGTTGCAGATGGCAGCATAGAGAAATATAAAAGTGATGAAATAGAAGATACACCAGATGGTTTCAAGACAGCTTTCTTGAATAGTTGTATGCAGATAACCTGTTTGTTACAGGTGAAGATAGATTGATTTCCGACATGCAGCGGAAGCTTACTGCTAAGTTCGAGATGAAGAAATTGGGGTTGATGCACTATTTGTTTTTGGCATGGAGGTGTGGCAGAGTGATGGAATCTTCCTTGGACAAGGGAAGTATGCAGTAGAGATCCTGAAGAGGTTTGGGATGATGGACTACAAGGCTATGGCCACACCTATGGCATCGAATCTGAAGCTTCTTTGTGATGCTTCATCTGAGCCAGTTGATGTTTCTATGTATCGTCAGATGATTGGGTCCTTAATGTACCTGACGAACACGAGACCAGACATTTGCTTTGCTGTGAACACATTGAGCCAGTTCCTGACGAATCCGAGGAGTGTTCACCTTGTTGCTGTAAAGCATGTTCTGAGGTAACTGAAGGGTACAGTGGATTATGGGCTCAGATATGAGGCAAATCAAAAGTTTAACCTACAGGGTTATGTTGATTCAGATTGGGCTGGCAGTGCTGCAGATAGGAAGAGCACATCTGGGTGTTGCTTCAGTATGGGATCAGGTGTGATCTCTTGGTTTAGCAGGAAGCAGTCCTGCGTAGCATTGAGTACAGCTGAGGCAGAGTATGTTGCAGCCTGTTCAGCTAGTTGTGAGGCAGTATGGCTACGGAAGCTACTATCTGAGTTATTTGATCTCCCGTTGGAGGCTACTGGTATCTTCTGTGATAACCAGAGTTGTGCGAAGCTGTCCGAGAACCCAGTGTTTCATGACAGGTCGAAACACATAGAGATCAAATATCACTATATCAGGGATATGGTGCAGAGAGGAGCTGTGAAGCTCCTGTATGTTGCGACGGACGAGCAGATTGCAGATGTGCTGACGAAGCCACTAGCCAGGGTGAAGTTCGAGTACTTCAGAGAGAGGCTTGGCGTTATTCAGATCGAGGACACTTCGAGGAAGAAGTGACGGACACATTTGCTGAAGCCATTCCAAGCATGTTGGAAGGAGGATCCTTCACATGGCTGTGGATGTAAGCGCTGGATGATGAGCATCAGGATGATGTTCTAGTTTCTGCTTGATATGATCAGTTGGATCATTTTATGTATGTATGTACGCATCATGTTGGATGCAGGATATGATCAGTTGGATCATTTTATGTATGTATGTACGCATCATGTTGGATGCAGGATATGATCAGTTGGATCATTTTATGTATGTATGTACGCATCATGTTGGATGCTGGATATGATCAGTTGGATCATGTGTATGTATTGTTTATGCATCATGTTGGATGCTTGGACCATGTATCTGTATATGTATCAGGTGGATACATTGTATGATCAGGTGGATCATGTATGATGATATGTATCAGGTAGATACTTGGTATGCATCAGGTAGATGCATTGATTATCAGGAGGATCATGTATGATGACATGTATCAGGTAGATACTTGGTATGCATCAGGTAGATGCATTGATGATCAGGAGGATCATGTATGATGATATGTATCATATATTTGTATCAGGTGGATACATTGATGATCAGGAGGATCATGTATGATACTTGGTATGCATCAGGAAGATGCATTGATGATCAGGTAGATCATGCAGCAGGATGTTGCAGTGATGATCAGGATGATCATAGATGACGAGCTTCAGGATGTTGCTCCAGATGACATGCAGCAGGATGTTGCAGTGATGATCAGGATGATCATAGATGACGAGCTTCAGGATGTTGCTCCAGATGACATGCAGCAGGATGTTGCAATGATGATCAGGATGATCATAGATGACGAGCTTCAGGATGTTGCTCCAGATGACATGCAGCAGGATGTTGCAGTGATGATCAGGATGATCATAGATGACGAGCTTCAGGATGTTGCTCCAGATGACATGCAGCAGGATGTTGCATTGATGATCAGGACGATCATGGATGACGAGCTTCAGGATGTTGCTCCAGATGACTTGCAGCAGGACGTTGCAGTGATTATGATCAGGACGATCATGAGTACATCAGGATGATGTATGGTGAGTATCAGGTTGATACTCTGTGGCCGTGGATCAGGTTGTGCAGATGAGCATGTCTGGGAGATCCTATAGGTCGGAGTTGTGTACCCGTAACAGCCTGGGATGCTCTTTCGAGACATTGCTCTGGGAGGACATGTAATTTGTGCCCTGGGAGATCTCAGGTCGGAGTTGTGTACCCGTAACATCCTGAGATGCTCTTGCGAGGTTTTGTCCTATGGCATGTAATTTGGGCCCTGGGAGATTTCAGGTCGGAGTTGTGTACCCGTAACATCCTGAGATGCTCTTGCGAGGTTTTGCCATGACCACATGTAATTTGTGCCCTAGGAGATCTCAGGTCGGAGTTGTGTACCCGTAACATCCTGAGATGCTAGGTTTTGTGGTGGACCACATGTAATTTGTGCCCTGGGAGATCTTAGGTCGGAGTTGTGTACCCGTAACATCCTAAGATACTCTTTCGAGGTTTTGTGGTGGGGTCACATGTAATAGCGCTCTGGGAGATCCTACAGGTTGGAGTTGTGTACCCGTATTATCCTGGGATGCTCTTTCGAGGTTTTGTGACGCACGTAATAAGTCCTGAGGATTCCACAGTATGGCCAGTGATGACGAAGACCTGCAGGTGGTGGGCCTACATCCAGTATGAAAAAGGACTGGCTCTGTAGAACTTCCTATGACGAGTAGAGACAGAGATTGGATGAGATAGCAGCAGCAGTGACGATGATGATGACGATGCATCGATGACGATGATCCAGAGAAGAAGACTTGTCTAGCAGATCTGTGTCGAGAAATACCTTCCTAGTTAAGAGGGAGTGTTGATGTATATGTAACTTCGGAATGTATTTCATCTGTATATTATATTTATATTTATTGTACCCTTATAAGAGATGTGTTATTCCTCTATAAGGAAGTGTCGTCATGTGGATTGACAAGTGTCGCAAGTGTGTGTACTTGCCGATGGGTTATTAGACCACCTTATGGGGTCGGCCCTAATTAATATATAATATAATGTGGATGTACTCAAGTAGACAAGTCGGCCCCAGTAGGTCACTGGGCAAAAAGGTGAGTATAAATAGAGATAGGAGATCTCTATTTTACTCACTCGGAAAAGTATCTATCTCTCCCTCTGGAAAGTGGCGCACTAGTGAGGAGGAGGAGGATCATCTGCTAGGAGACTATCTCTGTATTATTTGGTTGTATTTTGGTTGAGCCATTGCTCTCTCTATCTCTGAGGAAGTTGTGGGGTTTTTCACCTTAGGGTTTTCCCCACGGAAACTCTGTGTCTCTTGTCTCTATGCTTTTGATTCTTATGATGCTTGTGATGCTTGTCATATTATGATTGTCATGCATTGATATACTGTAGATGTTATTCTCTCAGCAAAGATCCTTTAGTATTGTGATTTAATACTGAAAATTTAACACATTCTGAAGCTTTACCCCTTTCAATTGGTTCTGCAGAGTCATCTTCCGATTTATGTTCTTCCCTTCAAATAGCTTGGTCAAGGAATCAAACATCTCCTTGGGTGTCTTTAGAGATGATACATGTGGTATGAGATGGTCTTTGATAGAATTAGAAATGATCCTCTTTTCCTTGACTAAGTTCTTCTTATGTAAGGCCTTAGCCTCTTCTCCCTCTGGGATAGGGACCTCTTCACTTATATAAGTGTCCAATTCATTTTCTTCTAGGATTAACCCAATCCTATACTTCCATGCTCGAAAGTTATCAGCCCCTTCAAGCTTATCCTCAAGCTTGGTGTGGTGAGACATCTTTAAAGAGTACTTCAAATGAAAATAGAAAAGATTTAGGTCTTAGCACTTGAATTGCAAAAATCTGGATCTCATGCTGGATTAGGGTTTGTTAGAGAAACCCCAAAAATTCAAAATGTGAATTTAAAACTTCTGAATGGATAGAAAGATGTGCCTTGATGAGCTGATCATCCTGGTATACTCGTAAATTGAAAATTGCAAAGTTTCACCCTTCAAAAATGCTTTTCAATCTCTCAGATTCACTAGGGAGGACCCTGAATTAGGGTTTGAGTTTCTCGGAGCTTCACCCAACAAAAAAGTTCTATCTAAAGCTCTAAAATTCGATTTTTCCAAGGAGCTTCCAACTATGGTCTTAGATTTCATAAATTCCTATTTTTGTGGAAACCCTAATTTTTAGGGTAAAAAATGAAAGTGCCCAGAATTGAATTCTGATTGGACAGAAAGATGCGCCTTTATGAGGAGAGTCAATCTACCCTGCTGTATTTCAATATTTGTGGAGAGAAACCCAATAAATAAGAAGTCCTAGCTTCCGTAACTACATAGTGTCTTCTTCTCAGGTTAGCTCTGATACCATGTTAATTTTTGAGCATTTAATTCAACATACTCTAGGATCTTTACTGAGAGAATAACATGTACAGCATATCAATCATATCAATCACAACAAGCAATCACATAAGACAATAGACACACAAAGTTTCACTGGGGAAAACCATAAAGGTGAAAAGCCCCACAACTTCCTCAGAGATAGAAAGAGCAATGATACAACCCAAGTACAAGAGATAGTCCTCCTAGCAGCTACTCCTCCTTCCTCACTTGTGTGCCACTTTCTGGTGAGTGTAGAAGTGAATAATGAAGTGATCAAATAGAGTGCCTCCTGCGCTCTATTTATACATGACTTGACCTGCCTAATAAAACTAGTAGGGCCGACTTCTCTAACTCAGTCTAAAAACCCATGGTAATACTAATCAGGGCCAACCCCACACTTGGTGGTCTAATAACCTATCATATGCAAGTTGCGACACTTGCGACACTTATCAATACAAATGACGACACTTTCGTATAGAGGAATAATACCATCTGTATAGGAGTACAATATACATAGGTGAAATACATTCTGAAGTTACAAATACATCAACACACTGCATATCAATGGAAAAATGACAAACCCCAAAAGAGCTAGAAAAGAACCTCCAGCTCTCACAAAATATTCAACACCAAAAGGTTCTCCTATGACTTCATAGAATATGAGAAACACAAGAGGCACAAGAGACATCCTTTGATTGAGACTCTGTGCCTTCAAACCCTTGGGTGGTTCCCTATATGAGCATGTATCTTTTGAACTTAAAAAATCACCCATTTTCAGTCTTGACAGAGAAAAATTACCTTTTTTCCTTGTTACTTTCAATTCCATAGTTATATGATTTGCCTTAGACTCCAATAGTTGCATCCATGAATGACCCTAAACTATTTCCTCTTGTTTAGTAAACCCACCTAAAAATATTGAATATTTCTTGCCTCCCAAAAAAAGGTCATGTAAAATCTTATGTGATTTTATCAAAATCAACTCTATGAATTAATATAGTCACAATGTTAGTAATCCTAGGAGGTCACCATTAATAAGGTCTTATTATATGTAGCGTCTCAATACCAGTTCAAAAATTTTGTATAAGTAAAGGAATGCAAGAAACGTTGAGACTACTTCATATACATATAAATCCAATGACACCAATAACATACTAAAACCCTCACCATTCCTCCATTACGCAAAATATGAGAAAGAATCGTGCCAAAATTCAAAATCCATAAATACAAATTCACTAATCCATATTCAACCCAGATTTGAAAAAAATGCAAATCAATATGAAAACAATGTAACAATAGAAAACATGTAGGGGAGATGTCTTACTTGTTAATGGAATGAATCAACATCATTAAAAATATGCATGAATGGATGTCTCCCATATAACTAGGAAAGGATAAAATGTTCTCATAAATATATTCACATGGGTGTGGTGCCAGAAGATAACGTTGAGTATATTGAGACTCAAGCATGCCTAAATTCCAACCAAAAAAATAGTCACTTGCAACCTTCGCATATCAAAGGGATCATTATGTGTTGGAACGTGGATTTGGTTGTAGAATCAACTCCCTTATGGGACATCGATGAACATAAAAAAATATTCCATAAGATTCATTTCCGAGTTTGGTTTCCAATAGCAACATCTAGCCACCTTATGGTGTGAAAGTCAAAGTTCCGTTCAAGTTACTAAGGATCCAATTCAACATCAATGCAGAAAACATGTTGAGCTACACATGCACTTCAGTTGGAATATTCTCCGGGATTGAGTCTTTGAAGTGCTTTATTGCTTAATATATGATCAATTTGCCGACATTTTCAAAAAGTACCTCATAGAAGCCAAGGGCTTAAAGATTTGATTTATGTTAGAATTTAAAGAAATCTCTCTAATGCCTATTTCTTCCTTTTGTCACTTTCGTAAATCATTCAATCCTATCCCTAGTTTCTCTTAACAGAGGGGGTGTTAGGATATTCCAACACCACCTTTATTCGACATCAATTGTCACGTCCCCTCCCATCATACCAGCTAGATGGAGAGGACCATGACATTAAACCGGGCATCTAGCCCCATGAACTATTATGTAAGCATTCATATAATATAAAAGACATATGAATATGCAAAATTATTTTAAAACACAGCGGAAGTAATTTCAATACACATCCATCAATTTAAGCAATATCAAATTTGCAAATGAGAATACTTATCTTAAACCAGGTAATCCCTGAGCAACCAGCTACGCTTCTGCAACGTTCCACCCAACCGTAGGCTAGTGTGCTCCTTGATCTCTCAGCACCACTGACACCCCCGAGCTGGGCATGATCTCCACAAGGAAAAAAGGGAAAGCAGGCTCTCACATAGCCAAAGATATACCAGAATCAGCCAAGCCAATCAGCAATTGGGTTTCTCAGGCTGTTAAGAGATGGACAGAGGTGAATTACTAGCTAGTGGCTCACCCATTGAGCTATGGATACTTAATTGGGCTCATCAAGCCAAATATGTCCTCTTCCACTCCTGCTCCTAGGTTCAAACCAAGGATGGGGTTTCTACCAGCTCAAAAAAACGTGGGAACACACAAAAACGAAATGGGAAGATTGGGAAACAACCCAGGGAAGCCAAATCCGTTTTTAGAAAAACGTCCTTGGACATTCGGGGGTTAAAAAAGACCTCCATACAGTCCCCAAATCGTGGCCCTTCTCTCCCAAGCTACTGTATATGCAAAAACGAGTTACTAGCATGGAAAAATGTAGGGGAATTGAGAAAAACGTGAAGGATAAAACCCCAACAAGCTTAGACTGCGTGAGAGGATGAATGCCATGGGTGAAGAATGGCTTTGGGCCAACTTCATGGGGGTTTTCTTGCCCAGCAAGCCAAAACTCGATTTCCTAGGTTGTTGTCTTTCCCATACACGAAAATTGACAGCCATACCTCTCCCATCCCAAGGGATTAATTGTCTCAACCAATTCTTGGAAGAATTAAATGATTGGGTGCATGAGACCAAATGGGTAGTTGAGAGTTCATGGGTTTCCTCAATGAAATGGCTTAACACCATGGCTCAAGGGTTTGGTTATTTTCCCTCCCTATTCCTTGTAAAGATCATGCCCCCATCTCTTTGTTGCATTGCATAGCTGGTTGTGGGTTTTTCATTAAAAGTTGCATATTTACATGATGTCTGATTCTACATTGTGCACAGCTAGCACAATAACCATATGCATCTATTCTAATCGCCGATACATAGAACGATAAATCAATGGCGGGGCTTTGGCCTTGAGCTCCTCACCATGACTAAATAACAATATTTACATCATTTACAATATTAATGCAATGGGGTCAAGATGGGGACGTTACATTCCCTCCCCTTGGAATAACACCGTCCTCAGTGTTCCAACACTTCGGAAAATAAATACCCATTGTACATATGTCCAAAATTCGCAAAAATGTGGTAGGTTTGTCCTGCAATTGACCCTTTACTTGGGTCTTTCAAGACTAAGTCCTTTGGTCTTTACAAGTTGCTCTTGCTGGCTAGGACCTTCTAGCTCTGCATGAGGACATCGTTCCAAAACAATTCCTTCTTTTCCTTTTCCTTCCAACTGGTCCACGAACCTGGGGAATTTACGGTTGCTACCCCCCTGATATTCTCTTGTTGGGCAGTCACAGAGGCAATGATTTCCTCCACATCCCCAACATTTCATCGGTGGCTTTACCTTTTCCCGGTCCATTTCCTTTGACTCTTCCCACCTGGGACGTTTATTAATCGGACGATTGGATGAATACTTCTTTATTGACCCACTTTCCTTTCCCTTGCTGATTTCTCCCAGAATGCTTTTTACCTCTTTTTACAGACGAATAGAGTCCTGCAAAGCCTCATGGTTTATCTCATTCTGTTGCCTCTGTAGCTTGAGCATCTCCCCAATATTCTCTTGGGTCCTGGCAATTGTTTGAAGAAGACTTTCAGCCAACTCTAATAGCCCTCGGTCTGTTGCCATGGTCAATGGGCACAAATGAATACACCTTGCTTACTAGCAACACTTTCTTGTGCTGGCTGCAACCAATGGTTTCACTTTCTTACCTGTGAAATTCATCATGGGAATTCTTTGTTAGGACAAGCATAACATAAACATTAAGATTAGTCAATTATTTTCCCAATTGACATGGAATGTCCATGCTTTATTCATGGGACTTCCATACTTTCATGCTTTCCCAACATACACATGAACTCATTCATGTTCCTCCTTCCACAGGAAATTTAGTATTTCAGCATTCACAATTCATCTCAAGCAATTAAACACAATTTTTTTTTTTCAGCCATGATATGTACTCAACAATCTTTTGTTTTATAAATGCATCAATCAAAAGGAAAGAGAAGAGTAGGGGTTTCTCCCTCTTAGTCTTGTTCTATTATGGAGCTGCACCATCGCTGTGGTTTCATGCTCCTTAGTCTCTTTCACTTCAATGTGAATGCTTTGACTTGCCCTTTCTTGGCTACGACACTTTAGTGTCTAAGGTCTGTCTAATGGCTTTCAACCAGGGAACCCTTCCCCATTGTCGCTTACAGAACCTTTGGCTGCTAGGACCCACACAGTTCCACTAGCACCATCTTTCATTACTGCTCATACTGAGCTCTTTAGGATGGTCACATGTTCATATGCATCCTTATGATGCCTTCATAGTCCTTGCTTCCAATAGTACCTACACTCAAACATTGAATCAATTCACATGTTTAGTTTATTTCCATAGGGTTTTATCTCTAAACAAGAGTTTAGGAACTCATAACCAAATCATATACACACGTATATTCATAAGCAAGAAGCTGCATGGTAACTGAATACTTATCTGAATTGGATGTCTTTACTTTATTCCATGGGATCCTTCTTCGCTTTCCAAGCATTGGATTTCCCGTGGATACAACAATGAAGGTTGGGCTAGCACGCAGGCTACTCCACAACCCTTCAAACAGGCAATGTTAGGCCAGTACACTGACTGGTTTTATCAATTGTTTAAGGGAATGTTTGGCCAGCACGTCGGTTGCTCCACAACATCAAGTAGTTAATGCCCAACTAGTCACTCTCTGGACTTATCAAGAACTTTATAGCGTTCAACCAGCTACTCCCTGGATTTCTTAATAATTTATATCGCCCACTCATTTACTCTCTGGATTTACTAGCAATTTATATCGCCCACTCATTTACTCTATGGATTTACCAGCAATTTATATCGCCCACTCATTTACTCTTTGGATTTACCAGCAATTTATAGTCTTTCAAGGTCTTGCCTTCCTGTGTTGTGCATTGCCCCTCTGGTCCATAGGATCCTGCTTCGCTTTGCAAGCCTTGGGATCGCCTATGGACTTGGATATAGTTAATGCTTAACCAGTACACCTCCCCATCGGCTGGATTTACCAAGCATTTGGTGGTGCCCAACCAGTCCCATACCTGGTTGGCCCTCTCTAGTGCCGAGCCAGCACATTCATCTGGGTCATCGACCAATGGAAGGAAACTGCGCCACCTGACCAGTCAAGGCTCTACTATGGAGCCATAGGTATCTCAGGTTTTTCAGTCAGTCCTCGGCACCCGCCCTCCCACTGCTGTCCCAATAGAGATTTCAGGGTTTTCAGTTAGTCCTCGACGCCCGCCCTCCCACTGCTGACCCAATAGGCATCTCAGGGTTTTCAGTCAGTCCTCGGCGCCCACCCTCCCACTGCTGACCCAATAGATATTTTACGCCTTTACCAATGTCACCACACCTTCTTGCACTGTAACCCTTCACACACATCAACTCTTGGTTTATACAAGGACACCACTCCTTCTCTTGTGCAAATCGGTGGTTCCTTTTTAGGAAATTCATAGGTGACTTTCTTGACTGCAGGTTACATGACCCCTACTCACAAAAGGATGATACCTTCTCTTATTACACAACTCTTCGGGCCTTTCCATCCCTTTTGGTAATATTTCATGTGAGCATAGAAAGGTTTCCAATTCCCATACAGTCTCCTTGCGTACCCTTCTTCACTTTGCCCTTTAATGTGCAGTATCAATCTGCATCTGTGTAGGCTGACAACACAAGAAGGATAAGCAAGCTCATCAGTATTGTTGTTCAATTCTTAACCATATTCCATATCATTCACTACCAAGTATTGAAACACTAGGAATGCGTCCATTCCCTTAGGGTGTAGTCAATATTGGAAACCCTATCATGACCCAGCACCAGAAAAGGTGTGCACCCCCTTCTTAATGTGCGCCATGTAGGCCCTAATCATACTCAAGCAGTCTGCAATGATATAAATAAAATAGAGCATGCTCTGCATATTAACCCTAATAATTTAGACATGAATGCTCTTGTCTAGGGTCACAGAATACTCATTCATTTTGTAGATGTGTCTCACATGCCTTCTGGGCATAGCTTTACCATCTCACTTTCATGGTTTACCGACATGCGGTTTGGCTGAGACATTATCAATGGCATTTCACCCGAAACCCATTTCCTAAGCATGGGATCCTTCCCATCTAGTTTGGCTTCTGCAGGCCATCACACCTGGTCTTCCTACAATGTGTCATCCTGGCACACTTCATCAAATAGACAAACAGTCAGCAACATTTAGCAATAAGATGCAAATGTGATTGTTTCATAACCAATCAATAACCTTAATAATTAAATTCAACATGAATTTTACAATTCTGTCTCCTACAGAAATTGATTTGCTTAGCAATGAGGCTTATCCTCATATTGTTTGGCTCTTGTTCACGGTAGATTCCAATCTTCATCATGGACTTATCCATATTTGCCATGCCCAAAGCAATCTACCTGAAATCTGAAACTTCAATCACCCAAATGCTTTGTAAGTATCTACGCACATAATCATTCATTGCCATAACAGTTACTGAAGTGATCTCAGAATTATAATACTCAATAATTCAAACACCTTCAGCTGTTTAACATTTGAAATGCAATGAAATATATATATACATTTCTATATATGCATCATTATCACAATAGAATTTCAAGACATAGTCACACTATCCATGCAACTTAAATAAATCGTGAATACTCATTATTTCACAGTCATATCATTCATACGACTCTGTCCTTCCACAGAGCATTCTAGCAGCCCATCGATCATGATTTGGCTCTTCATGTACTTACTATTCTGCATTACCATAATCAGGACCACTAGTCCTCACTTGCTTTGGTTATTAGGCACATAACCAACATACACATGGCATGATATAAATTCATATGAATGCATTGAGATTTCTAAACAGTCATAGGGTGTAAGGATCATTTCCTTCACTTACCCACACCTTACCAAGCTTGGTAGGTTAACAGTCCCAATCGGTATTCAATATCATAGGCAAACTAACTCAACATAGCTCAAACATAGTTGAAGAGATCTTACCAAATCCTCTTTCAACATTCATGCAATTTGGCACCAATAATCATTACCTGCATGGTTACCATTAACATTGCTTGATGTTACCTGATCAGTTGGTCTCTTACCAAGGCTACTCAGTCCTTTTGCCAACTTTATGATCATAGATTTGTTGCACCATCCTTTCTGCATAAGGTTGTTGGCTTCATGCAGCAACCTCCTCAGCACATTTAGCCATGCTCTTTGTTATCTTTGGTCCTACAACCAATACCAACATCAATAGTGATTATCAACCACAATATTCTCCATTAGTGGTTCATTGCATATGCAGACTTCATTATTCTACCAATATGCAATATCCCATTTATGCACAAGCATTTCCATATGTACTATGCAATGTTTGTTAAGATGCCATCTAGTGCATATACATCTATGTAATCCCTTACATTTTTAACATTTTTATGCCATATGACAATTTCATAATTATAAGTATGATAACAAACAGGGGTTTAAGGAATTCTTCCCCTTTCGATCCTTCCTCATAACATGGAATTCCCCTTCCATATCATGCAATTGTAGAAATTGCCCATATTGACAACAAAATTTGTTTGTCAAAACAGCCGCTGGCACTCTTCTGCACTAAATATCTATGATATATGTAGACCTCATTCGAACTCTGGTCATGCATCCTTGTTCCCTACTGGACAAGCTTTCCAATGCCTATCTTCATGCCCCATTCCGACATCGGGTGCAGAAACTGCATCTCTTCAAAAATGACAACTTTCACCCCAATTCTGCACATTTTACATAGTTGCATTTTGGTCCAGAATGCCAACTTTAGCCACCTCCGGAAGAAAATCTATGAGGAATCACAAAAACTTATCTATCGGGTGAAGTTAGTCCATATAACAAGGAACACTCAGCAATTCATGGATTTCAATTCCGATGCACCATTCATCTTCTATGAATTTCGGGGCGGGGCGATTCGCTGAATGCTCCCGCAACTGCGGAGCCATTCGGTGAATGCTCCCGCAACTGCGGAGCCATTTGGCGAAGGCTCCCGCAATTGCGGAGCCATTCGGCAAATGCTCCCGCAATTGCGGAGCCATTCGGTGAAGGCTTCCGCCGTTTCAGATTCGTTCGGGGAATGCTTTCGCCGTTTCGGAGCCGTTCGCGGAATGCTTCTGCCATTGCGCGGAATGCTTCCCCAGTTTCGGGCGGTTTTACGGAAAGCTTCTGAAATTGTGGAACATTTCGCCGAGGTCTTCCGCAGTTGCGGAACGATTTCCGAAGTCTTCTGAAATTTCGGAACGACTCGCCGAACTCTTCCGCGTTGCGAAACGATTCGCGGAATCCTTCCGCAATTTCGGAAGAGAATTCCTTCTGAAATTTTCTTTTCGACGCCAGACACAGAAAATTTTCTGCTTTTTCGGAGCATTTCGCCGAATTTTTCCGCGTTGCGGGACAACTCGCGGAATCCTTCCGCAAATTTCGGAAGAGAATTCCTTCCGCAAATTTTGGGGCGACTTCCCAAACTCCTCCGCGTTGCGGAAAAACTCACAGAATGCTTCCGCAGTTTCGGAGCAATTCGCCGAATGCTTCCGCAGTTTCGGAAGACATTCGAGAATTCTCTCCGAAACAGACTTAAACGAATTTTCAAAATAAATTTTTTCAACAGACTTTAGGGAAAATTTGAAAGCTTTCTTTCTTTCAGAGATGACTGTAATTGGATTTGGCCCATAGAGGCCCAATGCTGCAACCAGCAGCTCTGATACCATTCTGTCATGTCCCCTCCCATCATACCAACTAGATGGAGAGGATCGTGACATTAAACCGGGCATCTAGCCCCATGAACTATTATGTAAGCATTCATATAATATAAAAGACATATGAATATGCAAAATTATTTTAAAACATAGCGGAAGTAATTTCAATACACATCCATCAATTTAAGCAATATCAAATTTGCAAATGAGAATACTTATCTTAAACCAGGTAATCCCTGAGCAACTAGCTACGCTTCTGCAACGTTCCACCCAACCATAGGCCAGTGTGCTCCTCGATCTCTCAGCACCACTGCCACCCCCGAGCTGGGCATGATCTCCACAAGGAAAAAGGGGAAAGCAGGCTCTCACATAGCCAAAGATATACCAGAATCAGCCAAGCCAATCAGCAATTGGGTTTCTCAGGCTGTTAAGAGATGGACAGAGGTGAATTACTAGCTAGTGGCTCACCCATTGAGCTATGGATACTTAATTGGGCTCATCAAGCCAAATCTGTCCTCTTCCACTCCTGCTCCCAGGTTCAAACCAAGGATGGGGTTTCTACCAGCTCAGAAAAACGTGGGAACACACAAAAATGAAATGGGAAGATTCGGAAACAACCCAGGGAAGCCAAATCCGTTTTTAGAAAAACGTCCTTGGACATTCGGGGGCAAAAACGACCTCCATACAGTCCCCAAATCGTGGCCCTTCTCTCCCAAGCTACTGTATATGCAAAAACGAGTTACCAGCATGGGAAAATGCAGGGGAATTGAGAAAAACGTGAAGGATGAAACCCCAACAAGCTTAGACTGCGTGAGAGGATGAATGCCATGGGTGAAGAATGGCTTTGGGCCAATTTTGTGGGGGTTTTCTTGCCTATCAAGCCAAAACTCGATTTCCCAGGTTGCTGTCTTGCCCATACACGAAAATTGACAGCCATACCTCTCCCATCCCAAGGCATTAATTGTCTCAACCAATTCTTGGAAGAATTAAATGATTGGGTGCATGAGACCAAATGGGTAGTTGAGAGTTCATGGGTTTCCTCAATGAAATGGCTTAACACCATGGCTCAAGGGTTTGGTTATTTTCCCTCCCTATTCCTTGTAAAGATCATGCCCCCATCTCTTTGTTGCATTGCATAGCTGGTTGTGGGTTTTTCATTAAAAGTTGCATATTGACATGATGTTTGATTCTACATTGTGCACAGCTAGCACAAGAGCCATATGCATCTATTCTAATCACCGATACATAGAACGATAAATCAATGGCGGGGCCTTGGCCTTGAGCTCCTCACCATGACTAAATAACAATATTTACATCATTTACAATATTAATGCAATAGGGTCAAGATGGGGACGTTACATCAATCCAACTCCTACATCATGCACTAGTAAGTCATGAAGAGCACTCGAAAGCTATGATCCTATCACAAAGTGTAGCCATTTATTGCTATTCAAAAACTCAATACATGGACACAATACAAACCCAATCAAATAAACATTGATGATGATAGCCATCACTTTAAAGGAAGCAACTGCTACAACCAAAGCCAATAACAATGAAGGTATTAAACACAAAAGAATTACTCCAACAGTTCCATGAGGAATTTTATAGGGGTGAAAATTTCTTGGATTCTTGAATCTTAACCATATAAAGGCTACAAAATGTGCAAACATACCAAAGAAATAAAGATATATCGCAGTTGCTATGATTTCTTGAAACCTCAATGATGATAATAAAAGCACTCATAAAGAATAAAATATAATGACCAGAAGAGGAGTTCCATTGTTGGCTGTGGATCATGATCTTCTTGATTCAGAGGTCATTTTTCAGTCATGTTTGGATCCCAACACTTGACTTGAGGATGTGGGGGAGATTTCTCCCCAGTACAGTTTCTAGGGGGGGCTTGTAGGGAAAAATTTAGAAAAAATGCCTTGTAAAATGTCGTAATTTCATAAGTCATGACTTGATCAATAATGGGTAATTTATAGCCCCATGGTATTGGGTATCCCGTGGTATTTTCCGATGGTAATTCCTCTTTTAAAGGAAGTTATTGTAATATGGAAATGTATTGTAGTATTGTATTGTAAATATCTCTGTGATTGTGTGAGAGAGACTGTGAGAAAGTGAAGAGGAAGTTGCAATGGATGTGCTGTGGGTTGTATCCCTTCATTTGCTGGATAGATTAATAAAAGGACTTGAAATTTCTCAATGGATGTATCCCATATTGGGTGAACCACGTATATTGGTGTCTCTCTTGTGTTTTGATCTTATGTGTTTTATTTATGCATTCTGTTTATTTTATTACTCTGCAATCTTGCTTTTCTAACATCCATATCTTTATCAAACTGCAAATATAGTAAGAAGCATGCTTGTTTCTCCCGTGCCAAGAAGATGAAAATAATCACTACTCATTTTTTCTTCAAACATACCCATGTTTGACAAAGTATCTACTGTCTCTATCCGCAATTGCAACACTACCCCACCTAAAATTTAGGAAACCTCTACAAAGTAGCCATCATTCCAGTTGTTTTTGACAACTTCTATTGCACCAATGGCTGACAATAGGGGGATCAAGTAGCTACCTACAACAAGCATTACAACAAAAAATAAGGATTTTGGAATATTTCACTTTAGATTCTCCACTTCCCCTACAAGTGTGCTAATGGAGTCCCAATAATTAATATTGCAAAAGATAGTATTGAGATACACATTCCAATCAACTTCTTTCATATTAATCTCAAGCCATCTAGAAATATTGAGCCTTGTTATTGCAAGTATCACCATGATGGAAAAGGGAAGAAGATAAAAAAATCAAAGAGAAACCGTAGCCCATCCAACAATGTTTATACCCCTGTAATTCAAATAATTTAAGGCAATGGTGATTGATAGAATGGCTATGATTCCTAGAATCCTGTTACCCATCATTGGAACTGTTGATTTGAGATAGTCCAAGAATAGTACAGGATATGGAGCATTGTCAATAACTCACAAGGCGCCCCTTGTGGCATGGTTATTGACTTCTTGTTTTGGATTACCCAATGGCCCTTGTAACAACTTTATGGCATCTTACAACGCCAGTCTCTCTCAGAAAACGCCTCAAAGAATGATTCTTTTACATTTGGAATTTTGAGTTGGATAGGATGGATAGGATTTTTGCTTGATGCATGAAGTATGCATTTATATTTGGAATTTTTTATTTGGTGGGACTTGGTTCAAATATTTTCTTAGCATTTCTTAAATGTGCCAAGTTTCCAACTTGGATCAAATTTTCCTTCTTTGGAATCACCACAGGACTGGGGGTTATCTGATTGATCCATTAATAATTAACCTAAAGGATAGAATACGAACTTGTGTAGCTAGTTCCCTTGTGAGTGATAAAAACTTGTTAATATAACCTCCATAGAACCTTAGGCTTTGAAATTATA
This sequence comes from Larix kaempferi, assembly GCA_027924585.1. Classification (NCBI taxonomy): domain Eukaryota; kingdom Viridiplantae; phylum Streptophyta; class Pinopsida; order Pinales; family Pinaceae; genus Larix; species Larix kaempferi. Next base: position 18,134,944 of record BSBM01000493.1, on the reverse strand, counting down.
ATATAATTTCTTTGGAACATTCCATGTGAAAAAAACACTAGCATCTTAGATTCCCATTATTACCACATTGTAGACCTAAACAGAGAGACACCACAGTTAATTCAAGGTGCATGTGAGCCACAACTTTGCATGAAGACCAAATTTTCTAAATTCTTCATATGGTTGCTTCCAACTAGTAGTATTTTGTGAAAGAGTGAGTATACACCACAATTCAATTAGGTTGGAGGTAGTTGATTATGTTTTCACTATTAGAGCTTGTCAGTATCCCCAACGGAACATCCAACCTTTGCCTGAGAAAATTTAATATAAATATTTTTGAAAACATGGTATCTCCACCCAAGTCAAACACCAAAGTAAACCACTCACACACACATATTAGAGAGCATAATACCATTTTTTTACGTGGTTAAAACCCTTGAAGAGGGAAAGAGTCCACGACCCTAGCCAATGTAGATACTTGATGCAATATTATTAATGCAAAAGAAAATATTTTACTTAAGCATATCTCAACTATTAATCATAAGCACATGACCCTCAATGCTCTTTAAATAGGAATCGTGGACCAATTGGGTGTTAAACCATGGATCAAGAGCCATTAGTATTGAGGAAAAGATGAACCATCGGATCAAGTTATGTCTAGAACATAATCATGATTATCGGATTAGATATATACAAAATCACACTAAGAAACACATTTAACCCAAAGACACATTAGACCAAGTTGAATTTAACTAACTCTTAAGTGTCAAAATATCTAACAAAGTATGGGATACCAGAGGGAAACTATGGTTTGATTAGATTTCTAAACTTTGCAATGCCAATTTCCACATGTTTCCAAATTATAACACAATTGAATAATGTGCATTACCATGTATCATGGTGGTTGATTCAACAATAGTGGAATCCATGACCAACCATTTGGGAGACATGAAATCTATTTGGTTGCTAATATACAAAACCACATTATCATTGATGCTTTCCTAGATAACACCAATTGCATTAGGAACATTGAATTTTCTAGCATAGAGTTCAGGACATATCCATTAACTTAATTTCCAAATTGCATATCTTTAAATTTTTAATACCAAAAAGTCAACATATTTTATATTTCCCTCTCCCTTGAAGATTTACATAAATAGATATCTAATTTATTGTGGATTCAATTGAAAATGAAAACTTGTACATATTTATATGATTCAAATTTCACTCTATTAATCACCACTCAGTTTATTTTTCAAATTAAAAAATAATAATAATAGGAGAGGATTCAGTTTTGGCTTTTAGAAATTGAAACATTACTTGAGGCTATTGTTGGTAAGAGTTGCAGATGAATGGCATTGGCTTGAACTAAAAATTGAGATAATTTAGATTGTAGAAAGTGATTGATTATTTTCAATGTATGTTGTCAACTTCAATTTTTAGGTCTTAGGGAATGCAAAGGGATAAATGGCAGTAGTTACTTCCATGATGCTTTCTAGGAACCCTGTTCCTATTAAAGGGATGCTTGGCTATACACTCTTAATATGTGGGGCGATTCTTTATAGTGAAGCAGAAGGGAATTTTAAATAATATTTCAATAGGGATAACAGGTTGAGGTCATTGTTGGAAGTGCTGTAGGTTATGAAGTCACAATATCTTTGTGCAAAAGCTATAACTAGTGTGGTGTGCTCCTCTCTACTTGTACCTCATATAGTTACTCATCTCTCAAAGGCCTTGAGTCGGTGGATACTTTTGGTCACATGAGGACCTCAATAAAATACAATTTCATTTTGTCAGTTCTTGGCATTGTGGTCCTCGCTATTGATATTATATTGATAAGTTCAAACTTGAAATCAATGGGTTTGGTTCATTGGAAATCAATTAGAGTTTCTTTAAACATAAGAATTACCTCCAGACTTCCTTCTCCACATGCTTATGTATTTTCTATTAGTTTCATAAAAATGATGAAAAGTTGTTTGGCATGCAATTTTTACCTCTTCTATTTTATTATCTTTCAACTCTGGAGAAAGATGATACATCCATAATTTGAGATTTAAGGAGAAATTGAGAATTATTATATGCTTATCATGGTGTTTGATGTTACCAGTTAAGAGCATATATTGAAGGCATTGAATAACTTATAAAACAAAACCAAATATTTTACATGAATAAAAAATGTTCTACTTTCTAAGTGGGAAGAGAAACTATATTTTGAGATTTGTTATGATACAGGAGGCTTTGATGGTTCCGTGTGATTTTATGCTTTTACAACTATTCACCTTTGCTCTTAGTGGCACCATAGCTAACATTTTTAAAACATTTCCTTGGTCATCATGACCATTCATTGTTATAAACAATGAACCAAATATATTATAAAACGAGAACTATATACAAAGAACGGTAACTCTAGCCATAAAAATTCATATTTTTGCATCAATAACACCAAAAAAAAATCCCAAAACAAAAAGTGGTGATACCAATATCACCCCTTTTTGGGAGGGGGATAAAATTACAAATTTTTAGTAACCACAGATGGTGTCGTTGTAATCAAAACCCTCAGTCAACCCCCAAATTGAAAAAGGGGACCTCCTAGAATCACCCTCATTTTTATTTGAGATTAAAATTTAAAAACAATGACTTAAAAAAACATTAAAAAAAAGTGAAACAAGAAATTCAAAAATTCAAAATTTATAAAAAAAAATAATAATAATAAAAATTCAATTTTTTTTATGAATTCTAAAATTTATAAACAAAATTCCCCCCAAAATTTAAAATTTAAAATCAATTATATAAGAAAATTTCAAAATGACAAAAAATTCTAAAAAATTACAATTTAAAAAAAAAATAGTTATTTTTTTAATGTTAAAAACAAACAAAAAACGAAAAATAAAAATGAAAAATAAATCCATTTTTTGTTCAAAAACTCAAAATTTAAAAATATTATAAAAGAAACAAAAAATAATAAAGCTCAACAATTAAAACCCTATATATATAATTTAAATTTAAAAATAATTAAAAAATGAAAGAAATTAAAAACAAAATGAATTGTAATTTATATGATAAAAAACCCAGCTTGACCCCTATCCCTCTGTCTCCCCCTCTGCTACCCCACCCCATGCCCCCTCTCCGTCTCCCTCTCCCCCTCCTCCCCCCTTCCCTCCCCCTCCCCCTCCCCCCGTCCCTCCCCCTGTGCACATCCCATGATTTTGAGAATCGCGTCGTCTCCATGAGAAGGCTCTATAGGAGCACGTGGGAACACGAGGGAGCATAGTCGCTCACTCGTGTGCCCACACACTTCCTGAACACCACCCCATGTTGGCAACACGATTCTCAGAATCGTGTCGCCTTGAGAATTGTGTCGCTCATGTAGGGGGGCGAGAGGGGGAGAGAGGGGAGGGGGAAGGGGGAATTGATGGGGGGAGAGGGAAGGGGGGGGGGTTGGGTGTGGGGGAGAGGTGAGGGGGAGGGAGACGGGTAGCGGAGGGGTAGGGCTAGGTGTGAGGCGGGGTTTGTTTTTTTTGTTTTTTGTTTTTAAATTTAAATCTAAGGTTTTTCTTTGTTTTTAATTTTTATTTTTAAATTAAAATTTTATTATTTTTTTTTTTTAGTTATTTTTTCAATTTTCTTAAAAAATGAGTTTTTTGAAATGTTTTTTGTCAAAAAAAATTAAAACTTTTTAATTTTTTTTCCAAACATTAATTTTTTTTTAAATTTTGTTTTACAAAATTTTGTACACCTTTTTTTAATTATTTATTTCTTTTTATAAATTTTATAATGATGAAATTCTTTTTTGAAAAATTTTTTAACTTGTTTTTTTGAATTTTTTTTAAAGTGATTTTGTTTTAAATTTTAACCTCGAATAAAAACAAGGGTGATTCTAGGAGGTCTACTTTTCAATTCGGGGATTGATTTAGAGTTTTGATTGCAATGACACCACCTGAGATTACTAGAAAGTTGCAATTTTAGCCTGCCCCCCAAAAAATGGTGCTACTGGCAGCACCACTTTTCAAAACACAGGAAAAAAAACTACTAAATGTGACCTCCAAAAAAACAAGAACTCGTGTGGGTTCTCATTTTAAAGTATATTGTGTTAATGGTTATTGTGGACCTACCAATCTAGAGGGCACCAATTAAGTATGGAGTTAGGTTGGAGCACTGAATCTATCCAACTTGAAATTCGAAGAAAAAACATAGTGCAGGTCTATTAAGTAGGGAAAACTTATTCCAAAGGTGTAACTTAATATCTTTTTTGTTTTTAAAATGAATCAGGCACATGTTGTGGATTCACAAAACATAACTCTGTTTTTTTTTCCTTTGAAAATTGAAACATTCTTGTTATATAAATTTATATGGGTGCATATACACAATAATATACACATACATGTGTGGAGGAGTAGAAGAAGAAGAAGTGTATTAATGTGGAATGGAATCCCAACATAGGGATATGCCACTGTAGCAATATATCCCATAAGAAAAGGATGCCACTGTCATAAGTTTCCTAGGATTCTTTCAAGGATTATCTGCAAATGGTATGTTGATTACATTAACATTTCTGACTTGTGTTGTTGAAATGTAATACATTCATAATAGAAGCGGTTTAATCTATATTTATGTTTTAATTCACCCCTATTATATATGATTATTTTCAATTTCTAATGCTAAGCATTATTTCTTGTACTAGCCATATATGTAAGCCTTTCCTAACCATTGGTATTTATTTGAGTGATCACGCTCTTTACCAGGTGAGATAATTTGTCTATGTTTTCTTCAAAGATGTCATAAAACACTAAATTTTTAATGTCAGTTAAATTTCCAATTTCAATATAATATGATATATTTTCTCTCTTCTCCTTGTCATGGATAGTGATTTGCAATATGATAAATGAAGTGCTTCTGGTGTCCTGCTACACATGGAAGAAGAAAAGAGTGAATAAGCCAGATTATTCCTACCATTTAGACTTAAACAACACCATAGTTCTAAAGCAACCCCTACATGGATCTTTACTTCATAAACACTAATTTATAGCTAAGACACATTCTAAAAGAATACTTAAATGGTGGTAGCTCAATGGAAGAGCACCTGCCTTACAAGCATGAGGTTGGTGGTTTTATTCCTCCATGCCCTACCATAAGTTAAATGATATTGCAATGTATTTTCTTAATATACTACCAATTGAGGGAAATCATTGAATAAAAACAATTAAATATACTACTAATTGATGGCAATTAATGATTAAAATGACTAAATATACTACCAATCTCCATAAATCAGTGAATAAAAAATGACTAAATATACTACTAGTTGATGAAAATTAATAATTAAAATGACTAAATATACTACTTGTTGATGACAATGAATTACTACAACTACTAAATACATGACCAATTAATAGCAATCAATGACTAAGAAAACTACTAAAAATGACTAAATATACTATCAGTTGACAATAATTAATATTTAAAGTGACTAAATATACTACTGCTTGTTGGAAATGAATGACTACAACTACTAAATAAATGACCAATTAACAGTAATCAATGACTAAGAAAATTACTAAATATACTACCAAGATGATGAATTAGAACAACCAATACTGACTAAATATTTTTAGTCATAAATTTAGTCGCGTTATAAGTGATTGGCAATAAACTACTAATAGTAATGTGACCAAAATTAGTCATTTATATGCAATTTTTAGTAGTTTTTTTATTTGTATATGTATGTTTTGAACTACTAGTGTGATTTCTCAATTCCACTTATGCCAATGGCTGAAATCTAATATAGATAGTTTCAACTACCTTACTCCAATAGTCAATCCCTTCTTTATGAGTTTCCCACCATTGCGCAAGAATTCCTTTCATGGCAATATCCATTGCTTGAATACATACTTATTCTACTACTTTTTCTTCCATCTGATTTTTACATTCATCCACTACTCCTGTTAAATCAAATTGTGGTGGATCACATAGTTCTGTTCCTAACCAATGTAAGGAATTAATTTTTCTTGTGCATCTTCGACTAGACACTTCATATAATCTATTCTTCCATCTTTCCATAGATTCTTCTAAATCAATATTGAATGAACAAATACTGTGCCAATTTATCTCTCCCTCAACTGTAATATTTACATAGCCCTCCTTCTATCCTATGATATTACAGATATTTTTTATTTCCTCATTCTTTATATCACCCCTCACTGGTTCTTAATAAATTTCTCCTTATTTGGGATCCAATGGAACAACCATTCACATTGCTTCTATTTCAAAGGACATACTCCTCTGCTTCAACTTCAATATAAAATTATTCTCAAAATTTTAATCAATTCCCAACAAAGTTGGGTAGGGATCCGATCCATCTAATATTTCAATCACCTCAAAATATGCCATAGTTTTTATCCCATCAATATCAACTTCTACATTTTCCAATATCCCTACTGGATAAGCCTGATATTGATTAGCTAATCTAAGTTGAATAGGGGACCATACCAACTTAGGTTTCCCCATCACTTCCCATGACTTCGTTTTCAAGATATTCACATCATATCCTAAATATGGTATAACATATTTCATTTCATATCCCCCCAATCTACCTTCATCTTAAATTCTCTTCCTATTCTCCTTCTTTTACCCACGCATTGTACTTTCCTTTCAAGTAGTGGTGTAGTAGTAGGAATCTCTACTTTCCATATAGCCATTATCTTTGTCAAAAGCTGCATGAGTTTATTAGTTACTAAAAAACACTAAATAACTTAACACGAAAATGAACACACTCACTTATTTTGTTCTCTGATTCATTTTCTTGATCAACATCATAATGAGGTTCTCCAACATGCCTTTATGCTTCCCCAACTGTTTCCTGTGCATCACATAGGAACTGTCTCTGCCGTACAACATCAAATTCTGATAAAGGTTTTGCGACCTTCTTTATTTGATCTTCCAACATTTTCTCAATATAACCTGGATGATATCTATATTTTCCAGTTCGTGTGCCCCCTCTAGTCACAATCTGCACATTCATAGGTTCCTTCAACTTTTGGTCATCGCATAGTTATGTTGTCACCATATTACAACACCCTCTATTTTCTTCCCACTTTTATACCAACTCAGGAAAATATTCTGTTGTATGCTCTGTATTATGACAATATCCACACATCGCTCTAGGTTTTGTACAAATTTGTGCCACATGAATAATTTGTCTGCAGTTTAAGTAAACCGTATGCTTACCACCTCCCCCAAATCCTTTACCTCTACCTCAAAATCCACCTCGAAAACCACCAGCTCTACATCCTCCTACACTATCTTCCATCCCTTGTACCTGATAGGTTTCGATTGAATTTTTCTTTATTATCTATAATGCACAACATCCATTTACATCATATCCAATTGATTTGAAAAATTCACAAAAAGGGGTATTGGTTGTGGTATGATATTTTTGCAACATTGGGCATCTAGGAGGTGTATGGCCCCATTTCTTACAAATATGACACCATTCCTCCTGAGGTCCTGCAAGGTATGAATTCAAGGCACTAGTAGCTACATAATTCCCCAATATAGGAAACTCGTTATGGTGGTTTCCTTTTGCGTGGAACAGTGTGAGAAAAACATTATCACACACGACCTTACCTTTCACTATATCTTGTAATTACACTGTCAATGTAGCAACTTGAGACTGCACCTGCACCATACCTGCTAAAGATTCTTCTCTTGAGGTAGACTTCAACATAGTTGTGATTTCTAATACATTAGACTGCATGAGAACTTTCTATCGTGTCAATGAAAACCTTATATGTGAAATAAGTCTTGCAATAAACCATTCTCTGTGTCGCACATCTTGAATCTGAAATGACAACCTATCCAATTTTTTTTAAAATCATTGATCATTATCGCATACAGTCTCTCCAGGATGTTGTTTAATTTCCTCAATATTAGTAATACATTGGGACTCTAATTCCAGCTTCTGAAACTCCTTTAACATCTCTTTCTTGATTTCAATCAACATCCTAGTAACCCCTTACATTTATGTAGTCTTGTGCTTCATATACCATGTCAACACATGATATCTAAGCGTAGTAACCATTTGCACTATCTTCGTTCTCTGATTAGTTACCTGCTTTGCAACCCACATAGATTCACATGTGAACCAATGTTGTTCTACGTCATCTTCTTCTAGTCCCATGAAAGATCAGGAGCCTAAGTATTGAATTAGTCATTTGCATGCCATATTCAATCTTATTACTACTCTTTCACTTCTACTCTACACTCCTATTCCTCTTACTCCTTCTAATATTTGTTGTAAAATGTTTTTGACCTTTGCTTCTACTAAACATTTTGGCTCTATTTGAAAATCAATGGGGTAGGGGGGTGGTTAAAAAAGGTGGTTATACAAAACAACTTCACCAAATTCTTGTCTTCCTCAATACTCAATTGGTTAAACACTTCTAACATCCTCAAAACCTCCTCATCCTCTATAGGTTCTTCTTCCAACACACTCTCCACAACTTCACTGCACTAAGAATCCTTATCAATTTTCTCTGAGTCGTCTACATTGTAGCCTCTCAACTGGGTTTCTACACAACTAATTATTCTTTATTCCACATCATCCTATGATGTGTCCTCTTCTATGCCATGCCTTTTTGCTGGCCCTATCTCTTTATATTTCCTCCTCCCTTCCTACTATGCCCTCCTTTGGTGTTGCATTACAATCACCATACCTATGTGGTATTTCTCTCTTTTTTTTACTCCTACAACCCTGTCTACGTTGTATTCTCTTTCATATCCAACTTTATCCATATTTACCTTCCATATTGATTTTCTTAGTGCATTCCTTCTCTCATATCTCTCTTCTCTTCTTCTTCTCTATTCCACCGAGTCCATTTCTACTTATTCTTTACTTCTCTACCTCATGGCTCTACCATATTTTGTCCCTCACCCCTCCCAATGCAAAGGATTTACCTCTCCATCTTATTTGGTTGCATGCACATTATCTTGTTTTCAACAAACAACATCTTAATCCAAATGAGGATTTGTGTTATCAATCTTTTCTCATTCTTGGTTTCAAAATTTTCCTTCACACAGTCAAATGCTTCAATATATTTAATAGAAAACTCTATAATATACCCTTTTTTAATCCACTCAAACCAGAAATCTATATCTCTTGTCCACTTATTGTCTAAATATTTCAAGCTATCTTGTATTTCTTGATCCCACACAATAGGTTCTTGACCCCCCCAACACAATATTAAGTTCTACTTGTCTTTTAATCCACTCATGCAACAAACAAGGAAATCCAACGAAAAGAAAATTCATATGCATCTGATTATATTTACCTTTGTAACCATCACTAAGGATCAATACTCATATTTCTAGGCTCCTTCTGCGCAAATACTTCTTCCTTTTTTAGTCAACCAATTCTGCAACTCTTCGCTTGAAGGCTTTCACAACATACTTAAGAAAGGACTACCTATTCAGGTCTTGGAAATAGAACCAATTGTTGGAAAAAACTCAGATCCATGGTTCTAAATCAATACTAACAATATCCCTATGAGAATCAACATTTTCATCACCTAAAGAGGGGGGAATTTCGCTCTAGACTCTCACAGGAATTACCAAAGCTGAAAGTCGGTTAAGGTTTTAAAAAAATGCATCACCATTATAATCTTATATATTCAAAATGAAACACATTCATTGAATAATAGATTGATATTCATGCACAAATAAAATAGAGGAAATAACCATTTCATTCCATTACTCAAGTTGTCACGAATACAAAATAGTCTCTCATCGAATACCAAAATGTTTAAATGATAACCAACCAATACAATCCTATTTTACTGATATTTATAAACATCGTAGATAGTTACAACATCTTTGACTATCTTGTAAGTAACAACTCTATGACTTATTTACTCTAAATTATCTTTATCTTATACTGCGCAAGTCATTACACATCACAATATGCATTTACAAAATCGGTATAGTGCCAACAATATAGTGCCAATAATATAGTGCCAACAATTAGACCTTGGGAATAAATAAGGAAAAAAAAGCACAAAACAAATATTGGATATGATAAGGAAGTGACCTTTCATATTCCAAATTGTTCTAGACCAATCAAATTCCTAGCGCTAGATTCCTTCTAGAAGATTCATCATCACCTATTCTAGTTCAACATCAATGCCAACATTGCCATTGAATTGGTCACATGGAGGATCGATGTTTTGATCTCCATCCTTGTTAGTATTGCGGGAAGCATAAACATTCTTCAAATATATGTTAAACACTGAAGAAGCTTGAAATATTAAATATTCATTATGGATGGTTCAATTCATGTTGAAGGTCAACAATATCTAAGAAGATATATCATCCATGTCGAAGAATTCAAACTCAAGTATTAAAGCATCGTGTGGTAGAAAGTCTACTTGCTTCTCACCTTGTACTTTATAGGGGGAATACCATGGATTGATAGCTTAGTTTCAAGTTTTGAAGCCTTATCAGTTAGACATATTGCTCAATAAGCAAAATTCTATACTGTAGGAATAATCAAGATTGATCCATAGCTATAACTAGAGCTAGTAGTCAAGGCCTTGAGCTAGAGCTAGAGTTAGATCAGTCAAAGTTGTAGGAAGGAGACAAAGTTAGAGCCATGTTCTAGAATATCCATTTGATTTGTGGTAGGATCATTTATTATAAGACATAATATTCTTCTAACTATTGGTTTTTGGTCATCCTAAACCACCATCTAGATTTTGGTTTGTAGTCATCCAAAACCAACATTTAGTAGAAGACATCAACTTCTGGTAGTATTAGTTTGTAGTCGTACTAAACGACCATCTAGCTATTGGTTTGTGGTCACTCGAAACCACCATTTAGTAAAATAAATTAGCTTATGCTAGCTATTGGTTTGTGGTCATCCCAAATCCAACAATGCAGAGAACACCAATGATATTTTATCTTCACCAACTTGTAAAATGATCCTATTGGAAATTTTCATCCATTGGACCCTGTTTTCTTCTAGATTTAAGCTCTCTTTCATAAATATGCCTGGACTCACAAACACCCCTTCATATTAAATGGGGGAATGTTGGAAACCTAATACTTATGGTTATGGTAAAGTATATTGTATTATTATTACTATTCATGTTAACGGTCATAGTGGAGTCCAATAGACCTCTTGGAAGATGAAACCAAAGTTCACAACTCAATGTATTTATATGCGTATAATATTAATGAAATGTATCTCATGCTTATTTTCATTCAAATATTTCTAACAGTAATGAGCATTGGGAAACATATGAAGAGGATGAGGAAGTCATGGATATAAAAACACACAACAAAATGAAGAAGAGGATCACAATAATCCCAAAGATAAGAACATAGAAGGAACACATGGGGAAAATGTGTTCATGAAGATGATTTTTTTGTAGAAAACTGAAAAAGAAGAGGATGAACAAAAACAACAGCTAATATACTTGTAGAGTGAGACACATGGAGGTGCTTTCAATAGTAGTGGTGGAAGGAAAGAGTTGTAATAGGTTGTACATATGGTGATGGAGACAAGGAGGAAGAAGTTTACAAAAAACACAAATTATATGAGGTATTAGGTATTCCCTAACACAAAGTGTTGTGTTAATGAGGGGTAGAAAGAGAAAAGGACTTTAGGATTCCAGTTGGGGAAGACAAAACAAGGAGTGGGTTAGAGTTTAGAGTAGAAGAAGGAATAAGAAGAAGACGATGCCCCAACCTCAAGAAGTTGTTGATCTATAAACAACTTTGTGAGTAATATGCTCACTAATTTTAATAAGAGGTGTCTTATGCATGAGGATACCCAAGGGTAAAGAAACCCCACATCAACAAAAAACAACTCATTTTGTTAAGTTAGTTTCAAATTATGTTTGGGATTTTATTTTTACATCTATTGTAGGACATGAATCAAGGCAAGTGAAGAAATTCATCCTAAAGAGTGCAAGCAATTCTTGGGTAGGAAGTTCCCATAAAATCCTTGCAGAAACTAATCCTTTATCTTAGGGATATTTTTTAAAACTCATAATCTAAAGTAGCGATTTTAATTAATGTATTGGTGGCATTAGTCATTTATCCTAAGGATATTGTGTTAAGTCCCAATCCCTACTGGTATTTTCTTAACAATGTCCTAATGAAATTACAATGAGTGCTACTCTAGGGAAAAGTTGTGGTTACCCAAAGCCCTTATGAGAATACTCTAGAAAAGTCTCAGACATACATTAGGGGAATTTTTTTTACTTCCAACTATGTATTTTGGGAAGATCCTAGGAAATATCAAAGCTAATGAATGAGTGACAATATTGTTGAAGGAAAGCAATGTGGATTACATTTGTCCTACGACCATGCAAATTAAAGTTGAACTAGCCCAAAGTAATAAAAAAGGGTCAAGATAATGAATGAGTAACAAATATTGTTGAGGGAAAGCAATGGGGATTAGATTTGGCCCACAACCATGCAAATGAAATATGAACTAGCCCAAAGTAGTTAAAAGGTCACATGGAAACTTGTGGTGGATGTTTTTTATAAGACTTTTGGGAGAGGGAGAAATTGTCCTAAATTGAATGAGGACCATTGGATCAAATGGGAAGATCAATCAATCCAATTATTTTAGGGAATATGGTAATGTTTGAGCCAACATTACAACAAATCCCAAAATAATATGGGGTCTCTAATGTGAGGGTGAAACTTAAAGGCTACTATATATTTTAGAGCCTTCGAGATGTTGGGGATGAGGTACAACTAAGAAGAATACCAAAGTCTCTTGTATGAGGATGTATGGCATCTCAACCCATGCCCTAGACCTATTCTCAAATTTTAAATAGGTGAGATGATGTGGATTCATGATTGGACCATGTTATGGAATTAGGAGCTCCTAGTGGGCCATTTTAGGGGATCAAAACTAGTGGTGTGATATGAAACAAGAATCAAGTTATATTGACAAATTGTGCACTAACCTAGATCCCACAAAGGGTGTTGGTTGATTAAGATAGTAGGATTGTTGTCATGGAAGTCAAAATATGTTGAGTATGTAATATGGGGAGGTAGGATCCAATCACTTTATAATTTTTATTCCTTTTAATACTATTTATGTGAAAAATTAGAATTGTGGATATGTAGGGGCCATTTTCAAGGTTGATTCCAAAATTCTCTTATTAGGGCCAATATAAAAAAATGTCATGTAGGGATCAAAAAATCACTTTTTAGGGTTGAAAAGCCATTACAACATAATAGATGGTTCTAGTAAATATTAAATGTCAAAAACTTCCAAATGAGCTATTGCAAATTGGAAATAACGTATAGGAAAATGTGGCATTTAAAAGTTGACTGGTCACTTTGACCACCTCAAAACCAAGTGGGTGTCATTTCATTACCCATTACTTACACATATAAAACTAGTCACCTGTGTTCTATCATAAATATTCAAAATGCCCCAAAACGACAGTCCTAATTAGAATGAGATATAAAAATATATTTAATGCTAAGCTCAAAAAGAAGAAACGAGTTACATCCCTCTTGGAATGATTTATTATTCCACATATGAGAATAATGAAGGAGTGGGATATCATAATTAGAGTTAATCCACACAATGTGCGCGATCATCATTCGTTTTAATTTATATTTATAAATATGAAAATAAAATATTAAACACAATCTTTATTTCTTGAGTGGGTTTTCCAAATCAAATTTCAATGTGTTCTTTTACTATTCTATTTTTTTCTTCATTAATTTTTATAAAAAATAATATACATTGAATCCAAAATTTAACAATAATAAATAATCATTATAAAATAAAATCTAATCTCATTATATTTACAATATTATTTAATATTTAAAAATATAATATAACCCATTTTTAAATAAATTTATGTAAAAAAACCACATGTACATTAAAATTTAAATATATCACAATAACTCTTCATAAATGTGAAGAAAAAAAAAGTAAGAAAATAATTTCTCAATGACCCCGAATCCACTTAGGAAATCCAAGTGGATGTTATAATGGTAAAGTCTACATCCCATCATGACACCTAACGAAGGAAAGTTAACATGAGATAAAAGCTTTTACATGAGGTTATGATGGAGGAAGTTTTATAAAGATTAATATTTTCTAATAATGAAAATAAATTTATTTTCTCAATTTTATGATAATGATGATGATGAATTTTAACATCCTTTGAGATTAAATTTGGTTTATTTAACTTTTTTTTTAGAGAAAAGACAAGACATAAATTATTTGGTTTGTTTTAAAATATTATTCCTATGCTCAAAAAACTTAACCTCATCATAGATTTGAGGAGTTGGAAGGTTAAAGAGATCAAAGCTGGAGCAAAGATTATGGAAGAGATCTAATGTGGGTGTAGGTAGGGAATTATAAGAGAAAGTGATTTTCATCTTCAATGCTCATAGACTCGCAAAGATGGAAAATCCTTTCATCCCACAACGTTTTAGGGGTTGTCTAGTGCCCAGTTTCACTATGAAGTTCATGAGAGTTTCTTCTAATCTTGGCAATATTAATTTTTTTATTTGAGCTCGTTAATATAGAAAGATAATTTTGATCCTCAAGATTAGGATTAATGATCTCTTTATACCGTAGTTTTCTTTTAACCTCAAAATCTTCATTGCATCACATCTTCTATTTGAACGTAAAAGTAATAATATTTTTAATATTATTGATATTTTGCAAAGTGGCAGTTTCATCATTCCCCCAATAATTTAACCAAGTCATGGCATCTTTAAGCCACCCTTGCTTAAGGAATAGGTGGTTTTGACTGAAGTTAAGAGCAATTTTTGGAAGCTGGTGTCCTCATATATTGTTTAAATTATGCTTGCACAGTATATATCTAATCATAGCCATGCTTTCAATGGCAGAGAGCCCTTCTTCTAAGAGGAAAATAGGATAGGGCGTATTGCTCTTAATTTTAAGATTATAAGTAATCAACTGCTTCTAGATTTACGTAATTCTTCTCCATGATTCTCTAGAAATGTTGCATCCCCAAGCTTCACATCCATATAAGATAACCTGACGAACATTTTAAAGGAGATTTTGTTTTGTCCCACATCACAAGGTTTTCTGATTTACACTTGTTTTCAAGACCGAAGTAGACTTTCCATCCTCCATTAATCATTTTCTCAATGCTATAGTTCCAGTTGAGCTTATGATGGAAGTCAATTCCTAAATATTTATAAGAAGTTACTTCCTCCAGGTTTCTATTGTCATATAGAAAATTGTCATTAGTACTCTTATTGGATTTGATAATCATGACTTTTGTTTTGTCCATGTGTGACACGCCAAAATATTAAATTATTATTATTATTTTTAATATTGTGAGAATTATTTTTATGTAAGAGTTATTTAAAACTCAAAGACACAAAGTGACACTTTGCACAACAAACTATTTTTGTTATTAAATAAAAAAAAGCATTTGGAGAGTTCAACTAAATGAGGGGACATCACCATGGCACAGAGAGAACATGTGTAAGCAAGCAAGAGAGATATTTACCAATCAAATCCAATCTAAAACTCAACTACCAGACAAGATTCTAAATCATAGGGATTTATGGATTGATTGGAGATTTGATTAAGATGGCACAAGACCTGGGCACATCTATATATAATAGTGCACTGAGATAGTAAAGCTTCATAAAAAATTAGCAAATGGTGATTAATGTATTGTTAAAAATAAATTATTGAATAAGAAGTTTAAGTGATATAAAATTATTTAGAGGTGTTATATATATATATATATATATATATATATATATATATATATATATATATATATAAATTATGTTATAAAATGAGATAAAAGATATTAATATACATATAGAGGTGCACGAATTGGAAATGAGAGAATGGGTAAAATCAATGGTTTAATATAGATTTAATAATTGAGACAAGAAATGCAATTTTATTATTTTTAATATGAATTTTATTATTGAATTCATGTAATGAAAACTAATGTTTTTCATTAATGTTTGTGGCCATGGAGAGATAGTAAACTTTACTCCACAATAAAGGAAGGGATGCTATAGTATATCTATGATACATGCGTAATTTAATTAAAAGTTGTTTTCTATCTTTAATTATGGAATTTATATTACTTTCACATAATAGTTCAACTTAGAAAGAAGTTAATGCATAAATAAAAAGTAGTTGGAAAAATATTTATATCATGGTGAAATTCTTTATGCATTTAGTAAATGAATAAGAGTTTTTATATGAAAATAATATACATTTCAATTATCTTCATGATATGATTTTATGATTTTATGAGTTATAGTAGAAAAATTTATGTGATATGAAGGAGAAAATATAACTTTAGCATTGATTTAGGAAAGTTTAATATATACGAGTTGTACATTTCCTTTAGATCAGAAATCATTGAGAATTCTTAATTGATTTTAAAGATCATAGGAGTAACTTGATCTTTGGTTCAACCATATTTTTAAACATCAATTCTATAATTTTATTTCCTTTTAATCATGTTTTTTAATATTAATTAAATATTAGTATTGTGTTTTTTTATTGATATTTATTTATACTTATATCATATTTCTAAAATATATATTAAATATAATAGGGTTTGTGCACGAAGTTGAGGGATCATTTAGGTGCAATTTTGACCATTATTGATGAAATTTTAGGCATAGATATAATTTTTTATGCACATTTCAAATATGTAATTTTAAAAAGAAAATATTGAGATTTTCTATTTATTTCCTAATTTTCTTGTTTCATCACTCCGTTGGTCAAAAAAACATATTGTTAGTGTTTATTCCGTAACTTTTTCATTTCACAACCATTTAAAAAAAAAATGTATGCTCACTAGAAGACACCAACCTCTACATGCTATGAAAAATCCAAGTCTAAATAACTGCATTAAGACCTTCAAAGGCTGCACCCACATTTGACTTATCGTTCTCCAGATTTGATCACTTTCATAATTAAAAAAAAATTAAAAATTAAACATTTAATTTTAGAAAAATAGCGCTGCACTAGTGCTATGGATTCTATATATGTCTACCAATTTTTGTAGCCCGAATCATTTAGGCATTGAAAGGTTGCACCCACAAAAACATATACCTTATCATTTGCCAAAACAATAAAAAGTGACTGTTAGAATACATGGAATATATTCAGAAACTTGACTCAATTTTCTACGTTTTATCTTTTTTACTCGATTCAAGATATCTTGTGTAAGAATGTTAAAAAAACCAAGTAAGTGGAGGGATGCCTGATTTTTTATTTTTTTATTGCATCTAACGTGCTAAAACTGACCCTCATTAGCTTGCACATGCCCAATATTGTTCTTTTTATATGTTTTATTGATTTGTATTTGTATATATATTATATTTCTAAAATAAATAGGTTTTTAATTGTATAAGAGTATTTGGAAAACAAATTGTCATGTCTAAAAATATATGGAAATTTATACACTTTATTTATATATATATATTAAAGATAAAATTCCATTATTTTGATACTAAACTCATATTTAAAATTATTATATTTTAAAAAAATATATTAATAATATTAAAAAAATGTAAATTTCTTTTACCTATAATCATAAATAAAAATTATATATTCATAAAACTTATTTTTAAAATTAAAAATATATATACATAAAACTTATTTCTAAAACTTATAAATAAATCTTCATTATATTGTTTATTTTCTATATTTTCTTTATAACTAACCAACCATGAAACAATTATACATGACAAAATTAATTAAAATATCCGTAATTACAATGAGCATTAAGATTTAGAAATGCAACAATAACTAGTTAAAATTCATTAAAATAACCCTAATAACAATGAGAAAAAAAAAGTATTACTTATACCAAGTCATGAATAATTACACATGGTACAATTAATTAAAATATCCCTAATAACAATGAGCATAAAGATTTAACAATGAGCATAAAGATTTGGAAATGCAACAATAACTAGTTAAAATTCATTAAAATATCCCTAATAACAATGAGCATAAAGATTTAGAAATGCAATAATAGTTATTTAAATCGAAATAAAATTTTAATTGAAAGTTTTATTAACGATATATATATCCTTATTTTTGGATTTTAGATTGTTAAAAATTAAAATAAAACAAATGTATATGTTTTACTTATGTGACGATAATTAAGGTGAAAAAAGGTATTATGTGCTGTACAAGCTAACCTGTTAACATGGGACCTATTAAGCCCTAAAAGGTTTTGCATATCATATGTTTGCTTACGTGGGACCTGTTAAGCCCTAAAAGGTTTTGCATTTCAGATACTGAAATGCGCAGCTTAAACATGCATCTATGTTAATTAATTCTGTGAAACAGGAAAACTGTAGGCAAGGAAAAACAAAATGGGATATCCGAGGTTAACATGCATATATGTTAGTCTATTAATAGCTCTGTCAAACAGCGTTGAAAATTCACAGAAGGAGCCTTTGCTATTATATAGTAGAGAAGTTACAGCAAGCAGCGTTGATACAATATAGCTCCAACATCGCTTCAAGCGTTTGGAAAACAGTAGGTTATGATCCTTCCTGCTATTTCTTCCCAACTGTAATACAAGATTTTGCACAAGATTGGGCTCCTCAGTTGAAACCCATCTCACAAACTAGTATATGCTACTAACAAAATATAGACGATATTATAATTCACCTGCTCCTCTCATTATTTCTGCTGCCCATTGCCTTCTTATAAACTATCTAAGCTACTACACGCCATTGATAGTAGAAACTAGAAACTAGTACAACATATATAGAAAACCAGGAAGACTGGTGTCTTCCTCTGCCTTTGTGTGACTTGCCGATGAATCCATCTCCAGATCAGGGAAGGGCCACAACGCCAAACCCTAGCTGGGGGGCCAATAACAGCAGCTTGTTTTGTACATTAATCTCTATCATTTCGGCCAGGATAGAGCTAAATGCACCAAAACAAACAGGTAGAGACGTCCCATATTTCATTCTCTTAATAAATAGAGAGAATTAATCCCATGGCCCATCTAATACTTAGTGCAAATCCGATTTATGAGAGAAAACAAAGTAACAGAAAACCCAATAGCTATTAAAAATTTATGCTGACAGGACCAAAACGTCTCCCTTCCCACTAAGTCGTGCTTATCCATGACTGTCCATGTTTTTCACAACATTTCCAACAATAATTTGATACCCCCCAGTCCACATCATACAGAAGGAGCGTGAGAATGACACAGTGACTCCATTATTGAAGGTCACCATGTGGGTGTGCCACTAACATGAATTCCACTTTGTCAGAATGGCTCATGGATCCTCATTTTCAAAGCATTTCTTAATTTGAGTTCATGACCAGATGCTTCACTTATTTCTTTATTTTTTCTCCTGTCATACTTTTTTCCTCGTCGCCACATACTTTTCTTAGTCTGCTAGTCATGATCAGAACATTATCTTAGTCGATCACAACATTATAGTGCGCCAACAACGCGCATACTATCACAGTGCTCTCCTCCTCTGATATGCATTTTCTACATTTTCTAGGTTAAATCTTCTTGCAATTCTGCCATTAGCAGCCTGATGTGGATCCCAACGTAAGTTAAATTGTTTTTTACCAAAACTGAAACTCACCAACGGAACTCCGCGTATTAACACTCGTTCACGCCTGAAAGAAAGTACTTTGTTTTCACAGTTGTGGCCATGAATCCATCATGACAGAACGAAATGAGGCTCCACAAACGTCTACTCCACATCTAATATCACAAGGACGCAATTATTTTCTAAATCCACAATGGTGAAATTTAAGGTCCCTTGTGGGGGACCACTGGCCTTTTGCCCATGTGTTACCACCTGCTGGAGCAAACCAAGCCTACCAATCTGGACTTGTCAAATGGCCCGCTTCTGTATAGTGCACCTGCACTTTTATTAGAATGTTTACTGTTGAGTTTCCTTTTTATTTTATTGGCCGACAGTCTTTTCTTCCAGGCTGTAATGATTTATCAGCTTCGATTGATTTGCACATGATTTTTTTTCTTTATAGATTTTGTTTTTTCTTTCCATGAATCTTCGATCTTCTATGAAAAATAGAAAAAATTACCGGAATATGGTTGTGTCAGTTCCAATACCAAAGAATAACTGCCCATTAAAATGAGTGCTCATGCCTGCAAAAGGGGAACTACCTGCAAAAAGATTTAGACAACATGAAAGTATAGTCAAGTAGGCAGCCATGAGAAGGCAAGCAATGGGCAACGAAATAGAGTCAATATGGAGATTATGATCCAAAATCACAAACTTAAAAATCATCATATGTACTATGCACATTACATAAAGGCTCCGTTATAGGTATTTTAATAAAAATGCAGTGTTCAAGGACACTTTCATTGTTTTTGTTAAATGCTAGAAATATGCACAGTTCAGCTAATGAACACATAAAGGCTCCGTTATAGGTATTTTAATAAAAATGCAATGTTCAAGGACACTTTCATTATTTTTGTTAAATGCTAGAAATATGCACAGGTTAGCTAATGAAGACTAGCAAGACTAGCAAGGGGGAATTGGGGTCTATTAGCCCTCTAAGAAATTTTTTGGTTATGTTTTGAGTTGTTTTATGTAAATGTTTTTTGATAATTCTTTTTCTCACACATAAACATATTTCTTTTAAGACAAAGATACAACTAAAATACTTAGATCTAATTAAATAGAGCATTAAACATATTAATTAACAAAATAATCCTAAGTATTCCATGGTTCAACAAAATATTCAATTTCACATTTTAATCACCAACTAACAATTTCACATTTAAATTACCATAAACTCACAATTACACATTTAAATCACCATAAACTTACAATACTTAGAGATAACATAGTTTAAATATGACATCATGTAGTTGTAGTCCTTAGCTCACTAAAGTCCATGTGTTGGTACAATTAGTGGTCTAATATCCTATGATGTGATTTTTGACAAAAAAGAGGAGGGGGGTTAGGGGTGTAGGAATTGCACCCAAGGGTTGATTTTCCACCTAATCAATGCAACTATCTTCGCAAATAGGGCTCAATCTCAATGGGGTGTAGGATAAATCACCAAGTGCTCAATAAGTTTACTCACAATACTCATAGACCAAAATCCAAAATTATAGTCCACTCTATCCAACATATTCAAATGAAGGATCATGCATTCACCTTGTCCAATAATCCAAATCAAGGATTATACTTCCAATTGACCATCCATATTGTGGTGGAGAGGCTCATGGAATTATAACACTCCCATACCTTGTAGGGATACAATGTGCAAGGGTCATACTACCACCATAGCCCCTTGTGAATGCATTCACACTTTGCAGTGGCATCGCAAGGCTAAAAAAGAATACAAGTAACGAGGAAAAAATGAGTAGTAGTACCCCCAGTTGGTTAGGTGCACTTCCATCCCAAACTACCTGCATGGAATAGGCTAGAGAAGCTATTAGAATGCCCCCACAATTTCATAATTAAAAAACTGATCTCTCACTCTAGGTAGAATTCCCAGTACTAAAAAAAAGTCAAGCCATCCCTCAAGGGAGACACCTCTTTTTCTAATTTCTCAAATATAACAATTATTCCCAAGATTTTTCATTGGCCATCCCATTCCCCCTACTAGATTGAGGTGAAAATAAACTTAGGAGTGGATTTACAAGTGTTAAGAAGAGGTTAACAGGTGAATTAGAACTCTCACCCTTTTAGGATTTTTACTCAAGTTAACTATAGTAAGCATTTTCCAATTCTTCTCCCTTTTCCCAATATTTATGGGCACTAGGAATAATGGTTCATCTCATTGAGCATGAGTACCATTTCCACTTGGGCAAGATTCCCTATCCCTTTTCAATGTCTCTTGATCCTCTAGTAGGTTATCCCTTTTTAATAGTATAAAACTTGCACCATATAATTTCCATGCAACATAAATGAGGGACATCAAAGTGATTATAATTGTATTCAAGTAATCTAAATTATTAACAACAACATCAAGTAGGATTATTAATCATAATCCCTCAAAGATATAACTATATTCATGTGCATAAGTCCAATTGTAAGTAAATATAAAAAGGGAACCATCTAAGGATGAGGAGTCCAAAACGCCATCTCCTAACTATCATCATAAGGCACACCATGTTTAGCCAAAATGCAACCAAGGCAAGGAGCATCATCCCTACATTAGGGAAGTCACACAATCCAAATGCCTAATATTATCTAATGAGTGGAAATCCTCACATGCCATCAAAAGTATAATTCATGATAATTGTTAAGTGCATATCTTAATGCTCAATGTGTGGACTACTCATCAATAATTCACTAAGGAATTTGGGTCATTGAGAAAGAACCATCAATTATCCATTTAGGGAAGATACTCAAAATCATTGACTAGGACTTGACCAGTCACAATCATGTCTATCATAGGATTTTAAGAAATAGTAATCATGAAGATCATCTATAAAACTAAAAAACATAAACATTGATATTAGTGCATAAACATTAACAAGAGTATATGATGTTAACATTAGTAATATCCACCTATAGTCATTAAGATGGGACTAAAAATTATTAAAAATAATTTATAAGGAGGTAACCAATAGTAATAAACATTAAGGTCCAATTAATACTATCCTCTTCACATTACATGTACATCAAGGGGTCTTCTCACCTAATTCCATTTAAGTAAACATGCATACATATATTCCAAATGTAAGTAAGAATCATAGAAGGATGATAATTCCATAACATCACAGATAGTTAATATATATTTAGAACCAAAACTCTCACAACAACTGTGACACACTAGGGACTATTATAATTCTCCCCTCACAATAGGGCTACAATCTGGGAGCTAGGTCATTATCATTCAAACAAGGATATAATTCTTATTTTGGATTCAAATTCACACATCATCTTCTTTAATCATATCATTTAATTCCAATAGAACCAGTGGAACTACTTTGTTCACCAACTCTAAGAATCAAGAGCCATTCAGTTAATGATGCAACCAATTCTAGATCAAACATTGATCACCATAGTTGCAATTAATTCCCACAAGGTCTGCAATGAAAATAAATGCTTCAACTAATATTATTGTAGTTTTGAATCATCCACTAAATCTTCATTATCAATCCACATTCAATTAGCATTGTGTTAACTAATGTCACGAATTATAGTTGGCAATTCATAATAATGTAATATCAATTAATCATACTTCATATCCCTAAGTCACCTAATATCATAGAAATCAACAATTAATTTCATTAATATCAAACACCATCATCAAATTCTTAGGGTCGTCACCAAATCAATGATCTTAAATTTTAACAAATTGTTATGGGCTCCTCCAAGCATCACACTATCAACCCAATCATTTTCTTCATCACCTAATCATTATTAAGGCCCTTGAGATCATGAATACCAATAATTCAAAGAACTTGATTACTCACATTTATTTTGAAATCGTTATTGAATCAAATGCCATTAAATTAGTAAAGTTGTTTTTGCATGGACATCAAACAAAGATCCTCATTAAATTAGAATTCATTACCCAATTTTTTTTTTTATCAACATAGTTAATTCCATTAATTAATATCAAATCAACATCATCCATATCATCCATCAATCAACATTATTAGATTATTTCATCACCAAGTTACCAATATCATCTAGATTGTTAATATAGGTAGAACTATTAACATAATCAAATATTCCTCAACACAAATCAAATGTCAAATAAACCATGTTAATACCATTGAAATAACATAATCAAGATCATCAAGTAAGCGACATCATCATTTATACTATTTACCAACATTGAAAGATCAACATAGTCAATTCCATTGAATCATCATCAATCTATCATATCATCATTAAGCATCAAATTAATCACACATCATTTATATTAACAATCAATGATCAATGATCAATATCATCAACACCATCAAATTATCAATGTCATCAAGGTCATTGATATTGTTCATAGCTAAAAATCATTACCACCAAGAAACCAAAATAATCATCAAACAATCCATAACAATGAGTCATACGTCAACATCATCAACCAAATTATCAAGAGAATCAATATCATCGAACACACAAACATTATCAAAAGCATAAGTACAATTAAAACATCAACAATATAAGTCTTTATGATATCAATACCCTGGAAACATCATTTTCATTGAGATCATCAATGTCATTATCAACATCATTATTCATCCTCAATCACCCTCAAAAAAAATTTAGATTGCCGTCAACCGATACTATTAGTCCACTGTTAGCTCACTTTTGGGAAAACCCGGTTTCACTAATAACAGACCAACAAATCCCAAGATACTGGTCCTTTCGGCATCACCTGCAAGCAAGCGAAGTATCACCTGAAGTACCTATGGGTACTGCAGGAACCATGTTTCTATAGTAATGAATGGGAGGGAACTTTGTTCTATTACCAAACCAATCAAAAGAACCTCGACACTAAATAGTTAAACCTAGGAAATAACATTCTATGCATATCAATCGTGTAGTAACTTATAACTTAAGTCATTCACATTTTATTGTCATTAAATAGAATATTATCATTTATCAATATTATGTAGATCAAACATAACAAACATATAATCAAACATTCAAATTACACTAGAGGTTTTTCTGAGGAAACAAAAACGGTAGAAAACCACGGAAATGGTTTGTTTATTCATTGATCCCACTACAAAAAGAATTTTAGTTTATTCATATCTACGCAAACATCTTATAGATCCCTGTGTCTCTCTCAATATATTCATATCTGTGCACATAGCTTGCAAATCACAACCCTTACAAAACTCTTTCAACTACACAAAACTCACCAACATTATATGGGATCACTCATCAACTTATCAATCTTATCAACATCAAACCATTATTTTTTCAGCAACCTATTCTACCAACCTTTTACATATAGCCATTGGAATAACCCCCGCAGACCACTAAGTGGACCCAAAATCCTAACTTCCGCTTAACTGCTTTCTTGGTTGATGTGATCAAGCACTACTATTTTCGTCTTTTACAAGCGCTATGTCAAGGTCTATCCTTCTTTTGCGGGTGCGCTCCCTCTGACTACTTCGCTGCACTACCCCTTTTCACACCAAAACACAAAATTTGTTCAAAATACCTTAGGGCCAACAAGAACCCAACACTCACCTCTTGTTCGTCCCTAGCAACTCAAGCTTTCTCTTGGGGTGTCTTCCATGTCATAAAAAAATTGGCATATATCTCCTTTGATGCTTTGTCTATCCCTTCTACTTTATCTTCCCGCTCTTGCAATTCCTCTACCAACTATGCAATAATATCTACCCTGATTTGTGCCTCGAACATGTGCATAGCTTTCCTTATCTCTACGTATCCTCCTCCAATGATTTTAGATATTCTCACTGCTTCATTCTTCAAATTTTTGAGCCTATGGCTCATTCAATGTTGTTCTTCCCTTAGTTGATTAATTTCTTCATGTAGCTACTTACTTTTTGCGACCTTCGACATCATTTATAATGGGTGGAAAGGCTCTTATGCGTTCTTTTAAATTTGTATCCCTATTCTATGCATATTCCATCTTGGTTGTTACTCCTTGCAACTCTTCGTCATCCATCAATGTTTCCCATGCCTACGAACTTTCATAAAACAAATTGGCACATTCTTCATCCAAGGCCTTATATTTGCTACGGAAGCCTTCACTACTTATCTCTTTGATCTCGTACCTTCTAAGGTGTAGTGGGTACTAGCTTTTCTTCAAACTCACTAATTCTTACGCGGAAGCACTTAATAGATTCATTCAAGCTCACCATTTAATCTTTAATAGGTTTGCTTCCGCCATTTAAAACTCTGGAACTATGCTACAAGTTGCTTCCATGGCTTTCTGCAACTTCTCTTTTTTCTCAGCTACATCATCCACTCCTTCTAAAATATTCTACATTTGTCTTTGATTTCATCTCTTTCTCCGCCATGCTTCATGTAACACCCTCTGGTTTATCCCATGGACATATTATTATTGTTTTTATGTTGTACATAGTGGTCCAAGGTGCCTATACTATTGTTTGCACATTATTATTATTTTTATTATGTCAGATTTATAAAATAATTAATAAAATAAAAACAACCAGAAGACCGATGCCACAAAAGAGAGTATGAGGAACCATGATGTTATGAGTAAGGGGTTGTGGAAAAGTATTTACCTATGTGTGTTGATCCTATGTTGATGTTGTACACCCTTATTATGTACTTGATGGACCCTCTTGGTTATGCACCCTGATGTGTTATGTCACTCCTTGGTTTTATTTACCTTGAGATTATTTTTTTATTTGAGGATTGGAGTCACTCTCTCACCTAGTGCGCCCTCATGATTTGGATTGGTGTGTCTCTTGGTGTTGACACATGATGTGTAACTCCAATTTACCATTCTTGGAATATAAATCTCATGATTATGTCCCTCTCTCTCCCAATTCGAATTGCTCATGAAGGAATTTCATTTACTTGTGTTGGTTAGTGTAATGTCCCTTGTTAGGAATTTTATTAAAATGGCAATTTTTCACTTTTTTCCCTAGTTAGACCTTTGACTAGTTTTGATCTCTAGGTCCCAAATTTGCCCCAAATGATCCCAAATATTCTGAGAAAGTATATGAATGATATTATAACATAAATATGTGTTTCATGGATACCTTTGGAGCTTTAAAATACTTCTGCAAATCCTCTTTCAATTCTGATCAATGTGGGTAACTTTACTAGTGATTTTCCTTTGACTAGTATTGGTCTCTAGGTCTCAAATTGACTTCAAATGCCTTCAAATCTTCGAGGACGGTGTATGAATGATCTTAGAACTTGAATATTATGATTATGGATGACATATGTCCACCAAAAGACCTCTGCAAACTATCTTAATATTCTGAACCAATTATGCAATTTTACTAATAATTTGGGGTTCAAATCCCCCTGGGGTAAGTACTGAAAATGGCTTCCCAAATGCCTCCAAACCCACTCAAATTTATGAAAAGAGGTATGTAATGTGTTAAGTATTTTATTAAAGTCTCATATGCACCATTAATGGATTATTACAACTATTCTCACCCTCTCCCATTCAACTGCAAAAATCTCCAATTCGACCCTTGGGGAAATGGCACTATTTCACCTCCCAATACAACTAAACTGAGTAAAAATGCTTCAAATGCTCAATTACAGTACATGAAACTTGTATAATACATCCATGGCAGTATATTGATCACAAATATATCATAGAATCATCCATTCATTCGAAATCATCATCAATACATTGGCTCACAACAAGGTAGTGGGGAAATGGCATTGTTCTTCCATTAAAAATGAGATTTATACATTTCTACTTGGAATTTAGACCTGAAACTTTTTGGAGATGCAGAACAGAGTATTTACTTCATATTACAAAAGAAATGGGGCATTAAAAGCTTCCCCAAAGAGTACAATAGCTCACCAAAAATGCCCTCCCTCAAGGATCAAGAATATGCCATCAAAACTGGAAATGGTTGAAGGAGTGAGCTGCAATAGAAGAAACCATGAGCTTCCCTGTAGCTTACACCTGAAAATAAAGACTCCATTAAATCTCAAAATGAAAGGTCTGAATGGCCTTTCCAATTACCAACTTGGATGGGAATCTTTCACCCTCAAAATTGGCTAAGGCAAGAAACTAGTCATCCACTAGCTCTCCCTCTTCACAAATGAAATTGCAAATTATACAAATGATCAAAAGCCATTCTCATACTTCATTTCTACATTTTATAACCAACATTATCCTTCTAAGGGTCGAAATCCTCTCAATAGATTCAATAGATTTCCATTTAGGAAATATTCCACATTTGCCACTTATCTCCTAGTTCCAACCTTCCATCTTCTCCCAAATTCGATTTTGAGTCTCTTTGGCTTCTCCAACTCCCAAATTCGCCTTCCTTGAGCCTATTTTTGGGGCTGACATGTCATAGTGGTCAGATGTCAGAGGTCAGGTCTGCAATTTGTCATAGTTGTCATAGATGTTCCATCATTGGTGTCATAGGGGCTAGGGAATCTAGTCTAAGTGTCCACAAACTTCTACTTTGACTCTTTATCTTCAATGGAGGTTACCAATCCTTCTCAATTCGACCTAAGATGCTCAATTACATGTGTTATGACTTACCAACTCACCCAAGAGTGTTCACATTCCCATTAATTCGAATTTGCAAAAGAGAGATACCATGTATTATGAAAAATCAAGCTAGTGTGGGTCCCACATCCTCCATATGTCTCCAAAACCATTTTTCACCTAGGATTTATCTTGAATTTATTTATTCACTCTATTTATTAAATACTTGAACCCTTTTAATGTCTAAACATCATTTATTATCCCCCTTATTCCAAATCCCAAAGCTTCCACCCCAAACCTAGGAAACTAGTAATTTTCCTCCTTGGCAATTATTCGACCCTTAACATCAATTTTACAAACTCTAATGAATATGGCTAATGTGATTAGGCCATTGTGACCCAATTCCAAATTTGGGACATGACAAATCCTCCCTTCCCAATATTGCTTGTCCTCAAGCAATTTCAAACATGGGTGTTGAAGAACCTTCTTTCTGTATAATTCTTTGAAGTTGCCATTGAATTGCCAAACCTTGAGTCTTTGAGTTTCCATGAAGATTTTAGAGAGGAACCACCATGCTTGTTGCTGCACTACTCTGATAAAAATCACTTTATTAAGTGGGAAATCCATCTCCCATACTTCTTGTTTCCCCCAAAAAATTGAAACCAATGAGATAAAAATTATTCCAGGGTCCCATTGCTTGTATTGAACCCCAACAATGAAGAGTGCTCTCCAACCCATACCATCAGATAAGATGATTCCTGGATCCCATTTTCTTGTATGCATTCTTCCAAACATCATGAGTACAAAATATATATCATCAAAGTACATAACTACATAATGCAAATGTACATCAAGGAGGCGCTTCATCAAAGAATCATGAAAGTGCTTGTACCTCCAAGCAAGTAGACCACGATTTTCCAAGTGCATACAAGCTTCAAGTGACCAATCAAATCTGCTCCAATGACATAGGTGAGGATCCCATGTCCTATAATTCTGCTCCAAAAGGATGTGATATGCATCAAAATATTCAACCATGTATTCTTTCATCCAAGAAGTGAATGAAGAATCTCCACTAAAATCTGAACCAAATAATGAGCAAAAAAAACAAGGAGACTTCAAGTGACTCAAAGAAGTCTCACCCATACATCCATGAATGTGAGAATCATAAATATGTAACAAAGTATGTGGCTTCCAACAAAAATGTTCTCCCATCATAAATCTATTCACCCAAGTGTTGGATGAAGTTCCTCTAACATCAAATGAACCCAGTGTTGAGCAAGAAAAACCATGAGTCTTCAAGTGACTCAAATCCATATCATAGGTGCATCCATGTAGATGTGAATCATCATAAAGTGACAAATTATGCTGCTGCAAATGTGAATAAGAATGTGCTCCAACCATGTCATCATAAAAGTTAAATGTAGGAGTTCCATACTCCTCATGTGGCACCATAAAAAAGAACCCTTTCACCCATACTTCATTGAGACTAATACTACAAAACACGGAATTGTAGGATGTAGGAGAATGTACTAACTCACCCAAATGATCAAAAAGTTCAGAAGTTTCATCATGGGAAGGATTCATGTGGGTAGTATCATGCAGCTCCTTCAAAAGTGGGAAACCTTTGTCATAGATTGGTTCCAATGTAGAGGAATCATGCTCTTCTTTAAACATTGCATAAGCTTCATCAAGAGACAATTCAAGTTCCTCTTCCACCATATCAAGTGTTTGGATCTCTTCAAGTTCATATTCAAACACGTTAAGCACATTCAAATTCTCACATTTCTCATGATCCACCATGTCATGAGAATCCTCCAAACAATCTACCATTTGACAATCTAAAACATAGGAGGAAAAATAAGTATCTTGCAACTTTTCAAGAAGTTTCTCATTTTGAATTGTGAGCTTATGAATATCCTCATTATTCTTCAAGTATGCATCATGTAACAATTCATTAAGCTCAAACAAATGGTTTCTATCAAAAAGCAAAGACATGAAATTACCTTTGATGTGGCACATTGCTCTTTGAATCTTCTCCATGTCTTCAAGGAAGGATGTTTCCTCCAATGAAGTAACTCTCCAACAAGAATTTGACACCAATGCTTGAGTGTCATGGAGAATGCTGAGGGACTCTTGGATCTTATTTTCATTCATCTTTAAGGACCCTTCAAGAAAATGAGGCTCTTGCAAATGAACCTCCTCATCTTCTTCAATTTTGCTTGGACCAACTTCATGAAGCTCAAGTGGTGATGGGGAAGTTGATCTTGGTTCTTCTTCAACTGCTACAAGGTCTTCATTATCATGCTTAATGGAACTTGGGCTTGTAGTAACACTTTCAAAAGTGATCTCTATGTCACCAACATAGAAGTATGAGCACCCATCAGTAGGTACTCCTTCATAGTTTAAGCATCCATCAGTAGATGCTCTTTGGTTCATGTCTAAGCTAGGAGGTGTCTCGAAATGATCTTCCATATTTTCAATAGAATCTTCTGCATGCTCTTGTGATGTCTCTTCATTTTTATCCTTCAAGCAAGATGATGCATTTTGCCCCTTGTTTTCCTTATGATCAATATCTTCGGAATCTCTTTTTGAAGAATTCCCAAAATCTCTCCTCAAGTGGGACATAATTTCATGCACACATGTATGATACTCACTCCAAGGTTCTTTACAAGAAGGGAATAAACCTTTCTTTACTAACTCCACATCTTCATTTTTGGGCCTATTTTCAAAAACATGTTCAGCAAAGTACTCAAAAGACATGGCATTTTGTGTATTTTTGCTAAAAGTAAGATATTCTTGATATTTTTGATATTGTTGGGGCAAGGTTTTATATTTTGCTCTCCATCTTTGGAACTCACTCATAGAATTATCCTTGGTTGGTGTGACACACTCATATTCATTAGATTTAAAGTCATAAGAATAATCTTCATTTCTCTTGAAATTGTAAGAAGTGTTGCATGATGGCACCTCTTTCTCATACCATTCACATTCTGCTTCATATTGCTCATAAGCATCTGCATATTCCTCATAAGAATTGTACTCATAGGATTCATCATAATAGTAAGACATGGCTGCCAATTATTCTTGAATGTATGTACCTAATACACAAGTTCAAGGACCATGCTTTGATACCGCTGTAATGTCCCTTGTTAGGAATTTTATTAAAATGGCAATTTTTCACTTTTTTCCCTAGTTAGACCTTTGACTAGTTTTGATCTCTAGGTCCCAAATTTGCCCCAAATGATCCCAAATCTTCTGAGAAAGTATATGAATGATATTAGAACATAAATATCTGTTTCGGGGATGCCTTTGGAGCTTTATAATACTTCTACAAATCCTCTTTCAATTCTGATCAATGTAGGTAACTTTACTAGTGATTTTCTTTTGACTAATATTGGTCTTTAGGTCTCAAATTGACTGCAAATGCCTTCAAATCTTCGAGGAAGGTGTATGAATGATCTTAGAACTTGAATATTATGTTTATGGATGACATATGTCTACCAAAATACCTCTACAAACTCTCTTAAGATTCTGAACCAATTATGCAATTTTACTAGTAATTTGGGGTTCAAATCCCCCTGGGGTACGTACTGAAAATGGCTTCCCAAATGCCTCCAAACCCACTCAAATTTATGAAAATAGGTATGTAATGTGTTAAGTATTTCATTAAAGTCTCATATGCACCACTAATGGATTATTACAACTGTTTTCACCCTCTCCCATTCAACTGCAAAAATCCCCAATTCGACCCTTGGGGAAATGGCACTATTTCACCTCCCAATACAACTAAACTGAGTAAAAATGCTTCAAATGCTCAAGTACAGTACATGAAACTTGTATAATACATCCATGGAAGTATATTGATCACAAATATATCATAGAATCATCCATTCATTCGAAATCATCATCAATACATTGGCTCACAACAAGGTAGTGGGGAAATGGCATTGTTCTTCCATTAAAAACGAGATTTATACATTTCTACTTGGAATTTAGACCTGAAAATTTTTGTAGATGCAGAAAAGAGTATTTAATTCATATTAAAAAAGAAATGGGGCATTAAAAGCTTCCCCAAATATCACAATGGCTCACCAAAAACGCCTTCCCTCAAGGATCAAGAATATGCCATCAAAACTGGAAATGGTTGAAGGAGTGAGATACAGTAGAAGAAACCATGAGCTGCCTTGTAGATTACACCTACAAATAAAGACTCCATTAAAGCTCCAAATGAAAGGTCTGAATGGCCTTTCCAATTACCAACTTGGATGGGAATCTTTCACCCTCGAAATTGGCTAAGGCAAGAAACTAGTCATTCACTAGCTCTCCCTCTTCACAAATGCAATTGCAAATTCTACAAATGATCAAAAGCCATTCTAATACTTCATTTCTACATTTTATAACCAACATTAGCCTTCTAAGGATCGAAATCCTCTCAATAGATTCAATAGATTTCCATTTAGGAAATATTCCACATTTGCCACTTATCTCCTAGTTCCAACCTTCCATCTTCTCCCAAATTCGATTTTGAGTCTCTTTGGCTTCTCCAACTCCCAAATTCTCCTTCCTTGAGCCTATTTTTGGGGCTGACATGTCATAGTGGTCAGATGTCAGAGGTTAGGTCTGCAATTTGTCATAGTTGTCATAGATGCTCCATCATTGGTGTCATAGGGGCTAGGGAATCTAGTCTAAGTGTCCACAAACTTCCACTTTGACTCTTTATCTTCCATGGAGGTTACCAATCCTTCTCAATTCGACCTAAGATGCTCAATGACATGTGTTATGACTTACCAACTCACCCAAAAGTGTTCACATTCCCATTAGTTCGAATTTGCAACAGAGAGATACCATGTATTATGAAAAATCAAGCTAGTGTGGGTCCCACATCCTCCATATGTCTCCAAAACCATTTTTCACCTAGGATTTCTCTTGTATTTATTTATTCACTCTATTTATTAAATACTTGAACCCTTTTAATGTCTAAACATCATTTATTATCCCCCTTATTTCAAATCCCAAAGCTTCCACCCCAAACCTAGGAAACTAGTAATTTTCCTCCTTGGCAATTATTTGACCCTTAACATCAATTTTACAAACTCTAATGAATATGGCTAATTTGATTAGGCCATTGTGACCCAATTCCAAATTTGGGACATGACAGTTAGTCACACTTGTACATTGGTTCATTCTTTTTCTCTTTTGCTTGTGTTTGGCACTTGTGGTTCAATTTTGTAGCACTTGGTATGAGATCCTTGCTGGTCATTTCACCCTTATCGAACATGTTCCCAAGCTGAGTTACTCTAGAGCCAGTGGTGTATGTCATGGAATTGCCTCTAGAGATACTGGATTGGTAGCAGGGGTGAGGTCCACTACCATTGGATTTGAGTTGGACAGAGTTGTGTATTGCCTCTGGAGATCCTGGTTTGGTAGTAGGGGTGAGGTCCACTACCTTGGATTTGAGGTTGTCCTGGATCCACTGAAATTTGCCTGGATTGGAAGTGCTACTTGCCATTGGGTTGTGGTTGGAGAGTTGTCTTAGAGCCACTGGAATTTTCCTGGAGTGGAAGTAGAGGCCACACTTGACATTAGGTTGTGGTTGGAATGATTTCTTGGGAGATTTTTTGGTTGAGTGCACGTTTTCTTGTGGAATAATGGTTCTGGCTCGGGGGTGACTATTTAAAGGGATTTTTGGCTTGCATTGTGTCTACGACTGGGTGCAACGTCGCATAGTCGATTCAGGTTGCGTATTTGGAAAAGATAATTGATTTATATCATGTCTATTTAATTTATTTTTCTCTGATATGATTTATTTATGTATGCAAATGAAATTTTTGATCTATTTGTGGAAGAAATTTCTCATGGAATTCAATCTATTTATGCAAGTAAATTTTACGAAGGAATTGGAAACTAGTTTTGGGGATTTTATGCACAAAATGTTTGAGGAAATGATTATTTGGAACCTCTACTAAAGAAATCATATTTATACCCCTATTCATTATATAATATGTATTTTTATGGTACATTAGCCTCGAAATGGTTTAAGACACCTCTCTTTGATGCTTCTACTTTTTATTCGAAAACTTGTTTTTCGATTGGATTGTTTTGCATTGTTTGGAGACTTGGCACATGCAGTGTTTGTAAAAATTACAGAGTGTTTTTTTTATTCTTATGTATGATAAGTAAAATTGAAATGTGTGTGAGAATGTGAGGGGAAATATTCTTGATAGTTTTTTGGAAATGGCTACCGAAATTCTAGATCAATTACCAATTTCTAGCTCCTTTAATGGAATTGTTTTGAGTAGATTTGTGAATTTGCATATGAAGTGTTTGAGGAAATGTTAGAATAATAAATACCTATGTTATAAATGATAAAACATGTTACTTATAGTTGGAATGTAATTTGAATGATTCTATGAGTCGTGGATTTAATTATTCTAGCGATTCCTAGAATTACTAGTCAATTCGGGTGAGTAGAATTAGCTAGTTTTGTGATTTATTCAATGGACTGTATATAGGAATAAATATAAATCCATACGAATATAGGTTACCGATTCTATGATTTCCATGAGCTACAATAGTCATATATTTCTCTTTATTTGGCATTTGGAAAGTTAAATTAGAAACTAGGTACATTGCGGTGAAAATTGATAACTACTTGTGGATTGAAATATTTGTTTTCGTAAAAAAAAAATGCTACACCCATGTGCTATGTTTATAACATACTATTTTTCTATATATGGATACTTATAAGGTGTGATCCTTTAATTATGGATTCCTTTCATTTTGGTTCAGTTATTTAGACTCAATTCCTTGTCGTGAATGTTAACTAGTTTCATTGGAATTAATGGATAAGATTACCTTATGTGCAATTGGAATGATATGCAAATAAACCTTTAATTGGATGTAGGTGCATGCTTAAATATATTTTTAATGTATGTAGGATTTATTTTTCGTTTAATGGCATGGTTACAAGTTGATTTTGTGCAAGACTAGTTGCTTATATTGGAAAACTAGTTAACTAGTCTTGCATACTCTCTTTCGTAATTACCATGATTAGTTATTGAAATTTTGGTAATTATGCCTTATTTACATGTACTTAGATGTTATTAATCCATTGGGATTGATAATAAATTTTTATTTGTTAAACAATTAGATCTGTGATAAGTGTTTTCATTTGTGCACTAAGTGTCATTAAGTGTTGTAATTAACATCTTGATTACTAGTTAATTGTGATTAAGAATAATTAGCCTTTAGAAGTGGTTATCATATCTGATATGGATTGGATTGAATGTTTTATTATGTTATATGATGTTAAGAATGCTTCCCACCCATTAGATCATATGTTGGATGTGTTAATGAATTTATATTAAATTATTCGATTTTGTGTGGGAATTAATTTTGTAAAAATAGAAATTAAATGTTTATGGTTTATACGCTACACTAAATTTCAAGTAATTATCCTTAGAGAGCTAATGATATTTCAATTAGACACTCTGATAGCATCGGGTTACATTACAAGTGGTATCAGAGTTGTGGTTGCAACATTACGATTGTTGGGCCTATTGGTCGCTTTAAATATGCTTGCTTGAATAAAAGTTAAATGTTGCCTATATGAAAGTTAATTATGAAAGTGTTGCTATCTTTGTGAAAGGTGAAAAATTATTTTTTATTTTGAAGATTTAGAAGATGTTTGAAAATAGTTATATCCTCTTATGCATTTTTCTTATTTATTTATTTCAAAAATTGAAGACTAGTATAGTATGCTTTGTTTCTTCTCAACTAGAAAATTAATTATTATTTGAGAAAATAAATAAATTTGATAATGGATGTTAAAAAAAATAGAATGAACACATTGCATCTCACAATAAATAATTTAACCCAAGAAGACTCTTCACAGAAAAACAATAGAGGATGGAGGATAAACAGACAACCTCTCATGGCCTTGAAGAGGAGTAAGCAGGAAGGAGGAGTAGTAGTTCATCCATTGACATGAAAGACTCGGTCAAGAAATGTAATGAAAGGATCACTCACCTTCAATAATAGATCATGAGAGAACTAATATCCTTAAAGAATACCTAATACAAGGAAGAAATGAAAAGCAAGAAAATTTACTCTAGGATGGACTTTCCACCAGACAGTTATCGTACACCTTTCTTGAGAAAAAGAGCTAGAAGTCCTAAGGTTGGTCTAGACATATTTTCAGATGACTGTAATAGTAGAAGGAGAAGGTATGAACATGATCACTTGATGGGACAATTAAGAAATATTAAACCTCCAACCTTTGATGGTGAAGTTAAACAAGGTGAAGAGGCAGAAAGATGGTTAGTAGGGATCCGGAAGTTTTTCAAATTGCATAATTATTCATAAAACATGGAAGCAAGAATAGCTATGTACCATTTGCAGGGAAGAGCCTCTCTTTGGTGGGAACAATTCACTAAACTGAAATATATTGATGAAGAAAATATCACTTGGAAAAAGTTTAAAAATTATTTCCAACAATAATACATTTCAGAGAAATACTATGATAATAAGATGGGAGAATTCTTTGAACTTAAGCTGGGAAATTTAACTTATATGGATGCATATGAGAAGATATTTCTTGAAATGTTAACATATGCAGACTATATAAAATATGAGAAATTTAAGATTCAAATATTTCTAAGTGGGCTGCCAACGTTTTACAAGGATACGATTTAGTATCATATGCCCAAGACCCTTAAAGAAGTAATCTAGAAGGAAAAACATTTGTATAAGTTTGATAAGAATAAGGAACATAAGAACTTGAAAGATAAGAAGAATGTTAAACAAGAACAAGCAAAGAAGGGAACCAAGACTCCTATCAACATAAGTGGTAATTTTCATAAGAAGCTAGATTCAGATAAGAGACCTCCTATTAGATGTTGGAATCGTAATGAGAATCACTATGCAAGGGATTGTCCACATAAGAGAGAAGAATAATTTGACAACATTCAAGAAGAAATAGTAGGTGATGTTGGTAAGACTTAGAGGACTTATGCCGCTTTGGAAGGTAGGAAGGCATATCATCAGTCACACATGATAGAAGTGACATGTAATACTGGTAATAGAACTATGTCTATTTTAATTGATTCAGGATCTAGTAATAGTTATGTTGCACCTAGTGTAGTTTTGAATTGTTCTTTTAAGAAAAGAAACCTTGAGGTAGCAGGCCTTGTACAGTTAGAAACTAGAACTAAAAGAAAAGTCATAGAAATAGGAAGACAGTTTCCTTTGGAAATGAATGGTTTAAATACTTTAGAAGATTTGAATGTTATCCTCTTAGGATATTATTATGTTTTGATTGGTATGTACTAGTTGACAAAACACCAAGCTATCTTGGATTGTTACAATAGAAGTTACACATGTCTATATGAGGAAGGAAACACAGTAAAGGTTAAAGGAATACATAGAGCGATATATTTAAAACAGGTTACAACCTTATAGTTAAAGAAGTGTTTTAGAAAAGGGTGTCAGATTTATGTAGCTCACATAGAAGAATCTAAGGAAAAGGAACATCACTTACAGAACTAATTGATATTACATGAATTTGTAGATGTATTTCATGAGATACCTGGAATGCCTCCTATAAGATATATAGAATTTACTATTGATCTAGTGCCTGGTACAGTTCCTTCATCTAAAGTGCCTTATATGATGAGTATACCTGAGTTGAAAGAGTTTATAGATGTAGTTAGAGGAATTATTAAAGAAGGATTATATCAGACCTATTGTATCACCTTGGGGAGCATTGGTTTTGTTTGTAAGAAATAAAGATGGTACCTTCATACTTTGCATAGATTATAGGAAGTTAAATAAAACAACTATCAAGAACAAGTCTCATTTACCAAGAATTGATGGCATAATTTGATCAGTTAAGGGGTGAAACAATGTTTTCAAAGATATATCTCAGGTCAGGTTATTATTATGTCAGAGTTAAGGAATAAGGCATCAGTAAGACAACTTTTAGAACCAGATATGGTCACTATGAATTTACAATTGTTCCATTTGGTTTGACAAATGCACTAGCTACCCTTATGTGCTTGATGAATGGTATTTTTTGAAAATATTTGGACAAGTTTTTGATTGTCATCTTGGATGACATACTAGTTTACTCTAAGACAAATAAATAACATGAAGAACACTTGAGACTAGTAATGTAGGTACTCAAAGAGACTCAACTTTATGCTAAGTGAAGTAAGTTTTATTCTTATCAAAACAAGATTCACTACGAAGGACACATTGTAAAAGAAGAAGGAATATTATTTGACCCCGAAAAGATAGAAGTAATTATGAATTGGCCAACACCTAAGAATGTGTCCGAGGTTAGATATTTTATGGTATTATCAAGTTACTATTGTAGGTTTATAGAAGGATTTTCAAATATTGCACATCTAATAACTTGTTTACAAAAGAAAGGTATAAAGTTTGATTGGGCATCTAAATGTGAAACACATTTTCAGAAGCTTAAAGAGATGCTTACTAGTGCACCGATTTTGAAAATTGTGAATCCAGATGAAAATCTTGTGGTATGTACAGATGCATGTCAACAGGGTATAGGTGGTGTGTTAAATTGGAATGGACAGGTTATTTGTTATGAGTCAATGAAGTTAAAGGAACATGAAAAAATTTATGCTACACATGACTTAGAATTAGCAGCAATAGTACATGCTTTAAATATATGGAGACACTACTTAATGGGAAAAAAATTTGAATTAATAACTAATCACCATGGACTAAAATACTTGTTCAAACAACCTAATCTAAATGCAAGACAAAGAAGATGGATTGAACTACTATGTGAATACGATTTTGACATTAAACATATAAAATGAAAATAAAATAAAGTGGTGGATGTACTCATTAGGAAAACACATGTGATACGCATAGCTATTAGTACTATCACTTTAGATTTAAAGGAGAGAATAAAAGAGGCAAACAATACAGATGAATTCTTTCAACAAATAAAAGCAGGTTTGCAGGAAAAGGGAACAACACATAATTTTGAACACTATAAACTGAAAGATAAAATACTTAAGTATAAGAACAAGGTCTACATTCCTAACTTAGAAAACATAAAGAAATTGGTTTTAAAAGAAATGCATGATGTACCATATGTAGGTCATTATGGTTATCAAAAGACAGTAGCGGTAGTTAAGAAGGATTATTACTGGCCAAGAATGAAAAAGGAAATAATTGCAGATTAAATAGCTAGATGCTTAGAATGTCAGAAAGTAAAATTTGAACATAGACACCCTGCAGGTTTGTTACAACCTTTACAGATACCATAACGGAAATGAGATGTAGTTAGTATGGATTTTATCATGAATTACCTAAGATAAGGTCACAACATGATGCTATTATGGAAGTGGTAGACAAATTAACTAAAGCAGCTCACTTTATACCAGTTCAGACTACACATAAAGGAACTGAAAATGTAGATATTTATATGAAAGAGGAAGCTAGATTGCATGGTATTCTGAAAGTAATTGTGTAATACATGGATTCAAATTCAAAGGTCATTTTTGGAAAGGTTGGTTTAAAGGTTTTGGAACAAATTTGAATATGAGTACTTCATATCATCCTCAGGCAGATGGACATATAGAAATGGTTAATCACAGGTTATTGAAGACATGTTAAGAATGTATGTAATGGATCATCCTACTAAATGGGAAAATTTATTCGCATCTTGTGGAATTTTCTTATAACAATGGTTATCACTCTTCTTTGAAAGTGATTTCTTTTGAAGCAAGGCATGGAAGAAAATGCAACAAACCTATTAGTTGGGGAAATCAGACAGATAGAGTTATCATTGGGCCAAAATTATTAAAGGAAATGGAAGATTAGATGGTCAGGATTAAACATAATTTAAAAATAGCACAGGATAGACATAAAATTGATATAGAGCAGAATAGGATTGACATATAGTTTCAGGTTGGGGATCATGTGTTTTTGAAAGTGAAACCGATAAAGAGTACTTTAAACTTAGCAAATTGTTCTAAACTTGCAACTAGATATTGTGGTCCCTTTGAGATTTTAGAAAAATAGGACCAGTTGCTTATGGACAAGATTTTCCTCCTAGAATAAATGTGCATAAAGGGTTTCATGTCTCCCTATTGAAAAAGTATGGCATGATCCTAGGCATATAATTAACTGGAATATGATATAGGTAAACTATAGAGTAGATGCTTTTGTTTTACATTAGATGCTGATGCATATGATATGATATATTATTGATTATATTATTTTGATACTAACATATGATTCAAGGATGGATCGAAATGTTGAAAACATTGCTTCATCTACCACAGACTCTCCACGAGATGCCACATATGATCCATGTTAGAATGTTGGTATATATATGATTTCATGTTGAAGTGTATACATGATGTTGATTATGTTCTGTATATATATTTGATATGACGATGTGGATCCGGAAGGAGACTTTCTGATAGATCCTATTTCCATTGTAGGAAAGAAGACCAAGCTGCTCAAGAATAGAGAAATTCATAAGGTTAAGGTTCATTGGAGCCTCTATACTCCTGAGGATACGACTTGGTAATTGGAAGATGTGATGAGGGAGGCATACCCTCATTTGTTTTGAGATTTTGTGGCATGTATGTGTATGCATCGAGAATGATGCATGGTTTAAAGGGGGAGGGTTGTAATACCCTCTGTTTTATCCCTTGGGCATATTATTGTTGTTGTTATGTTGGACATAGTGGTACAAGGTTCCTGGACGATGGTTTGCACATTATTATTATTTTTATTATGTCAAACTTATAAAATAATTAATAAAATAAAAGAAACTAGACGACCGATGCCTTGAAAGAGAGTATGTGGAACCATGATGTTATGTGCAAGGGGTTGTTGAAAATTGTTTACCTATCTGTGTTGATCCTCTGTTGATGTTGTACACCCTTCTTATGTACTTGATGTACCCTCTTGGTTATGCACCCTGATGTGTTATGTCACTCCTTGATTTTATTTACCCTGAGATTAATTTTTTATTTGAGGTTTGGAGTCCCTCTCTCACCTAGTGTGCCCTCATGAGTTGGATTAATGTGTATCTTGGTGTAGCCACCTAATGTTTAACTACAATTTACTACTCTAGGAATGTTCTCTCTCCCAATTTGAATTTTCTTGTGTGTGCTAGTCACACTTGTGTGTTGGTTCATGCGTTTTCTCTTGTGCTTTTGTTTGTCACCTGTGGTTCGATTTTACTGCTCTTCGTATGATATACTTGCTGGTCATTGTTCCCTTGTGGAGCATGTTTATAATTTGAGTTACGCTGGAGTGACTGATGTATGTCCTGGATTGCATCTGGAGATCCTAGATTGGAAGCAAGGGTGACATCCACTAGCATTGGATTTGAGTTTGGAAAGAGTTGTGTATTGCCATGGGAAATCCTTGTTTGGAAGCAAGGGTGAGGTCCTCTGCCTTGGATTTTAGGTTGTCCTAGAGCCACTGGAATTTCCCTAGATTGGAAGTGCTACTTTCCATTGGGTTGTGGTTGGGTTGTTGTCCTAGAGCCACTGGAATTGGCCTGGAGTGGAAGTAGAGGCCACACTTTCCATTGGGTTTTGGTGGGACTGATTTCTTGATAGAATTTTTGGTTGAATGTAGAATCATGGTTTCAGGTTGGGCGTGACCATTGCAAAGTGATTTTTGGTTTGCATTGTGTCTAGGGCTGGGTGGAACATGGTGTTAGCACCCAAAATGACCCTCAAGGTTGTGGGAGAAGGACACTTCGGGGTAACCACATAACCTCTTTAGGAAAGATAAGCTAGCTTCTATCTCTCTAGATGTTAACACCCAAAAAGTGCTCACTAGCTCATTTACCACATTATATGGCTCATTTGTCCATTTTCCTACCATATTTCCATTAAAAATCCTAAAAATCCCATTAAAAAGCCTCCAAAAGGCCTAAAATGCCTCCAAAAGGCCATAAAACCATCAAAATAGCCTAAAAAAGGCCAAAAAACCCCCTTTTCCTCCAAAAATAGCAAAAATCCCCTAAAAAGGGAATAAAAAATATAAAATAATGAGGAAAAGGAGGAAAAAACCCTATACAGCTGCCCAAAACCATGTGTTTCCTAAAACCATGGGTCAGCACTCCACCACCAAAAAACTATAAATAGGTGATGGAGATCCCTTATTCCATATCCACAATCACAAGCACCCTTACTCTGCCAAAATCTCTCTCGAAACCCTAGTTCACCTTGGAACTATTTTCACCTTGAGAGCCACCTTTGGCCCATCCCCAACATTGGAGAAGGAGAAAGGAGCATTCTGAAGCTTGGAGCATCCTCTTGGACACTGCAAAGGGCTTCATCAACCTTGACACTCAAGGTAACATTAATATAAAACCATTTTTTTACATCTTTTATTTATGTCTCATGCAATGTTTAAAGTAGTTTGTTAATTGTTGTTTTAGCTTAATTAGTTTAATCATTTAATCATTATTGAACTGCTACTAAGGAGTCCATTCTCCTTAGTAGGTGCTCATTGGCACAAGCTAGGGGTAAAACCCTAGCTACACTAGAGATGGATCTCTCAAGGTTTGTTAAACAAGGACAGATATGGGGATACAAAACTAATTCAGATTCGTGGTTGGTATTGGTTGAAACCAATCAAATATTTATTGGGAAATGGAGTCAAAACATAACACACTCATCAAATAACAGTGCTGATGCATGGGATCTCATAGCAAAGGCAAAATAGCCATTCATTTATAGTCGAAATGTTGTTGTCTGGTGATAAGGGAGGAAAAATGAACAGTCCATTAACATGGGAACCTAACAAGGATGAATCCAATTCTAACTTTAGTGGAAAAACATCGTGGATGCTTGGAATTAAAGAAGCTGAGCATGAGAACATGAATTCTGCTTCAATCTACACTTAT
This sequence comes from Larix kaempferi, assembly GCA_027924585.1. NCBI lineage: Eukaryota > Viridiplantae > Streptophyta > Pinopsida > Pinales > Pinaceae > Larix > Larix kaempferi. The sequence continues at coordinate 18,091,937 of BSBM01000493.1, read as the reverse complement.
CCAAACATGAGAGAATACAATATGGAAAGAGAAACAGGAAACACATTCACATAGGAGGAAGAAAATATAGACTATAAAATAAACAACACATAAATCTCTGCCAAGAACTAACTTCAACACTGTGATTCTATTAAGGATTATATCACAAAAATAGAGCCCAACTTACTTAGGTGTCAATCCCTTTACTTCCAACCCTTTGCTATCTCTATTGCATGGAAATATATAGGCCCTTAGGCTCGAATTATCTAATAGAAAAAAATTACAGCTATATTGGCACCTATATGGCCCATCTCATCGTCTTCAAAAACTAGCTACAATAGAAATGAACACTGGCAGACAGGCCTAACTAGTTTCACATGTTTATTTGTACAATTGCTAACTACAACAACTCCTAAGCAGCTGGAAGGTCTTAAGTGGTGTCAAAATATAAGTATATTGCACATTCAAAAGGGTCTGAAACAGATTGATATGACTGGTACGGATGCAAAAATATCATAAACAACTGCAACCCTATGTCTGAGCTATTATTTGGCCTTGCTAATCGAAGAAATATTCCACCTTCATGGAATCAGCCACCTGCTCTTTTTCTCCTTAAGGAGGGGGCGTCACCTCCTCAGTGGGAACAACGAAACCTTTGAGAATATCCATGGTTTGGTGGGTGCACTGTTCAACCTTCCATACCTCTCTCTTTTTCTTCCATCGAGATTTCTTGCGCACTTGTCAACCTTGGTGCTTCTCGGGTTCGCTGGCAATACTTTCCTCTACGTGGTCGAATTTTATAGGGGATGAGGGAACGTGGTTATCCTCCATGTCAGACCACATGTGCTATGGTACAAAAATTACTTTGGCTTCTTGATCCTCTTCCATGACTGGATCTCAACCGAAAATATCGTGGTTGTTGAGCCTGCCACCCTTTCGAACATGGATGCGAACGGTAAACCTTTGGGAACCCATTTATAACCGCCGTGACTATGATGGCAGCAAGGAGTAATAATTTTCTCATGATCGTCTGATTGGGCTGTCCAAGTGAGTGAAAATGATGACTAAGGTCTGGGCTAACGATAAATAGGATTTAAACAGACTTTTGTTTCATGTGAGAAGGTACATGATGGCTCTGATGTGGCTTCTTTCCCTTGGGCCATCATTCGAAATCAAAGGTGATTTTCAACCGTCTATCTCCATGATTTACCCAGCACCATCGATATCGATGTCATTTGCATCCGGACCATCCAAAGATAGGCCCTTTATCGTGCTTCACAAAATCTCAAATTGTTGATTGTCCGCACTAGTTCATTCAGTGAACAAATCCTTCCCAGTAGATCTCAGTCCCGCCAGATATGTCATCTACACCTTCAGGACCTACCAAAAGTTCATGGATTTGGGACTTCCCATTTTCCTCGCATGTCAAATCGATGAAGTACTCTTGGGCTGTAGATCTGTCCTTTCATCCGTCAATTGGACCTCTAATTTGCTCGCGGGATAAGCGCTTCACCTCCACTTAAAACACCCTCACTTCCTTCGCTAGATTTTTTCTTATCCGTGGATCTCCATCGCCACGGATCTCTTCCTTCCATTTATGCCATCGTTTAATTGGGGCGGATTTTTGCATTTTTTACCCTTTCAGAGATGTTTAAAACTTAGGGCCTCAAATTATTTCATTTTCCAGCTACAACTACACACCCATAGCTCTCGTTTGGCATCCCATGGGTCTTATGATTTGAAAACCGATGCCATCATTCACTAACTACAGGGGTCTAATTCTACAAATCCCCCAAGACAAAACTGGTGTCAACACATGGCACGGTCGATACCAGTTGTGTATTTGGAAAAGATAAGTGCTTTATATCAAGTTTATTTAATTTATCTGCCTTTGATCTAATTTATTTATGGATGCACATGAAATGTATGAGTTATTTTTGGAATAAATTTCTCATGGAATTCAATCTATTTATGCAAGTAAATTTTCTGAAGGAATTGGAAATTAGCTTTTGGGATTTGTGCACAAATTGTTTGAAGAAATGATTCTTTGGAATATTTGATAAAGAAATGATATTTATACCCCTTTTTGTTGGATTTTGTGCAACTTCAAAAGTTATTCTTATTATATTCTATTGTAATTTTTTGTACCTCCTACGAGAGTTGATCTTGTTGTAATTAATTATGTAAACCCTTGAAAGAATCATTGTAAACCTTGGGGAGAAAATTAAGTAAAGAAAATAATTATTAGATGTATTTTTATATTCCCCCAAGGCAAGTCGAACCTGTCAGATTAGACAAGTTGGCCGAGTGGGTAAAATTCCCTAAAATAGTGGGCATTCTACCCCAAACAATGGGCAAAACTGCCCCAGTTTGAGAAACGTCAGGTCGGCCTAGAAAGGGAAAAAGTCATTTTTGCATGTGTATAAATAGAGAGGTCAAATGCCTCATTTGTTCATTCACTCACACACAACAAGTTCACATCACTTGGAGAGGAGCTCGCACCTGCAGCTAGGAGAAGCTTTTTTTTTGGTTTTTGGTTAGAGATACTTTCTACTTTGTCTCTCTCATATATGTACTATGTTCTGAGAATTATTCATCTCTATACGAAGGTTGATGGATTTTCTACCGATTGGGTTTCGAAGGATAAATTCTTGTGTTATTGTTTATGTGATTTGTCTTTCTTCTTGTGATCCTAATGATTTTATGCATTTGAATTATTATGATATAAATGTAGGAAACAGTAACATTGTATTAGAGCGATACTATAAGAAGCCATTGATGGAACTAGGGTTTCATTTTTCAAGGTCTTCACTCAAATTTTTGGCAGAAAAAGAGCCTCGGGAATTTCGCTCTAAAGAGGGTGCATGTTTTGGTGAAGGTAGAATTCAATTATGAGAATTTTCATTTTTTGTCCTAATTTTACAGTTACCGCGGAAATTAGGGTTTCAATTTTTTACCTATTCTCTCCACAGTTTTGGCTCGGCACTACCTTTTATCAACTCGCCTTGCTAGGGTGCATCTCCATGTGGAGTCATTTTTCCAAGAATTTAAGTTTCATTTTTGACCTAGCTATTACTAGGCTTTCTGCTTCAGATATGCAGTCCGCATGATGGGAATGAAGGTTGAAGATTGTCTGGAAGGGGCTTACAACTTCATATCTTGGAAGTCTAGGGTTATTCTCTTACTAGAATAAAATGATCTCTTGCATTTTTTCAATGAGAAGGTCCTAGAACCAAAAGCCAAAGAAGAAAAATCTCACTGGAGGAAGAATGATGCCAGAGCAAGAATGCTTTTGGTGGACTCAGTTAGAGATCACTTGGTTCCTCGGATATCAGGAAAGAAGACTACTAGAAATATTTTCAAAACCATAAAGAAGCTATTTTATCATAGTAGTATCATTGTGACACTCACATTAAGGAATCAACTATCAAATATGAAGATCCAGACTGCAAGAACAGAGGTCTCTCTTGGTTCCCACAAGAAGGCAGTGGGAGCCCACACATAAAAAACAATAAGAGATAAGTATTTGGTTTTCTTGCTTACATAGATCTATTTTTTTCCTTATATGTATTCATAACCATTATATCTAGATCTATTAGGAAGTGTGGTGAGCAGTATGAACACATGATGGAGCTAGTCTAGATGATATCTCCTTCCTACATGATAACAGTAGTGCACACTCTTGATGGCATGTTCTAGTGGAGATAACAAACATCTAGATAGTTCCCATATGTGTTTGGAAGAAATGTTTATGATTGTTGTGCTAAAGTATTAGACAAGATTCCTGTGTAAAATAATACCATTGCATAGAAACAAAAATCGGTTAAATTTGATTATGCAATGTCACTGATCATCAGTTGGGATTTGACTTGTAGGGAAAATATCATGTGATATGGCATACAATAGAAGGATGATGAGACTTGTTTCGATGAAGAAGTGGTAGACACATGAATCTCATTGATTTTCAACATGAATCTACTAGAAGGATGACCTGAGAAGAAGTCTTAAGAGGAGTGAATTAACTAGAAGTAGGCCACCATCAAATATTTGAATGCCTAGTCTATATACATGTGTACAAGGAGAAGACGACGACGTTAGAACCTTCAGGAAAGAAGGGAAATTTCATGGGATACAATGAGTCTTCAAAGGCCTACATAATCCACATCCTATGATATAGATAGATCGAAGTCAGGAAGGATGTGTGCTTTGAAGAAGAAATGGATGTAAGGAAAGGAAGGGGATCAAACATGGATATCAATGATGAGGAGATGTTAGAACCAAATTAGATGATATCATATTCCCACTCCATTTAAGATGGATTTAATAGAAGAGGATGAACCCATTGATTTCATTGGTCCAATTGAGCCAGTTGATGTTCCCATAGATATTGCAGTAAGCTAGAAGAGACCTAGATGGGAACAATAGTATTTGCATGGAGCATATGGGAGTTTTGAAAAACACAAGGCTAGATTTGTTGCCAGAGCGTTCTTTCAGAAAGAGGGAGTTGACTATGATGAGACATTTTCTCCTATGGCTCGATGTAATTCCATCGGATCAAACATTGCTATTGCTTCAGCCATGGGATGGAAGTTGCATCAAAATGATGCAGACCTCAACCTTTACTACAAGGTTGTAGATGATGAGCCACTGATTTTGGTGCTATATGTTGATGACTTGTTTCTCATTGGAAGTGAGAAAATTATCATATGGTGTAAGAAGAAACTTGCCTCTGAGTTTGAAATGAAGGATCTTGGATTGATGGATTACTTCTTGGGATTATAAGTATGGTAGAGGAAGAAGGAGATTCCCAGGTCAAGGAATGTACACTATAGATATACTGAAGAGATTTAGAATGTTGGAATGCAAGTCCATGGCCACTCCGATGGATGAAAATTTGAAGAAGCTGAGAGATTCTTCTTCAGATTCAAATTTGATTGATCCCACTATGTATCGCCATATCATTGGGTCCTTGATGTATCTAGCGAAAACCATACCAGATATATGTTTTGTTGTGAATGCTCTTAGCCAGTTCATGTGTAAGTCGAGGAAGATTCACTATATTGCTACAAAACATGTGCTTAGATACTTGCATGGAACTGTGGGATGTGGCCTGAGATATGATTTAGAGTGTGACTTGAGATTGTAGGGGTTTACAGACTCATATTGGGAAGGATGTGCTACAGATAGGAAGAGTAATTCCAGATGTTGCTTCAATTTGGATTTTGCAGTGATTTCCTAGTGCAGCAGGAAGCATAACTCTATAGCACACAATACTGTAGAGGCCGAGTATATGGCTGCTAGTACAACATCCTGAGAAGCAGTATGGCTTCAAAAAATCCTTGCAAGATTCTTTGGATGAATTCCATAAACTACCGTGATTCACTGTGATAACCAGAGCTGTGTGCAGATGTCAATGAATCCTGTATTCCATGATAGGTTGAAGAATATATAGATTCAATATCACTTCATACGTGATATGGTGTAGAAAGGTGCGATCGAGTTACAGTATGTTCTGAAAAATTACCAGAATGTAGATGTTCTCACCAAGCCTCTTCCCAGGATGAAGTTCAAATACTTTCATGGAAGACTTGAAGTAGAAGAGAACGTGTTCCTCCTTGAGAGGGAGATATGACATAGAGATGTTTACCCTGCTTTCACCCAGGTACCTCTACTCGTCCAAGTTATCATCTAGGTATGGGATAAATCCCATCAGTAGATGATACAGACATGAAGTAGATGGTCGAGTTCCACCCAGGTGCCTCTGTGTAACACCTCCAAAATTCATAAAAATTAAAAAAAAGTATTTGTAATATAAATACTATAATTTATTATGCGGAAAGTATATTTATGAATTTTTTAACTCATTGTTAGTTGCTTAACTATAATTTGTAATGGCGAATATTAATTACAAATCTCATTGTTTAATTAAATGCGTCTTAACCACTAAATGCATCCTTCTTTTTTACCGTCTTTATCATGATGAAATTATACTTATGGCGATATTGATATTTAACTTGTTATCCTTTGCTTCGTAATATGATATTGTAGTTATAATTATAATGTTAATACTGAACATGTTTTTCTTTGTTGAAGGGGGTTCCTTATGATGCCCCGAAGCTTACTTAGCATTAAGACAATGCATTCTGCTACCTTGACCAGGTTACAGGTGAGAACATGCATCCAATAAATGGTGTTGTTATTGTAACTGAGGTTATTAATGTGACTAGCAACTTCTTTTATCCTTATAGGCTAGATTGCCATTATAAGACTTAGTCCAAAATCGACTAAGGAGTTGGAGACTTCTAACTAGATCTCAAAGGTGATAAACACTATTTTCATAGTTGATTTAAATTATACTTATGTTGCTTGGCTAACTCTTCACCAAAGAGATTTGAGGTTCCTAGGAAACTCTCGATGGTATGAAAAGTTTGTGACCCAAACTATATAAAAATAGTTCCAAGGCCAAAGTATTAAACTACCATGCAAACATTGGCTTAAAATATAGAAATCGGGTTGGTATTTAAAAGTTAGTGGTTGACAGGTTTCAGATTAAATGTGCCCACGTGATTGGATTGGGAGTGAACTCCACGTATAGGGAAAACCCTATCCATGCGCTAAGGGTTTGGTATTTGGCATTTTCATTGTGTTTTTCATAGGGCTGGAGAGCCATGCTCTCTCGACCGCCATGGCTATGAGCCATTGAAACACAGGATAGATAATTCTCAGTCGCAAAGGTGAATACCAGTAAGTTGTTATCGTGGTCTTCAATGATATGGTTCAAGTGAGAGGTTATGGTTCTTTTCACTTGGATTTCAGCCAACTTACCACTGGGAAGCTCTTGGTCGGGTTTGGGATTAGTGAAGGTAAGGTTCTACAAATTTTATATTGTATTCTAACTCTTTGTATGTATTCTTATAAATGTTCTTTATACGTTGTTAATTATATTTTGAACACTTGTTTCTTGTTTGACAGGGTTTCTACTAGTCCCCTGGTCTCGACTTGGGTCTCAGAGATAGCTTTGGAATAGGGAAAAACAACTCCAGTGGTTGGGAACCATGGTAAGCTTCGGGCCCATCCATAAGAGATTCACCTCTATCAACAATGTTTAATACAACAATGGTTTTCTAGCGTTGTTTGTCTACGAGCATGACCTATTTAGCATTTCTTTGTAATGGCATTTTGATATTGTAACTATCTTTGGGCTAAGCCAAAGTTAGGGTTTCAACCACTGTTTGTAAAGGAATTTAAACTTATGTTTGTTTCGTTTGGGAACCATTCTGGTAGACCCGAGTAGTGTTCCCTGCATTGTATTCGTTTATGGAAAGAAATAGTGTTTACCGGTTTCGATACGTGTATCTACTTGGATGTTAACAAATGTGCTTCTCTCGGCCTCCTTTACAGTTTATTATTTGTATTTTGGTCAACGTATTTTGTTTTGGGGCCAAGCCCTTCTTCGTAAACTATGAAGCAATGTTAAGTATGGTTTTTCGGTTCTGAATATGGTATCCATAGGGTTAAGCCCTAAAACCTGTCATGTATTTAAATTTTATATTAAATAACTTAAGACTGGGCGAGCTCTCTCTCGAGACTCGAACCCTTGGCCTTTAAATGAACCATTTTGATAACCTGTTTAATTAAAGGAAAATGATGCATCCATCGGATGTCATCGAGCTCTGTTATAGATGCATTCTGTATTATTACAATTGTTTCAACTGTAATAGTGAGATGGTTAAGTTTTTATTATTTATAATTTACACGAATGGATGTCGGAAACATTTGTATGTAATTTCATTGATAATCCTAGGGTTGTATTAACCCGGTTCATAATATTTAATGAACTCAGGTTGAGCCGTTACGGGTCTCGAACCTTTGTTACATGATTATTATAGTTATGGTATATTGAATACGTTTTTACTATAGTCTTACGACTATTTGATATCTGATAATGAGTGATGTCTACAGGGTTTGACCCTTGACATAGTGGATATTGTTATATATTGTAAACTAGTTACAGGGTTCGACCCAGAACTATCCTTTGAACTTGAAATGCTATTTGATTATGAATGTACAATGTATGATGATCCCTTAGGGGAATATTGAGCAGTTTCAAAATAATTCCATAATATATTTTATCAGATGTGTTATTTGTTTATGTGAATGCGTTTCCAGGATTTAAGATCTCTGTTTTGACTTGTATTAATTAATTATTAGTATACTATTGTATATCATACTTTGTTTATGAGAATCGATACTTGTAGGGTTTATCTAGGGATTTCAAAAGATGTTTATTTCTATACTTATAAAATATCGTTCTTCTATGAAGGTTATATGAGTTATGTACATTATGCTTGTTTATATGATATTCATATTGATCCTATATATCCTAGAGAGTATAATACTTTTATTTATATGATCAACGTTATAAATATTTATATTGTATGAATTTCAGTTTATGTACGGTATAATCTACCTAGATATAAATGATAGCATAAATCGTAATATTTACAAATCTAGGGTTTATAAATGTATTTATTGTGTAGAAACCTGTGATGATTAAATTGGAATTTTGCTGCTAGGTTTTCAATACCAACTGTTTAGAAATAGACAATATTTGTATATATGCATATACTAACGAGAACAACATTCTATACTGATATCTATATCTGACATATAATAAATATTTTTTTTTTCTTTGGATTTTCCTATCATTTCTAATATATGTTAATTAAACATCTTCATGTACTAGAGTACATCACCTATGGTGAAAGGAAAAATACAGGGAGAAATTTATAATCATCTATTCTATAATTTTTCAATCTTTAGTCATCCATTCAATGCACATAAATAATCTATCAGTTTCAAAAATATTTCATTTCTAACAGCTACTGGTATCTAGGATACATCAGAAACTATGATCACATATAATTATAATTTTCAAAAATATATCAATAGTTTAGAATTAAATAAAATAAAACAAAGTAGAACCTGATAACTGATAGGGTAGAAAAACAACCAAAAAGGATCGTTCCTCCCAACCTTCTCCAGAAAGCAGCCAAGATTACTTGCTTTTGGACCCCCGAGCTTGTTCACTAAACCACCAGGACGAAGATACTGTGTAGAAGCAAGACAATCTATTTGTACTTCAGCAATCAAGAAGACTTGGATAAAAAACACTCTCTTTGTACTTCAGCAATCATGGAGACTTGCATACAAATCACCCTTATGTACTTCAACAATCATGAAGACTTTCCTACATAAGAATCTCTCTGCACTTAGCAGGATAAGACAGTCTTACTCTGCAACTCATTATCTAGCATCCCCTCATCGAATCTCTTGTGTGCCCAACATAGTAGTTTTCCAGTCAACACAAGAAAAATGTTGTGAGCCTCTGCTCAATTCGATGGCTATAAAAGATTTCCTAGGTCTTTTGGGTTAGTTTCACATTTAATGAGCCACTTGCTCAGTTCCACCATCCTTGGGGAACATGACCACTTTTTTAGGGAAGTTGCCCCCTACAACAACTAGTAAGTGAGTGCAGATGTTGCCACTTGTCCATTGCCAGCTTCTACACCAGTTTCATTCCTCCTAGAGGGTCAGTGAACACTCTTCAATAGTCTCTCTGGATGAGTGTATCCTATTTTAATTTATTAAATAATAATATTATTAATTACAGTCATCCTTGACCATTCTTGGTCAATAATACAAAACTTTACAATAAAATTTAAAGTAATGTTTTCCCACAAACCTAAAATGTTTTAAGTACTAGGTAGGTTACACTCTACTCGTCCAAGTTCTTAGCTAAGTATGGAATAAATATCATTGGGAGATGAGACATACATGTAGTAGATGTTCAGGTTACACATAGGTTCCTCTGCTTATCCAAACTCTTATCCAGGTATGGGAGAAATCACATCGGCATATGACGAACAACAGAATAGATATATGTTTTATTGTGAATGGTCTCAGCCAATTCATGTGTAAGCCGATGCAGATTCACTAGATTGTTGCAAAACATGTGCTCAGATACTTGAATGGAACTATGGGATATGGCCTGAGATATGCTTCAGAGTGTGACTTGAGATTGTAGGGGTTTACAGACTCATATTAGGTCGGATGTGCTGCAGATAGGAAGAGTACTTCTAGATGTTGCTTCAGTTTGGGTTCTGCAGTGATTTCCTGATGTAGCATGAAGCAGAACTCAGTAGCACTCAGTATTGAAGAGGCCGAGTATATGGATTCTAGTACAACAGCTCGAGAAGTAGTATGGCTTTGGAAACTCCTTGCAGGATTCTTTTGCTAGATTCCAGAGCCAACCGTGATTCATTGTGATAACTAGAGATGCGTATAGATGTTAGTGAATCCTGTATTCCATGACAGGTCGAAGCATATAGTGATTCGGTATCAATTCATATGTGATATGGTGTAGAAAGGTGCAGTCGAGTTACAGTATGTTCCGACAGATTACTAGACTGTAGATGATCTCACCAAGCCTCTTCCCAGGATGAAGTTTGAATACTTTCGTGAAAGACTTGGAGTAGAAGAGAACATGTACCTCCTTGAGAGGGAGAGATGACATATAGATGTTTACCTTTCTTTTACCAAGGTACCTCTAGTCGTCCATTTTCTCAACCAGGTATGGGAGAAATCCCATTGGGAGATGAGATAGACATGCAATAGATGGTCGGGTTCCACCCAGGTGCCTCTACTCATCCAGTTTCTCATCCAGGTATGGGAGAAATACCATCGACATATGAGACAACAGGTAGTAGATGCTCGAGTTACACATAGGTGCCTCTACTCGTCCACGTTCTCAACTAGGTATGGGAGAAATACCATCAGAAGATGAGACAGACATGTAGTAGATGGTCGTGTGATGATTGCATAGGTACCTCTACTCGTTCAGGTTATCATCCAGGTATGGGAGTACCCCATCGACAGATGAGACGAATAGATAGTAGATGGTTGTGTACCTCTGCTCATCTAGGTTCTCATCTAGGTATGGGAGGATCCCATCAACAAATGAGATGGACAAGTAGTATATGGTATAACAGATGGTAAAGCCTATCTCTTGGACATCCACGTAGGATGGATAGACTCTCTTGGACTCACCAAATGACTGGTGGAGTTGATGCATGATGAAACTTATCGAAGGACTGAGACTGTGTTGAAAACCTTCAGTATGTATAGAGATGATTGAGATAGTATAGATGTACAAATGAAACCCAGATGATTGCGATGTTGATGAAGACCAAAGAATACCTTCCTTGTTGAGAGGGAGTGTTGTATTTTGTGCAACTTCAGAAGTTATTCTTATTATATTCTATTGTAATTATTTATACCTCCTACGAGACTTGATCTTGATGTAATTAATCATGTAAACCCTTGAAAGGATCAATGTAAACCTTGGGGAGAAAATTAAGTAAAGAAAATAATTATTAAATGTATTTTTATATTCCCCCAAGGCAAGTTGACCCTGTTAGATTTTACAAGTTGGACCAATGGATAAAATGCCCCAAAAAAGTGGGTAGTCTGCCCCAAACAATGGGAAGAATTACCCCAGTCGAGTTAGCCCATTTTGGGAAAATTCAGGTCGGCCTTGAAAGGGAAAAGTTGATTTTTGCATGTGTATAAATAGAGAGGCTGTATGCCTCATTTGTTCATTCACTCACACACAAGTTCACATCACTTGGAGAGGAGCTCACACCTAGAGCTAGGAGAAGCTTATTTTTGGGGTTTTTGTTTAGTGATACTTTCTAATTTTTCTCTCTCATATTTGTACTCTATTCTCATTATTATTCATCTCTATATGAAGGTTGTTGGGTTTTCTCCCGATTGGGTTTCCCAATATAAATTATCGTGTTATTGTTTTTGTGGTTTGTCTGTCTTCTATTGATACTATTGATTTTATGCATTTGAATTATTATGATATAAATGTATGAAACACTAACACTTTTCATTATGTAGTGTGTATTTTTATGGTACAGTATCCTCAAAATGGTTTAAGACACTTCTCTTTGATGCCTCTAAATTTTATTCGAAAATTAGTTCTTCGATTGGATTGTTTTGCATTGTTTGGAGACTTGGAACATGAAGTGTTTGTAAAAATTATTCAGTGTTATTTTTATTCTTATGTATGGTTATTACACATGAAATTTGTTTGAGAATGTGAGGGGATATATTCTTTATAGGTTTTGGTAAATGTCTACCAAAATTCTAGATCAATTTCCAATTTCTAGCTCCTGCAATGGAATTGTTTTGAGTAGATTTGTGGATTTTCATATGAAGTGTTTGAAGAAATGTTATAATTATATATACCTTTGTTATGAATTATAAAACATCTTATTTATATTTTTAATGGAATTTGAATGATTCTATGAGCCGTGGATTTAATTATTCTAGCGATTCCTAGAATTACTAGTCAAGTCGGATGAGTAGAATTAGCTAGTTTTGTGATTTATTTAATGGAATGTATATGGGAATAAATATACATAAATATTATTGTAGGTGAAAAATTCTATGTTTTACATGAGCTACATTATTCATATATTTCTCTTTATTTACTTTCTTAGTATATTGTTGTTGGACGCATATGCTTTGTAAGTCATCCTGTAGTATTTGTTGATCCATAGTTTGTATTATTGTTGTTGGACGCATATGCTTTGTAAGTCGTCCCGTAGTAATTGTTGATCCATATTTTGTATTGGAACATGGTTTGTATTGACACATGGTATTGACCCATGGTATTGGCGACTAGACTTAGTATATAAGTTTGTGTTGAGACCAATGAAGGTAACATGAAGTAGATTGTATTGAGCTTGCTCAAAGGAGGTTGCCCCCTCGAAGTGGTCTACGATCAATATAAAAGTGATTATGGTTCTGTTATTTCTGTTATTTTGTGTGTTTTCATTAATTAATTATTGCAGGTTCTTCACATCTGGTATCAGAGCATTTTCTAGGGCTCGTTGGGTGGAATTTCTGCCAAATTTTTTTTTCGCATCTGTTACAAGTTTGGATCTGGGAATAATCCCTATTCGCTTAACTGTGGGAAGTACTTGGGCATAAGCCCTAAAAATCACTGTGATGAGTACCACAGGAACTCCAAAGTAGAAACCTCATTGAGAAGACCTGCCAATGAAAAGTGCAACGACCCCTACCTAATTGACTAGTTCTCACCCTTGAGGTAAACCAAGAGTTGTCGTTTGTGGCAAAACGATTATTAGTCTTACTTGAGCCATGGAGTGAGGGGTACTGCCCCAATACGCAAGCCGTTAGACAACATTGGTGGCCAAGTGAAACCCCTGAACTGTTAGTAAATCGAACATACCTAGAGTCCATATCTATTTTCTGTTGAACTGTTTTCAATCACTTCCGCATCGTTTCAGATCTATTCCAAGCTGTTCCAAATCCAACTATTTCAGATCTATTCTGGAATCCATTTCAAATCCAGCCGTTTCAGATCTCTTCTGAAAGCCATTTCAGACCCAACCGTTTTCAATCCCTTCCGCATTGTTTTAGATCCAATTGTTCGGATCCCTTCCGCGCCGTTGCAGATCCATTTCTGAAAAAAATAAAAAAAAATAAAAAAATCCATTTTTTCGCCATATCTCCCTTGTTTTAACTCCATTTCCCTTGAAACTTTTCGGACAACCCTGCAATCCCATTATGCATATTTCATTCCTGAGGACCCTATCCCAAATTCTACTTCCCAATGCCAGAAATCTCACATTTGTCTATTTTTAGGGTTTTCCATAACTTCTTCGATTTTCACCCACTCGCCTCCAAATTTTGCCACCATGTTCATTCCCTATTTCTGCTTCTTTGTCCCTCTTTGAAAAATTTTCTCATTCTTTCACCCCGCTTCTAAAATCCCCATTTTTTGCTTCCTTGTCCATCAGAAAGTGTCCAAAACCTAGTCAAACCCCAATTACCCATCAGAGTTTTTCCCAAATCCAAATTTCCCTTTAGTAAATAGGCTTTTGTTTGTGTTTTTCTATCCATTCCCCCCCCCCAAAAAAAAAACTCCTGGTTATGGTTGTCACCTGCGCAGGAGCAAAAACCATGGAGGAAGCACTTGCAGCCATCCAAACCAAACTCCAAGATCTAGATGAATAATTTCTCAACCTCCATCCTCAACATTCAGCCATGAACAATAACTGGCAGCAAGAATCAGAATCTGTAGCCAATGGGTTCTCTTCTTCCAGCAATTTTCGTGGTCCAAATCTTAAATTTCCTCACTTCAATGGTACTGATTCAACTGGATGGATCTATCGTGCAGAATAGTATTTCAGTCTACATAATACTTTTGATGTCCAAAAAGTTCCACTTGCATCCTTTCATTTGGAACATGTAACCCTTCAATGGTACCATTGGTACATCAAGGCTCATGACGAGCCAAAATGGATAGATTTTTTCCAACTCCTTTTGCAACGATTTGGTCCTAGTGTTTTTGATGACTTCATTGGAGCAATCACTAAACTTCGTCAAATTGGCATTGTGAGAGAGTATCAGATAGAATTTGAGAAACTAGCCAATCACACAGAAGGATTGTCTGATGAATTCTACAGGAGTTGTTTTATCAGTGGTCTTAAGGAAGAAATCTGGTCAAAGGTTAAAATGTTTTGTCCCAACATAATGATGGAAGTCCTAGGGTTGGATAAGTTGGAATAAGAAAATATTGTATCCCAACAGTGCTCCAAACCCACTTTTGTTCCCTTCTGAAATATGGGTTCTCAACGAACTCCCATCCCACCAGCTCCTCAACCAACTTCTATCAAGGATTTGTCTGAAACAAAGATGCAGGCACGCTGAGAAAAAGGGGTTTGTTATAATTGTGATGAGAAATTCAATTGGAGACATAGATGTGTTCAACAAAAGCTCTATCTCTTGGATATGGATTCTCCGCCTTTCTCTAAAATTAGTGAAGAAGCTTTAGATACAATGGATGATCAGGTCGACATTCAAGAGTCGCCTATTGACCCCCCATCTCAGGATGAACAACCAGAGATATCTATCCATGCTTTATCCAGCGTCACCACCCCCCAAACAATGTGGGTCAGGGGTTACTTCAAGAAGCTTCCTCTTACAAAACTCATTGATTTTGGTAGCACTCATAACTTCATTGACCCTCGGATCGCTAAATAGGTTGATTGTTTTTTCCATCCTTGCTCCAACTTTGAAGTCATGGTTGCCAATGGGGGCACCTTACCTTGCAAGGGGAAGTGTCACAATGTGTGTATCTCTCTAGAATATTATAACCTGTGCTTTGACATGTTTTCCTTGTCGCTAGGAGGATGTGATGTGGTTTTGGGTGTTCAATGGCTACGCACACTTGGCCCAATCTTATGGGATTTTGTTGAACTTTGGATGCAGTTTTCAGTCAATGAGAAACAACACAAATTTAAGGGCTTACAACAAGGGTTTCTCCGCATCATTAGTTCACATCACCTGGAAAAGATCCTTAAGAAGAATTCACATGGTGTCATCGCTCAACTCCATTCCATTCAGATGCACCCATCAACGGTCTCCCCTACTTCCTTGGATAGATATGCAGGTGTCTTTGCTGAACCAGTGGGCTTGTCACCTTCAAGAGACCTTTGCGATAAGAATTTAGCCGCATCGACATCTCAGTAAGACATGATGGCTAATTTGCATGCAATACAGAAGTGGCATCCATCCCTACTAGGAAATTATTTCTGCATCAAGACTGATCTCCGGAGTTTGGAAGATTTTCTGGAATAATGGGTCTCCTCAGCAGCACACCGGAAATGGTTTAGCCAACTCATGGGTTCTGACTATGCGATCACTTACAAGAAGGGTAAGGATAATATAGTGGCAGATGCTCCTTCTCGCCAATTTGATGACCCAATTGATCTTACATCTATTTCTCTGCTTGTTCCAAATTGGTTGCAATCTGTTCAACAGGGTTATCTCTTCTATCAACTCCATGCTTCTTCATCAGTAGGGCACTCTGGGTTCCTCAAAACCTATGACCGGGAACAATGTAACTTCTTTTTGCAGGGACTGAAAATGAAAATTCACCAGATGGTGGTAGAGTGTGATACTTTCTAGGTCAACAAGGGTGACACTACACTCCTTTCGAAATTGCTCGAACCCTTTCCCATCCCTACACAGATGTGGACAACTATTTTTATGGATTTCCTAGAAGCACTCCAGTGGTACAATACCACATCTAAAAGGACACCATATGAAGCAGTTTATGGACAGGCACTGCCATTTCTTCTTCCATACATGCTCAACAGCTCCCCAGTTTAGTAAATTGACTCGGCTCTTCGAAACCGCGATCAGATTCTTCTCATTCTGTAGGACAATCTTCACACGGCAAGAATTGGACTGAAACAACAAGCCGATCAACACCATTCTGAGCGCACTTTTCATGTACCTGATATGGTCCTTCTTCATCTACAGCCTTCCAAGCAATCCTCCCTGAAACTCAAAAGGCATCAGTGGGATGGAATGCAACCTGAGGATGCTACAGGGAACCACTCCTTCAGATTTTGCATTAATTTCCACATCTAAAGCTTTGAGGACAAGGCTTTTTCTAAGGGAGAGGGGATGTTAGGAACCCATGTCAACCCTTCTATTTACTTTGTTAGTATATTCTTGTTGGATGCATATGCTTTGTAAGTCATCCCATATTATTTGTTGATCCATAGTCTGTATTATTGTTGTTGGACGCATATGCTTTGTAAGTCGTCCCATAGTAATTGTTGATCCATATTTTGTATTGGCCCATGGTTTGTATTGACACATAGTATTGACCCATGTTATTGGAGAATAGACTTAGTATATAAGTTTGTGTTGAGACCAATGAAGGTACTGTGAAGTTATTTGTATTGAGCTTGCTCAAAGGAGGTTGCCCCCTCGAAGTGGCCTGCGATCAATATAAAAGTGATTATGGTTCTGTTATTTCTGTTATTTCGTGTGTTTTGATTAATTAATTATTGCAAGTTCTTCACAAATAAATATACATAAATATTATTATAGGTGAAAAATTCTATGCTTTACATGAGCTACATTATTCATATATTTCTCTTTATTTCGCATTTGGAAAGTTAAATTGGAAACTAGGTACATTGCGGGGAAAATTGATAACTAGTTGTGGATTGAAATATCCGTTTTGTTAAAAATGGAATGCTACATCCATGTGCTCTATTTATAACATGTTATTGTGCTTTAGGTGGATACTTATCAGGTGTTATCCTTCACTTATGGATGCATTGAATTTTGGTTCAGTTATTTAGACTCAATTGCTTGCGGTGAATGTTAACTAGTTTCATTGGAATTGTTGGAAAAGAGCACCTTATGTGAAATTGGAATGATATGCAAATAAAACGTTAATTGGATGTAGGCTCACGATTAAATATGTTGTTAATTTCTATAAAATTTATTTTGGGTTTAATGGCATGGTTACAAGTTGATTTTGTGCACGACTAGCTGCTTATATTGGAAACCTAGTTAACTAGTATTGTGGACTCTCTTTTGTAATCACCACGATTAATTATTGTAATTTTGGTAATTAGGATTTATTTACATGTAATTAGGTGTTATTAATCCATTGGGTTTGAAAATTTATGTTTATTTTTTAAACATTTGGATTTGTGGTAAGTGTTGTCATTTGCGCAGTAAGTGTCGTAATTAAATCCTTAATTACTAGTTAACTGTGATTAAGAATAATTAGCCTTTAAAAGTGGTTATCATATTTTATATGGCTTGTATTGAAGAATTTATGATGTTATATGATGTTAATAAGCCTTCCCATCCCTTAGATCAGATGTTGTATGTGTTAATGAATTTATATTAAATCATTGTTAATTATTGGATTTTGTGTTGCAATTAATTTTGGAAAAATATAGAAATTAAATGTTTATGGTTTATACGCTGCACTAAAAATCAATTAATTAGCCTTAGAGAGATAATTATATGTACCTTAGACAGTCTGATAGCCCTGGGTTACATTACAGGTGGTATCAAAGTTGCAATTGCAACACTGCAGTTGTTGGGCCTATTGGTCACTTTAAATTTGCTTGCTTTAATAAAAGTTAAATGTTGCCTATATGAAAGTTAATTATGAAAGTGATTCTATATTTGTGAAACATGAAAATTTGTTTTTTATTTTGTATATTTAGAATATGTTTGAAAATAATTACATCCTTTTGTGAATTTTGCTTAGTTATTTATTTCAAAAATTGAAGACTAATATAGTATGCCTTGTTTCTTCTTAACTAGAAATTTAATTATTATTTGAGAAAATAAATAAATTTGATAATGGAATGTTAACAAAAATTAGAATGAACACGTTGCAAATCACAGTAAATAATTTAACCCAAGAAGACTCCCCTGCAGAGAAAAACAATAGAGGATGGAAGATAAATAGACAACCCCTTATGGCCCTAAAGAGGAGTATGTGGGAAGGAGGAGGAGGAGTTAATCCCTTGACTTGGAAGACTCGGTTAAGAAATGTAATGAAAGGATCACTCACCTTCAAGAAAATATCATGAAAGAACTAAGATCCTTAAAGAATACCCAAGACACGGAAGAAAGGAAAAGCATGAAAACTTACTTTATAAGGATGGACTTTCCACCAGACAGTTACCATACATCTCCCTTGAGAAAAAGAGCTAGAAGTCCTGAGATTAGTCTAGATATATTTTCAGATGACCGTAATAGTGTTAGGATATTTAGACACTTAGGAGTTAGTTAAGATCAACTTGTGTAATATATCCATTAGGAAAAGTGTGTTTCTTTAGTATGCATTAGTATGTATTTATAAATATTTAATCTGATGGTCACGATATGTTGTGATTCGACGGCTCAAATTCTCTTAGATCATACCTAACCTTGATCCGTGGCTTAACACTCGATTGATCCATGATCTCTATTTAAAGAGCATGGAGGGTCATTGTTTAGTTGATCAATTATGAGAAGCTCATTTGTAACTTTCTTTCTTTGCATAATAAATTGCTCCGTAGAAGCTATTTGGCCGGGGCCGTGGAGTGTTTCCCTCTCGTGGGTTTAAACCACGTCAAACATCGGTGTGTTGATCTTTGATCTATTTGTGCGAAGTGGTTTCTCTAGGTGTTCAGTCTTTTGGGAGTACCCTGTGTACTCGAACATCGTATCAGAGCTTTTATGAAGAGCCACTTCTGGTTATGATCTAGATCTTGAACTATTGTTGCTGAAACTTGAAAAGGTTTATGTTTATAGTATTTATGTGCATTTATGGGCTGTGGAAAGTGTTCCATTGTGTCCGGAGTGTCGTTTCCATTGGGAAATAGTTTTCATTTGATCGAAAACGGTTCTCGGTTGCTTCAGAAACGTGTATTTCATCAGATATGAAGGTATAATGTTACAGTGACATTTTTTTTTATTTTTGTTTAAAAAAAAATCTCATATTTTTATCAGTTTTTATTATTAGATTTTTTTAGTTTCGGATTATTGGTTTCCCTATCTATGTATGCTCTTTGTTGTGCACCTTGTGCGATCTCGGTGAATCAGAAACAGAAAGGAGAAGGGTTTTTCTCGGCTGCGTATGCTCTTTGCCATGCACGTGCGCCTTGTGCGATCTCGGCAAATCAGAAACAGAGAGAAAACGTAGACTTTCTGGGCAAGCTAATGAGATCTAACCCCATAAGTGTGGAAAAGTTTTTTTTGTTTTGGTTTATGGTGTGATTTGCAGGAAAAAAGGCAAGCACGGAAACCGAGCAAGAAGATTAAAAAAAAAAAAAACCCTTCCTCCTTCCCATATTTTGAATACATTTTAATCTAGCTCACTTGGTTCAAAGTCACTTTATTCCTTAATAGGTCTTGATTTCAAGTCTTAGGAAGTTACTTTTAAAATAAAAAGTGCATGCAATTTCTATTTTCAAGTTACTTTATTGTAAAAGTGCATCTCACTTAAAAAATAAAAAATAAAAATAAAAAGTAAGTCACTTAAGTTCCTTTTTATTGCTGCACTATTTAAAGTAACATCATTGTAAAAGTGAAATCACTTATTTTACAAAAGTGATTCACTTAAAGCAACTTTCTTGTAAAGTGATTGTCAAAGGTTCATCTTGGGAAAAGGGGGGTTCTTTTTTTGTTGTTGGTCATTCTCTATCTGCCACGTCACTATTGGGAACATCTTCAACATTTTTCTTTGATCAAGCATAACTTCATCATACGGAGTCAGTTTTTCAGTGCCATTTTTTTTTAAACCGCCTATTTGTTTGAGCTCTTCGCATACAAATTATTGGTTTCTGCTTTTACAGCCATTAATTTACAAATATGGCCGCCCCTTGTGATATTTGACTTACTAGTTCCAACTATTTTTCATGGAAATCTCATATGGAGGATGTTCTACGAAGTAGAGGACTTTTTAGAATTACCTCAAGGAAAGAAACAGAACCCACTGATGATGAAAAGAAAATCAAATGGGAAAATAGATGTGGCGAATCTCGTGGATTGATTGGGATGTCAATCTCTACTGATTTGCGATTCCACATATCTAGAATTGATGAACTTGATGCTGCTTAGGACAAGTTGGAATCTGTGTTTGATAAACACAATGAAATTCGAGGTCACCAACTCAAAAATGAGTTGATTTCTTTAATTTCAAGTGATTTTTTATGTATACAAGATTATTTATCTAAGTACAAAAGTCTTAAACTCTTATGTGAAGAATGCAAGATTAAGAGTGAAGACAAACAATGCATTTATCATATTCTTTCCAAACTTGGACCTGCATATTCTGTTTTTGTATCTACAATTTACTCCATGAAAGAATCCTTGAATGCAGCTAGCTATCAAGAGCCTAGTCTTGAATCCTTTTGTGATTCCTTGATTAGAGAGCAAGATAAGCTCATCCATCTTGGAATAATTAACAATGCAGATACATCTAGGAAAGCCTTATTGTCCCAACAGAAAGAAAAGTACAAGCCTCCCAAGAAACAAAATTTTCACAATAATAAGTCAAACAAGGGTCCCAAACCCTCTCAGTCAACTCCTTTAAAAAATGACAAAGGATCCAAGCCAAAAGGCAAGAAGACTGAGCCTCATATCAACTATTGTGGGAAAGATAATCATGATGAATCTAAGTGTTTCAAAAAGGTGGAAGCCTTGGAAGTAGCAATGAAGAAGCACCACATCAGCCTAGATTCGTGTTCATAATATACCTCTCATGGACATGCCCTTTGTGCTTCTGGTTATTCTTATAATGCATCTTCTTCTACTTCAAATGAATGGCTCATTGATCCTGGAGCATCTTATCATATGGCTAAGGATCAAGCCATCTTTTCTACTATGCATGAATGTAACACCAAACAAATATTTGTTGGTAATGATAGATCTCTAAGTGTTGTAGGAGCTGGAACAATTCCAGTAGATAATGGTCATTTCAGTGATGTACTATGTGTTCCAAGAATTTTCTGCAGTTTGTTATCAATCTATCAAATCACTCATTTTGGTGAAGGTAAAACTGTGACGTTTACACCTCACCAAGTTGTAATCAAGGATTTTAAAGATCCTCCTTAGGTCCTAGCTACCGAAATTGTTGATGATATTACCAAGTTGTACAAATTTAACAACTTTGGGTCATCACCTTTTCCTTCAGTTTTTGTTGCTCATAGCGATAACTCGAGCAAACTTTGGCATGAGCGATTTGGTCACTTAAATTATTGCTCATTGCAACAACTATGTAAAGAAAATATGGTGATAGGTCTTCCGATGGTATCTTGCAGGGATGGTGTCTGTTCCAGTTGTGTACTCGAAAAACATCATCGGGACAGTTTTGACAAACGTTCCTCTTGGCACGCCTCGGTTCCCTTGGAGCTTGTGCATAGTGACTTGTGTGGTCCTCTTCGTTCTGCTTCCTTTTCTGGTTTCAAATATTTTTTAACTTTCATTGATGATTACACCAGATGCACTTGGGTTTATTTCCTAAAATTTAAGAGCGAAGTATTTAACATGTTCTTGGCCTACAAGGCCCTTGTTGAAAAACAATCTGGTCATCAAATTATTAAGTTAAGATCTAACAATGGAGGAGAATATGTTAACAAAAAGTTCACTACTTTCTGCATTGAACAAGGAATCCAACAACAACACATTGTTCCATATACACCAAAACAAAATGGTGTAGCTGAACGGAAGAACTGCACTTTAAAAGAAATGGCTAATTGTATGATCCAATCTAAGGGACCAAGTCTTCAATTTTGAAATGAAGCCATAAATTGTGCAAATTACATAGTTAATCACACCCCCACTAAAACTTTACAAGGTATCACATCGGAAGAAGCATGGAGTAAAATTAAACCAGATGTAAGTCACTTCCGTGTGTTTGGTAGTGAAGCATGGGATCACATTCTGGATGAAAAATGGAAAGCATTGCAGCCTAAAAGTGAAAAGTGCATATTTGTTGGATATTCTGAAGATGTAAAAGGTTATAGGATTCTTCAACCACATTCTCATGATGTAATCATTAGAAGAGATGTTGAATTTGATGAAAATCTCTTGGCCTGTGAGCCTAACTCGGCGATTGTGCCATCTTTGGTTTGCAATCTTGATTTGGCGATTGTGCCTTCTTCTTCTTCCAACTTCCTTGATAGGTTTCCAACTCCAGTTTGTGATGATGATAGTGAGGATGAAACCCCGCCTCCGCCTGCTCATGTTCCTCTAGTTGCACCAGCACAAGTGCTTCCTCGATGGGTCCATTCAACATGTAAAGTAGTTGGTGATCTTGTCAGTGATCCTAGAGATCAACGTGGAACACGTTCTCAGTTTCAGCTAGCCTCTTCTCTTTTGGCTCAAGTTTCCGAGAATCATGTTCCAGAAAATTTTGCAGAAGCTTCAGGAAATCCAGATTGGGATGCAGCTATGGATGAATAATATCGTTCCTTAATGGCGAACGATACTTGGGATCTTGTACCTCTTCCAAAAGGAAGAAAACTTGTCAGATGTAAATGGGTCTACAGAACTAAGTATGCATCAGATGGAAGTGTTGAAAGACTTAAGGCAAGTTTAGTTGCCAAGGGTTTTTCCCAAGCTGAAGGGATTGACTACAATGAAACCTTTGCTCCTGTTTCAAAAATGAACTCCATCCGCCTTGTTCTTTCCCTTCCAGCCTTACATAACAGGGAAGTCCATCAAATGGATGTCAAGTCTGCCTTCTTACATGGTGATTTATAGGAGGAAATTTACATGAAACAACCTCTTGGATATGTTCAGAATAACTCTAGGCTTGTCTTCTGCCTTAAGAAATCCTTATATGGCCTTAAGCAAGCTCCTAGATCTTGGTATGCCAAAATGGATAGCTTTCTCCTTGACACTGGTTTTTCTAGATGTCATTCTGACCCCAATGTCTATACCAAGAAAGTAGGAAACCATCTCATTATACTTGTTCTATATGTTGATGACCTTATTCTTACTGGTAGTGACCATAAGCTTATAACCCATGTGAAATCCAATCTTAAGCAAAATTTTGAAATGTCAGACTTAGGATATTTGCATTATTTTCTTGGTCTCCAAGTCCTGCAAACCAAAGAAGGAATATTTCTTTCTTAGTCTAAGTATGCTTGTGACCTTCTTTGTCACTTTCACATGGAATATTGTACACCAACCCCTTCTCCCTTCCAGTTTGGAGTCAAACTCTCTGCCACTTGTACTTCACCTGAAGTACATGCCACCTTGTATCGTCAACTTGTTGGTAGTCTCTTATACTTGACTCATTCCCATCCTGACCTTTCCTTTGTCATTGGTCGTGTTGCCCGTTATATGAAAACGCCTCATGAAAGTCACTGGAAAGCAGCTAAAAGAATACTTCGATATATTCGAGGTACAATTCAGTTTGGGATTCATTACAGTACAGGGTGTAAACCTTTGTTGGTTGGTTTTGCTGATTTAGATTGGGCCGACGGTCCTGATGATCGAAAGTCTACTGTAGGTTATGTTTTCAGTCTGGGATCTCGACCTGTCACTTGGGCTTGTAAGAAACAACAAGCTCTTGCTCTTTCTTCAGCAGAGGTAGAATATCGAGCCGCAATTAATGCTAGTCAAGAAGCTTTATGGCTTCGACAGATCCTTTCATAGTTTGGATTCGAGCAACAACAACCTACTCCACTTTGGTGCGACAATCAAAGTGCCATCAAGATTGCCAAATATCTAGTCCTACATCAACACAGCAAATACATTCAACTAGATATGCACTTCATCAGAAATCTCGTTCATGATCGTGTTCTTGAAGTGCTCTTTTGTCTTACACATGATCAAGTTGGAGACATCTTCACCAAGTCTCTTACAAAAGCGAAGTTTTCTAAACTTCAATCCATGTTAGGAGTTCAGGAATTTGTCATTATGGGGGGATAGGCTCTAATGCCTCCTTCCTTCTCCTAATAGTGTCACTTTTGTAAATCCTTCAATTCTATCCCAAGTTGTTCTTAAGGGGGGATGTTAGGATATTTAGACACTTAGGAGTTAGTTAAGATCAAATTGTGTAATATATCCATTAGGAAATGTGTGTTTCTTTAGTATGCATTTGTAAATATTTAATCCGATGGTTATGATATGTTGTGATCCGACGGCTCAACTTATCTTAGATCACACCTAACCTTGATCCGCGGCGTAACACCCAATTGGTCTATGATCTCTATTTATAGAGCATGGAGGGTCATTGTTTAGTTGATCGATTATGAGAATCTCACTTGTAACTTTCTTTCTTTGCATAATAAATTGCTGCGTAGAATCTATTTGGCCAGGGTCGTGGAGTGTTTCCCTCTAGAGGGTTTAAACCACATCAAAAAATTGATGTGTTGATCTATGATCGATTTTTGTGAAGTGGTTTCTCTGGGTGTTCGGTCTTTTGGGAGTACCCTGTGTACCCAAACAAATAGTAGAATGAGAAGGTATGAACATCATCAGCTGATGGGAGAATTAAGAAAAATTAAAACTACAACCTTTGATGGTGAAGTTAAACAGGGTGAAGAAGCAAAAGATGGTTAGTAGGTATACAATTGCACGATTATTCATCAAACATGGAAGTAAGAATAGATATCTATCATTTGCAAGGAAGAGCCTTTCTTTGGAGGGAATCATGTGTTTTTGAAAGGGAAACTGAAAAAGAGTACTTTAAACTTGGGGAATTGTTCTAAACTTGAAGCCAGATATTGCGGTCCCTTTGAGATTTTGGAAAAGATAAGACCCGTTTCTTATGAATTAGATTTTCCTTCTAGCATAAAAGTGCATAATGTGTTTCAGGTCTCTTTGTTGACAAAGTATGTTGATGATATTAGGCATCTAATTGAATGGAATATGATACAGATAAATTTTAGAGTAGATGCTTTTGTTCTACATTAGATGATGATGCATATGATATGATATATTGTTGCTTAAATTATTTTTATATTGGCATATGATACTTGTTAGCATGTTAGTATATATATGATTTCATGTCGACATGTATGTACATGATGCTTATTATGTTTTGTATATATATTTGATATGACTAGGTGGAGCCAGAAGGAGACTTTACGGTAGAGCCTGTTTCCATTTTAGGAAAGAAGACCAAGCTGCTCAAGAAAAGATAAATCCATCAAGTTAAGTTTCATTGGAGCCATTATATTCTTGAGGATGTGAACTAGGAATTGGAAGATGTGATGAGGGAGGCATTACCTCATCTGTTTTGATATTTTGCAGCATGTATGTGTATGCATCGAGAACGATGCATAGTTTAAGGGGGGAGGGATGTAATACCATTTGGTTTATCCCCTAAACATATTATTATTGTTGTTATGTTCACTAGTACAAAATGAGAGATTAGTGACCAGGCGACCAAAAAAATTGGTCACCACAACTTTTTCAAGGGATAAATGACCAAAATTGAGAAATTTTAAGTGAACTGACTAAAAATGACCAAGATAAATGACCAATTTGGTCATGGGATAAGAACTAAATTAAAAATAACCAAGATAAATGACCAATTTGGTCACGAGATAAGAACTAAACTAAAAATTACCACATAGCAATTGGTCATTTTTAGTTGTGTCATTTTGACAATGAAAAATTATAATTTTGATAATGAATTTGTACAATTTACTAAATTTAAACATTGCTGATAGATTCATAGACACGATCTAGGGTTGAAACATGATGCCATAGGAAAACCTACTGAAATTTTTTCTAGAATCATTTCATCTATACCGTCACATCCCATTCGATGTGCTTATCATGTCCATATCTTATTTCACCATTTTTGCTTCCGTATTATATCTTCGACGGATCCACCAAGTTGCACCATCATAGCGTGGTTGATTCGAGTCTTAGATATTTGTTGTATTTTCCTCTTAGCATTATCATGTCATGAATTTGGTGTCATTGTGTTTGGGTCATCATATTGGTCACATTCATATTTTGTTTGAATAAAACCATCATCGTTTGGCCCTTTTGATAGTCTGTTAAAGTTTCAGCAAGTTCGTGTATTTGCATCATGTTAGCTAAAAATTGTCAATTTCACAACCTCCATTAATTCTCCATGTGCATCCATTTATCATGGTTCGCCTCGCGCCTGATTTTGGAAATTTCTAAAGTTCCCCTTAGGTCTCTCCCTTGCAAAAAATCGTCAATATTCTCAATTTTGAAAAGAAAAAAAAATCCTCCTTTTTGTAAAATTATTTTTAAAAGGAGTTACCATGATTCTAATATATAATATTATTATAATATGTTATTAATATATAAAAATATTTGACTATATATTATATTAAAAAATTATTAAATAGATTTTCTTTTATTTTTGTAAATTTTTAGAAGGGTTATTGAAATCAGAACAAATCGGGCGATCTCTATTTTTTTTCATACTGCTCTGCTCCTTACACAATGAAGGATTATGCTGCATGGTGATCAAAATTCCAACCTAGAGAATATCATCGTGGCGGTGAAGGCATTTATATTCTTTCGACACTTTTTTCACCATTGTTTAACCAAATTTGGAGAAAACCAAGTTTTTTACTAGGGTTTTTAACTCAGGAAGCATTGAGCAAGGTAAAAAACCGAATCTTTCTAATCACAAAAAAAGTTGATTAATTTATGTGGTTCAAACTTGGATTTTGAACTATTTTAGGTGCCTCAATTGTTTTTTTACTTATAAATATGGCTCAGTTCCGCATTTCTGAAATACAGATTCTTTGTATTTTATCATGCGATGGAAATGTGCTAATGCTAAGTTATTCAGTTGTCTTTGTACAATATGAGAAATTTCCATGGCATCCTATTGATGATTTTTGTGATTTTTTGACATGTTTATTTTTAAACATTTACCCTTTAAATATTTTGCGATATGCTATTGTTTTTAATAGATTTGTGTTTACAGAGCCATGGCCTTCTAGCGTTGGAGGAGGCTATCAAGGCCTATCTTGTGGGATTATTTGAGGATACAAATTTGTTCTATTGATTCTAAAAGGGTTCCTATCACGCCCAAGGATATCCAACTGGCCAAAAAGATTTGCGGTGAAGGGGATTTGTAGTGGATTTTGTAGCATTTTGTAAAGATTGTAGATATTTTGTTTGTTTAAATTTTTAGGGAGTAAATTGTTATCTTTCTCATGTGTTTTGGAGATATACTCTGATTTAGTTGTTATTTATTTGGGATATAGAACTGTGGAATTTTGAAAATTTGGAGTTGATAAAACTGAATTGAGTTGAAACCCTAGCTTTGGAAGATATTGGGACGTAAATTGTGGCATTTGATATCCAATGCTTGTATAATAGGATTTAATCTGTGTCTTTAATAGTCCATACATCGTTTTTGCATTGAATCTAGAACATACCATGTCTTTCGAGGCATATTAGGTGAACATATGGCAGTTGTACTACTACATGGACAAGCACTTTGCAAAGAACAATATTGACAGCAGGCCATATTAGTGGATTCTCAAACTCGGGATTTATTGTCATTTCAGGTTGATTTTGAACCCACCATTACAATTAGAATGAAAATCCCCCAAACCGTCTGTTTGTTGTTATCCCTTCTCGAACTACCCTGAATGAAAAGAAGAGATCAATGCCACCTAAAATGAGATTAAATTAAATGTTGAATTATTAATATATATATATATATATATATATATATATATATATATATATATATATATATATATATATATAATATCATTTTTAGCACTCCTGAAAAGTGGGGATTATGCTTAGGACCCTATAGAAGGATATTTATCAAAAATATAATGACGATAGCGCGCCTTGGACGAGATAAATGCTAAGTGAGGATGTTGTCCAAGCTTTGTGAGAGGATAAATACGACAGATCAAGAACATTTCCAACGATTGGAGATGCGAAAGGATATTGATCTAAACTTGTGGGAAATATTGATGGAAATAAAAGATCTTTTGGCTCATTCAAGAATGAAAGCTGGAGCTAGAAGCGTTATCTGTTATGGAGATGCAGAACTTGAAGATGAAATATTTTGGATATTGGAAATTCTTGAGTGCCCTTCTTCAAGCACTTCAGGATAAGACTGATCATGAAAACAAACAATCAGTGCCACTTTATTAACGCACAAGTTTACCTAGGCATATTTGTGGGTGAGAGGATGTTATTCTGGGACACTTCAGTGATTTTCTATTCAAAATCAGGGCTAGAGTTTGTACTATTACTTGTTAGGGATGAATCAATAGTAGGCGGGAGAATCCATGCGTAAGGGGTATTAATTCAATGCCTGGCACGACATTTGACTCTTTCCAGCCATTAATCTCTATATATATAAGCAAAAAATGATATTTCCCTAAAGAGGCCAAGAATATGCAAAGCATTAGTTTAAAGGCCTTTATTGAAGGGCCTATTTTTAAGTTAGGTGCAATCATATGACAAGTGTCTCTGGAGTCCGTTCTGGTGGGGCATGAAGATTGGGTTTAATCGATAAAAACAGAAGCCTCCATTGAATACCTCTATTCATAAAAAAAATGAATGTTGAGTGCTATCACAGAGCATTGTATTAGCATCAATGGACAAGATCATGATGAGTTGGTAATCTGAAAGCAAGACTGGATTCTTTCTTTTAGATTCTGGGTAATCTGAAAGCAAGATCATGAGGCTTGATGTGAAGCTGAACAAGGTGTATGGATAAAGGGCATTAGGAGCATGCACAAGAGGATGAGGGTTCGTGTCTCCAGGAAGCGCAATGATGAGGGTTCAATTGCATTATATGATTTTGTTGTTCTCATCATAGTAAGCAATCATGTTGTCTAATTAATGAATACAAACATGTGTGTGTATTTGATTTTTTCAGGTTCTTTTTAATGTTTATCTGTGACTGACCATGTTTCACATTTTTTCCCCTTACTATATGAACAGGGATGAAAAATCACAACTACTTCCGGGTATAAGGCATGCAAATCGGCAACAAGCAGTTATGTCATCATTTGTCCTGTCTAGTGACAGTATGCATATTGGTGTTCTTGCTGCTGCAACTCATGTTGCTTCAAACCATAGCCCATTTAATGTTTTCTACAATTCAAGGTTACTTGTGTTTCCTTTTCCATTTCATTGTTCCTTAATTCTATGATTTTTATGGTGGTTGATTTCATTAAAGTTGATTTCAGATGATTTCTTTGTTGTACTCTACAATAGGACAAGCCTTTCAAAGTTTTTTATTCCTTTGTCTAAGTAAAACAACACAATATATGGTACCTAGGTTTCACTTGGCATGCGGTTTAGGATGATGTTTGAAACCGCAGAATCGGGTGTGCGCAGGTAATTTAAGTTGTTTTGTTTGTTATTTTATGATATTATGACGACAATATTGAAAAAATGTATGATGCTAATGATAATAGTATAATAAGGGGCACATTAAAAAAATAAAATCCACACTAGAAAGTGAGTCATAACCTTACCCAAGCATAGATATGGTAGGACCAGGACCAACTAAGAAAAACTGTGTCGGGACTCAGATCTTACTGTCATAAAGAACCATCCTAATCTGGTAACACTGGAACAGGACCTTGCCTGACTGCTCTGGGGTTGATCCAGCTAGGACCAAACCATAAAGCTGGTGATTGGACAAGTTGCAGGACCTTATCTGTCTGCTCCAGGATTGATCTAGGACCAATCCAGTTAAATCCAGCACAAGACCTCATAGAAATTTTTAAAACTAGATAAGATTTTCAGGACCTTACTTTTAAAGGGACAAACTTGAAAGGCCATCCTTTCATTAGATAAGGTTAATAGGGATCTAATAATCATAAAAAATCCTCTACCTCCATGGGCTTCCCCGTTCATGGGATTGTGCCAAATACATAAAACACTTATCTCAACGATAATACCTCGGATCACATGGAAACTCCGTAAGACCGACAGATATCCCTTTTAATAAAATACGATGGAACCTTAGAAATCACACAAATTTAGAAATTAAGCAACAAAGCCAATGAAATACTTTGTTTTGTGGTTTAATTCTATAGCAGTAGCACCTTCATTCTACACAAGTGAGCTGTGATAGCTATAATTTTGTAATGTTTTTCCTTTTAGCCCTGCAGAAATAACATCAGTGATGTTTTTT
This sequence comes from Larix kaempferi, assembly GCA_027924585.1. Taxonomy (NCBI): domain Eukaryota; kingdom Viridiplantae; phylum Streptophyta; class Pinopsida; order Pinales; family Pinaceae; genus Larix; species Larix kaempferi. The sequence continues at coordinate 18,061,411 of BSBM01000493.1, read as the reverse complement.
CTGCAATGGTTTCCTAAATTCATAAGGTTGCATACTGTTAAAAAATGCCAGAAAATTCAAATAATGGTACTGGTACTATCTACAATAAATCTGAAATCATTCTACCAACTAATTGTTGAAACACGGAGGAATGATGTCAACATGATCTCTTCCACAATATCCAACACTGCAAAGGAAAACAATTCAATCCAACCGGTTTCCAAAGGTGCATATCATTTTCATAGAAGTTTGAACTTTGAGCATGGTGATATGATTCCTCAAATAATAACCAAGTGCCCTGCAAATGTAAGTCAACATCCATAAAGTATTGAGACACTGTAAATGCAATAAGAGTAAATTTACTGCCATCCTCTTACGTGAAAGCAGGTGCACATATCCATTTTTTGGACATATTAAAGTTAAATGTCATAATGACTATTTAAAAGGTTGAACACACATGATCATATAATCCTACAAAACGAAATTGAAAATGTTCTTGTGGGGATTATTGGTGATTTCAAGTGGAAACCACAGTCATAAAATTTTATGGAGATTTTGGCTTTTTCTTTGGAGACATTATTTTAATTTTGACTTGTTAGAAATTCCTATAGTTGCTAAGATATAACTCCATGGATATGAATCTAGTCTCCTCAAAGGGTTCTATAGTTGTCTCTACAAAAGCTAAACCAAATTTCTTATTTGGAGATTCAATCTATGTAGATGAAGTGGGAATATGTGTAATTGAATCTATAACTAATGACTCGAGCACTTTACAGATCAGATTCTTTAAAAGCACAAGAAAGGTTGCAGTACATTAGTCAAATTATCCATGTGGCATTTGCATGTATACATAAAAAACATGATAATGCCACCAGGTTCTTGGTTCACTGGTGAGAGTCTAAGGAAACAGAGTTTGAAGCTGTCCAACAGTTTTCCTGGATTCCCTGAAAATCCTAACATGATACACCATCTAGATAAATTGAAACCCCTTGAAATCGCTACCCATACCATTATCGAAGATCCAAAATTTCATATATCTTGTTGACATTGGCCTTGCCTTTGGGTACCTGTGATTCTCTTTTCAACTAAGCACCTGGCTATGGTATTGCCACCTTACCCTGATTTCCTTCTTTGATATCTAGATGGGGAATTGTTTCCACTAAATGGATGAAGTTTCTCATAAGTGTCTTCTCCAAGATTAATGTTGTTAAGGATGAGGTACACCGCAACTCCATACATGTTGTGGAATTCTCTTGCCATAGCATTGGAAATTGGTTGTGCTTGAGATCACTCATCTCTAGATTTCATATTTGGGATTTGATTAATTGCAATTTATTTGCTTAGCCTCTTTACTAAGCCACATGACTCAAATAGGACAATGATTTATCAAATTCACATGGGAGAGTCTACTCATCAACTTGGCCACACTATGTGTAAAATAGGGCAATAACTTGGCATATCCAAAAATACATAAAATATTTACAATTTCACAAGAAAATCAAGAATTTCCAATTTCATTACAAACATATAAAACTATATCTATAAAATAGACATAAAGGTCATGTAAATACTAAAAAAATTCAACTTTCATAATGGACATAAACATCGAACAACAGATATCGAGATATTAAATAATTTACTTGCACCAATATATAAAAATTATATAACATAGAATTTAAAGTTCAATTGTACAAAGTATAAATAGCATGGATTATAGACTCTGGCATAAAATGATAAAGGATGATATTATTAATCATTAAACCATCAAGATCATGAAAGGAAATCCATTCCCTTGCCATGTTGTCAAGTCTATTGGATCACTGTCCAATAGAGTGAGGTCCACATTTTGGAAAGTTGTCTCCTTTGTCTTTAAGATCCAATGTGATGTTGGATCAATGCCATCTAGCCAAATGGCTCAATCACTCTTTGCTTCCAATTGTTTGTGGAGGAGCTTAAGATGGTAGTGCATGAACAACAAATCAAGAAGTAGTTTTTTTGGGCCAATATTTTGTGCTTCTTAGAGATACCGTGAGGAATTTTTTCACATCCTTGTAAGTCTTGGTCAAAGTTTTACTACTAAGAGCGTTAGAAGAAAGGGATTTAAAACCAAGGCAACAAACAACATGAGCATCTATAATAACCTGGCAGTATGGGAATCTACCATAATTAAATGATGAGCTTGATCAAACAAAAAGTTATTTATGGATTTAACTGCTTGTTCATGAAGTTTCTACCCCCATTTGATACTTTGAGAATTGGGTTTGGTGCATGGAGTGAAAATGGTATCAATGAAGGTTAGAAGGAGAGGGCATGGGAAAGGTACATGAATGTGGTAGTGGAGTTGTATGACACTCTCAACAGAAATATACGTGGTAGAGGTTTCAATAGTGGAAGATGAAGAAGGGGCCCTATCATTGGAAGTACCCTTGCTACTCCACCCACTAGAATTTCAAACAATAGAGTTTTTTTTCCTTCCTCTTCTTAGATTTTTCAATAGTTGAACTTGAGAAAGCTTGTTGCTGAACTTCTGGGTCACAATTGAACAGGGCTCAACATCTTTGTTGGGGATTCTTGTAAAGTGGCATGCAACATGGAAAATCCTTTTGTATAGAACCTTTGGGAAAAACCTGCTTTTACCTTGCCATGCTGCCCTTCAACAACCTCCTTATATGCCCAAAACATGTACAATTCCTTTATTATTTTGGAGGAAGGTAAATGTAACCTAGGGGAAAAAATATAATGGGTTGTTTGTGAAAAAATAGGCCTTGAAATTTAATGATACTAGATAACAAAGTAATAGTAATACTATTGCAAAAATCTCTTGCAATAAAATCCATAGATATAACCAGAAAACCCCTATTAATGTCGTATAAATCTGCAAAAATAGAGCAAACACATACCTGGGATATGCTTCTTGGGTGTAATAAACTTTGAAAAAGTGAGATGAAGATTGTCATCTAATCCAAAATAGATTCATCGCGATGGTTGATACCATATTTCTCCTCTAACAACATGCTGGAATGAAGTTCTAAGAGATGAAATCAGAATCAGTGAGTAGATATGACAAAATTTCCCCCCAAAATTGCACTCTAGAGTCTATAGGAAAAAACATTCCTGAAATCTGATTTTGTAGAAGAAATTGTGAAACTTGCATGACTTGCAAGCTTTTCCAATAACTAGTGAATTTGTCAAGTTTTTCAAAAAATGGCAATTTTTCATCCTGATTTCCTGTTTCATGAAAGGTTGTCAATCAGCCAGCAACTTGCTGATCAGTAAGCAAGACGAGCAACGTTGGTGCAAATTCAAGCATTTTCCAAGGAGTTAACCATGGGCTACTTCTCAAAAGGTTGCTAGGCTATATTATAAAATTCCTATTTGGTATCAACTTATTCCCAATGCCATTGTGCCTTACAGACTGTCAAGCCTAAAACAAGAAGATATGAATTTTTTTTTAAAGTTGCTTTGAGAAACACGTCCGAACATTAGGGACCATACCTCATTAGACGGATTTCCTTCATCTTTTTTGCCAAGTATGAGAGCTATCTATTCTACAAAATTTTTTAGGACTTGCACCTATTGTCATCACTTTTTGACATGCCCTTTGGGTGGGGTAGACCACAAGGAGAATGGAACCCTACTGGATGGCTTAATGATTCGTTAACTTCACCAGTAAATGAAAGGAATATTCTTTCATTTATGATGTCATTGTAGAATATGTTTTCTTATACCTATGCAATTGTTGATGTTTATAGGTCGCTTCTATCATTTGAAAATCTCCTTTTATAGTTAGAAAAAGATCTCATCTCTTTTCTTCCATTTTTTTGTTTCTTTTTAAAGTCTAGATCACTATGATGTTTGGTTGTTCTGCTTCACAACAGTACAACCATTAAGGATGAGGCATACCATAGTTGAATTTTTTTAGTATGGTTGTGGACTTACTATGGCTGGGGCAGACCATAGTTGAATTTGTTTAGTATGCTAAGAGTATCCCAAAGCATTAAGTTATGGACTTCTTCTCTGTTTTTTTAATCTGCTAGAAGACAAATGGCCTCTTTTATTTCCTCCTTGGCCAGGAAAGTTGTTGGCCAACTGTCGGTTTGTTGGCTAGGCATTTTTTCCAACGTTCCATGTTGGTTGGCCCTATGTTTCCTCTGGCCAAATCGGATAGTTTCAAATGGCTGTTTTTCTTCCTTTCCAAATACTTTACAGATCAATCCAGGTTTTATATGCAAGTCCTAATATTTCAAGATATGATGTTCAAAAAAGTACATGGGAAGATAATCAAGAGCAACAATTTTCTCAAAATGGTTGTAACTTGTTACTGGGTCTTGTCCCATGGAACCTTGCTAGGAGAGTCAATGTGTTAATGGAACTGGGATCTTCAACACCCTTTGTCAAACCATAATCTAGATTAAATGTTCGATGAAAAAATTGGCAGAATCATATGAGTGAATATTGGATCAAAGCATTTTGTGGTCTCTTCTTCAGTATGCTTTCTTGATAAAAGATTTGATTCTTATTGTAGGCAATGGTGGGCCCTTGTAATGTCTCTAAACCTCGAAGCTGGAACCCAATTGAGCACAGCAAATGGACAAGGTGTGTAGCTTTATTGCATATGTCTTCTTCTAGATCTAATGGATTTTCTTTTAAAATTTAGTAAACACCTAGTTTATGTTTCTGGTGACACAATGCAATCTAATTACCGAAAGGATGTAAAACTACAAGTTTCCTTTATGTAGAAGTGATGTGATTGCGATATTATTGATACTTTTTTTCAGACAATTTCCATGTTACAACTAGCATTGTACATCTAAATATCTAAGCATTTTAAATATATTATGTTTTCAGCTATTGATCATTTACTTGGAGTAGTTAATGTTTGTGGATAACATGATGCGGAGTTATATGATACCTGGATTGCCTTCTGTTTGAAATCGAAATAACTGTGTTGGCTTTGGAATCATTCTTAATCATGGAAGGTGTTATTTGATATTGTCCCTGCAGTTGGCTTGGAAAGTTTTTATGAAAAAAAATGCTCATTTGGGAACTTGTGGTATTATGTGTTTGGCTTCCTACCTAATATTTTATCTCTCAAAACAATGTTCCTAGTGTTATGATTACAGGATTCCTTGAAAGGAATAGTTTGAACTGGATCATAGTATTATTGCAAAAGCATGACACTTTTTGGTTTGTTTGGGGCAGATGAACACACTTATAGCTTTCTAACAACAATTATTTGGATGGAGCATTTGCATATATAGTTGAATCATTGCTTTATATATCTTAGGTCTAGGCTATGACCATCTCAGACCAACCTTTCTTTTGATGTATATAAAAATAACTGAGAAGCAAATTAATGCCATAGCAGACAGTTATATATTTATCTCTCATTGCAACTATCCATCCAAAGCTATTGTTGCCTTAAGTTGTTGTTATCTTTATCTCCGTGTTAATGGAACTGGGATTTTGAAAACCCTTAGTCAAACCATAATCTAGATTAAATGTTCGATGACAAATTTGGTAGAATCATATGAGTGAATATTGGATCAAAGCATTTTGTGGTCTCTTCTTCAATATGCTTTCCTGAGAAAAGATTTGATTCTTATTGCAGGAAATGGTGGGCCCTTGTAATGTCTCTAAACCTCGAAGCTAGAACACAATTGACCATAGCAAATGGACCAGGTGTGTAGCTTTATTGCACATGTCTTCTTCTAGATCTGAAGGCTTTTCTTTTAAAATTTAGTAAACATCTAGTTTATGTTTCTAGTAACACAATGAAATCTGATTACCGAGAGGATGTAAAACTGCAAGTTTCCTTCATGTAGAAGTGATGTGATTGTCATATTATTGATACTTTTTTTTAGACAATTTCCATGTTACAATTAGCATTGTACATCTAAATATCGAATCATTTTGAATATATTGTGTTTTCATCTATTGATCATTTACTTGGAGCAGTTAATATTTGTCAATAACATGATGCGAAGTTATTTGATACTTAGATTTCCTTCTGTTTGACATCAAAATAATCATGTTTCCTTTGGAATCATTCTTAATCATGGAAGAGGTTATTCGATATTGTCCCTACAGTTGGCTTCGAATTTTTTTATGAAAAAACATGCTCATTTGGGAACTTGTGGTATTATGTGTTTGTTAATATTTAATATGCTAAGACAGAAAATAGCAGCATTACATTCCATTTCACAATAATAGCATATACAGGATCACTGAAGAAACAACAAGCATAGCATAAACACAAGAGACACAGATTTATCCTGGGAAACCCTCATGGGGTAGAAAACCCAGTAAAGCTTCCTCAATATAGATGACCAGCAATATACAAAGATGCAAAACAAAGACATGATCTCCTCCTCCACCATAGCAGACCTCTCCTCCACAAGTGTGCCTCTCTCTCAAGTGAGTGTGTGTGTCAAATGAGGAACATGCCTCCTCTATTTATACACTACACTGACATGTATTTTACACAAGTACATGTAGGCTCGTATTTAACCAATGGGTTAAATAACCCACTACAACTGACTGGGCCGACCCCTCTAGGGTGGTCTAATAACCCTTTGACCCACATAACATATACAGGGCCAACCCCCACTAGGGAAGTCTAATAACCCAAGTTACCACAGTCCGATGGAGGAATAAACATCTCCGGATATACAATAAGATCTTCACGGAGGAATGAAACATCTCCGGAATAATAAAGTACAAATATAATATTCTTTGAAGTTACAATATCTCAACACTCCCCCTTAACGAGAAGGATATTATAACAACATCTACACGAGCAAGGAGTCATCAACATCATACATGATACATCTACAAATCATTGGAAGCTTTCTCAACATCATCAGTAACTCAAGCAGTTACTGGAACATCTTCAATACTGGAACATCGACATCTTCAGTATTGAGTCTTTATCTTCTGTAGCACTTGAATAGCTACAACAATATCATCATCTGGATCCTCATGATTATCGTTATCACACGATCATCAGCATCGTCATCTCACGATCATCAGCATCGTCATCACACGATCATTAACATCGTCATCTCACGATCATCAGCATCGTCATCTCACGATCATCAGCATCGTCATCACACGATCATCAGCATCGTCATCACATGATCATCAGCATCGTCATCACACGATCATCAGCATCGTCATCACATGATCATCAGCATCGTCATCACACGATCATTAGCATCGTCATCACACAATCATCAGCATCGTCATCACACGATCAACAACATCGTCATCTAGATCATCATGATTAGCAGCATCGTCATCTATATCATCATGATCAGCAGCATCGTCATCTAGATCATCACGATCAACAACATCATCAATACAAGTATAAATATCATTAATACAAGTATCCTCATCAATACAAGTATACACATCATCAATACAAGTATCCTCATCAATACAAGTATACACATCATCAATACAAGTATCCTCATCAATACAAGTATCCTCATCAATACAAGTATACACATCATCAATACAAGTATCCTCATCAATACAAGTATACACATCATCAATACAAGTATCCTCATCAATACAAGTATACACAATAGCAGCATACCCTGCAACACACAAGATCCAATTACGGGATGATCAATCCCTCTCACTTTAGGACATAGGTCCAAGGATGATACAATCCTGATCCGCTTACGGGATGATCAGTCCCTCTCAGTTTAAGACAACTCTCATGTCCATGGATGATGAAATCTAGATCAACTTACAGGATGATCAATCCTTATCACTTTAAGACACCTCACCATGTCTAGGGACGAGGCAATCCCAATCTATTTACTGGATGATTAGTCCTTATCACTTAAGACATCTCACCATGTCTAGGGACGAGGAAATCCTAATCTATTTACAGGATGATTAGTCCTTATCACTTTAAGACATCTCACCATGTCTAGGGACGAGGCAATCCCAATCTATTTACAGGATGATTAGTCCTTATCAGTTTAAGACCTCTCACCATGTCTAGGGATGAGGCAATTCCAATCTATTTATAGGATGATTAGTCCACTCAATCTCATTTAGGACTATCCTTCCTTTCAAAATTACTGGATTTACTGTCCAAGGATGATTTAATCCATTCAATTCATTTAGGACTATCCTTCCTTTCGGAATTACTGGATTTACTGTCCAAGGATGATTTAATCCACTCAATTCATTTAGGACTATCCTTCCTTTCGGAATTACTGGATTTACTGTCCAAGGATGATTTAATCCACTCAATTCATTTAGGACTATCCTTCCTTTCGAAATTACTAGATTTACTGTCCAAGGATGATTTAATCCACTCAATTCATTTAGGACTATCCTTCCTTTCGGAATTACTGGATTTACTGTCCAAGGATGATTTAATCCACTCAATTCATTTAGGACTATCCTTCCTTTCGGAATTACTGGATTTACTGTCCAAGGATGATTTAATCCACTCAATTCATTTAGGACTATCCTTCCTTTCGGAATTACTGGATTTACTGTCCAAGGATGATTTAATCCACTCAATTCATTTAGGACTATCCTTCCTTTCGAAATTACTGGATTTACTATCCACGGATGATTTAATCCACTCAATTCATTTAGGACTATCCTTCCTTTCAGAATTACTGAATTTACTGTCCAAGGATGATTTAATCCTCCACCGTACATTTAGGACCACGTCCAAGGATGACTTAATCCTCAACCGTACATTTAGGACCATGCCCAAGGATGACTTAATCCTCAACCGTACATTTAGGACCTACGTCCAAGGATGACTTAATCCTCAACCGTAAATTTAGGACCACGTCCAAGGATGACTTAATCCTCAACCGTACATTTAGGACCACGTCCAAGGATGACTTAATCCTCCACCGTTTAGGACTACATCCAAGGATGACTTAATCCTCAATCGTACATTTAGGACCACATCCAAGGATGACTTAATCCTCCACCGTACATTTAGGAACACGTCCAAGGATGACTTAATGATCCACCGTACATTTAGGACTACATCCAAGGATGACTTAATCCTCAACCGTACATTTAGGACTACGTCCAAGGATGACTTAATCCTGAACCGTCCACCAAGGACTTCATTCTCGAAGACATACATCTACGGCTCTTCTTTAGGACTGAATTCCAGGGATGATCCAATCCCCTCACATGTTCACCAAGAACTTCATTCTCGAAGACATACGTCTACGGCTCTCTTGAGGATGATGCAATCCTATCATGTCCACCAAGGAATTCATTCTCGAAGACATACGTCTACGGCTCTCTTTAGAACATATGTTCAAGGATGATGCAATCCCCTTGTCACCTTTGACCCTATCTAAGGACCATCCACCAACCTCTTTGTCGGCATCACTAATATAGGTATCCTCATTATCGACCTCACTGTCGATGCAGGCAATCTCATCATGAGTTATCACATCACTCCCCCTTTCGAGGAGGGTCCTTCTGAACTATATTAAGTTTGTCTCAGAAAACTTTACTTGAGGTAGAGGTTTGGTTAGTACATTGGATCGGTAGAGGTTTGGTTAATACATTGTTACAAATTCAAACTTTTGGTTCCTTTCTGCACCATATCGTCTGTGTATAGAAACAATATTCAACCTTGTAGAAAAGGTTGAGATCCTCATCACCCATGGTGATCATTAAGCTCATCAATTGATTATCGATCATGGGTACCCATACAGAACCTGATTCACACTTCTTCTTTAATTACACCATTAAGAGAATGGTCTTATCTAGCCACTTGGAGCAAACATCTCATCATGATTCTCTTCCTCTTTCTAAGAGAATTTTCTAGCCACAAGCCTTCTATAGTGTGTTTGATTTGTAAATCCTTTTGTTTGAACATCCATCGCTTGTTCAGTGTTCATCATTCATCATGATCTTTCCTACAAATAAAAATTAAGTACATGATTAGTAATACTTCATAATCATCAAATCATATTGACATGATAACCTATTATGCATACAGATATCATTTACATAGTTATGTAACTATTTTGACCAATACTTTGGCACAACACTTTCCCATATCCTGTATGCATATAGTGGCTATCTAGATGCCTTCCATCTCTACCAGAACATACTATTGAGAGTGTGCACAGCTCTCAGCATGTCAGCAAAGAGGTTTCATTCTAGACAAGCAACAATGGAATGTTTGTCCAACTTACCAATCATATGCATATTAGTAGTATACTGTTCAATGCTCTATGAATGTTTACACTCAGCATGATATATTCTAGGAATACAAATATGCATACAAGCAATATCATTTACTATTTCAAATAACATCTCAAATACTTATCTTTTATGTTTGTGTGGTTGCCTCCCGCTTGATCTTCTATATGTCTTTTGAACTTCTATTCATTCTATACCACTGTGCATGCTCAAGTGTGCACTAGTGTCATCCTCATACACAGACATACATTCATTAGTATATTCTCAATATTATCAAAACATTCTAGTTCTAAATAATCTTTGAAAATGTATAGTCATGATTATAGATAATATTCAAGGTTTCAAGGAAGTCTTCTTTTACTTCTGCATATTCTTGTTTGATCATAGTACTCTTCTGGTTAATTAGATCATCAAGATAAGAGACATAATATGCATAAACCCTTGATTACTAACTTTATGAATAAGCATAACCAATCATACCAAGTATACTTATATAAGGGATCCTAAGGTAAGATTCTAACTTGTCATAGGAAAACATACCTGGATTAGTATATCTGCTTAGCTATGTACAACATACCTAAACAATCTCTTCAATGATTTAGAGATCCTGAGCTAGAACCTGCATGTCTCATAGGTTAAGCATAATATAACAAAGTCATACATACCTCGTAAGTAGAACAAAGATTACGGATGAGTCTTTGTCTTCATGTTGTCATGTTTTAAGGAGCTTGATTTGTCTTTTGTGATGTACCTGTATCTTGTTAGCAAACGACATCAACCTCATACAACACCATAATGCATTAGTACAATCATATAGCCCTAATCAATGAATGTCTTCGATCATTCACATGCATTCATACTATTACTAGGGTGATAAGACAATTCTAACATTAATCAAGATTGTACTAATAAATAACATGAAGACAAACACATTATGAACTTAATCAAGAATCAGATTTCAAGACATACCTGAACCTCAAGTCATACCTGTCGAGACTTCTTAAAGTCTTCTTATGTAAGGCCTTAGCCTCAACTCCCCCTGAAACTTGATCTAGAGCTTGATTAGGGTTTGCTAGAGAAACCCTAAAAATTCAATCTTTGACTTTCACACTTTCGAATGAATGGAAGGATGTGTCTTGCTGAGCTGATCAAACTAGCATACTTCAATTTTGAAATCTCCAAAAATTGACCCCTCAAAATTGCCTTTCAAACTTCTAGATCTTCTTGACAGGATCCCGAACTAGGGTTTGATGAAGCCCACCCTTTTGCTCAATCAAAAGGTTTGATCCAAGGCTCTAAACTCTTATTTTTCTAAGGAGCTTCCAGCCGTGGATTCCGATTCCAAAAATTCTAACTTTCTCCGAAACCCTAAATTTCGGAAGCCATGAATAAAGGTGCTCCAAAAATAATTTTGTTTTGACAGAAATATGCACCTGATTGTTTCTGCTATAACTCTGAAATTTTTGCTCCACAGGGTCTGAAAACGTTTTCTGTAGTATCCTGACCTGTCATCTTTCCATTCTGATAGGTCTGACCTCAATTGGATTTTATAAGAGAGAGTTATGCCAAGTTTCGCAACGTGACCTGTTTATGGGATAAAACAGGAGAGCGAACTTGTACGGCATGCCACGTGTCACTGTTTGACCTTCGGCCTCTGAAAACTTTTCTTGAGATATCTCTCCCTGTTGTCTTTCTATCCTGACAGGTCTGACCTCAATTGGACTCTCTGAGAGAGAGTTATGCCAAGTGTCGCAACGTTACCTGTTTATGGGATAAAACAAGAGATCGAACTTGTACGGCGTGCCACGTGTCACTGGTTCACCTTCGGCCTCTGCAAACATTTACTGAGATAGTACAGTCTGTGTAATACCTGTCACTTTTTACGAAATTTCATTTGGAGCTTCCTAGCCCAAGTTATGACCTTTTTGCCAAGGTTACCTGATTTTGACTGAGATCTGGAAGAGGCAGAAACCCTAACTTGTACTGATCATAACTCATAAAGTACAACGAATCTGAGGGTACCCTTTGGACACAAGGTACCTGGGGATGTTATCTACCACTTGTAAACTTTTCAGACCCTGAAAATTTGCATAAATGGATTTATAGCGAAAGTTCCACGATGACTGGTTTTTGCTATGTAAAACCCTAACCTTCAAATTGTCGTAAGTAAAGCAAGTGTCGTAAGTGCCATACCTTGCCTTCCTTCAGGTTAGCTCTGATACCATGTTAATATTTAATATGCTAAGACAGAAAATAGCAGCATTACATTCCATTTCACAATAATAGCATATACAGGATCACTGAAGAAACAACAAGCATAGCATAAACACAAGAGACACAGATTTATCCTGGGAAACCCTCATGGGGTAGAAAACCCAGTAAAGCTTCCTCAATATAGATGACCAGCAATATACAAAGATGCAAAACAAAGACATGATCTCCTCCTCCACCATAGCAGACCTATCCTCCACAAGTGTGCCTCTCTCTCAAGTGAGTGTGTGTGTCAAATGACGAACATACCTCCTCTATTTATACACTACACTGACATGTATTTTACACAAGTACATGTAGGCTCGTATTTAACCAATGGGTTAAATACCCCACTACAACTGACTGGGCCGACCCCTCTAGGGTGGTCTAATAACCCTTTGACCCACATAACATATACAGGGCCAACCCCCACTAGGGAAGTCTAATAACCCGAGTTACCACATTCCGACGGAGGAATAAACATCTCCGGATATACAATAAGATCTTCACGGACGAATGAAACATCTCCGGAATAATAAAGTACAAATATAATATTCTTTGAAGTTACAATATCTCAACAGTGTTTGGCTTCCTACCTAATATTTTGTCTCTCAAAACAAAGATCCTAGTGTTATAGTTACATGATTCCTTGAAAGGAACAGTTTGAACTGGCTCATACTATTGTTGCAAAAGCATGACACTTTTTGGTTTGTTCGGGGCAGATTAACACACTTATGTCTTTCTAACAACAATTATTTGGTTGGATCATTTGCATACATAGTTTAATCATTGCTTAATATATCTCAGGTCTAGGCTATGACCATCTCAGACCAGCCTTCCTTTTGATGTATATAAAAATAACTAAGAAGCAAATTAATGCCATAGAAGACATTTATATCTTTATCTCTCATTGCAACTATCCATCCAAAGATGTCGTTTCCTTAATTTGGACTATGGAGGATGTCCTTAACTTGAAGGAGGGTACTTCATATAATTCCAATAAGGATGTGGATTGAAATACTTGATGTCTTGCAAGGCTAAGTTGACATTCTGATTCATGTAATCTTGATCTTTATTCCTTTTCCTGTTTAATGCAAAATTCTAATAACAATATTTGGTTCTCTTTACAGATGGAATAGCCTTGGAAACATGCCTTTCATGTTGCTACCATTATAAATTGAATGAACACAACATATCATGTTTCATTTCACCATGTGAAACCGACATATTAAATTGGTTGATATTGAAGATTCTAATTTTCCTATTGCTACCATCAGAGTTTGAAAGTTTGAATGAACACAACATATCTTGTTTCACTTTCATGGCACATGTGAAGCCCACATATGAAAATGCTTGATATTGAAGATTTTAATTTTCCTTCTTCTTGCCATCAAAGTTTAAATGAACAAACCTTTAACACCACATGGCATGAAATTATTCCTGCATATAGGATTATGAAGACATCTTTATGGTATACTTGAGTGATACATGTTATTAAATGCTAGTAAAAAATGCACCACTAGATAAACAACTTAATTCACTGGTTGTAAGATTTGCAGATGTTTATTATCAAGGAACATTGTAAAGACTTCTCATAACTCATCACTATGAATCTGCGTGCTTCTGATTTAAACAAACAAAGAAAGCTTCTGAATTATTCACTGCAAATCCACTCTAAATTCTAATATAGAGCATTCTTAATAATTGCAAGGTGCACAACCCATAAGGAATTCTATTTAAGGGTGCTAGATCAATGGTAGAGCACCTTCCTTATAGGCAGGAGGTTGGTCGTTCGATTCCTCCGTGCCCTATTTATATTCTGAAACCACTAAAATGAGATAAATGACTAAAAAAATGACCATAATTTGCATATAAACAAACAACAGTATAACATGAGAGATAAGTGACCAAAACAATGACCAAAATATGCATATAAATGTCCACTTTTGAGTTGACAATCATTGGTAGCAAATTAGTGGTCATTTATCACATGACAAAAAATGTGTTCATAATGACCAAATATATGACCACAAGATAAGATATAAATGACCAAGCTAAATATGACCACATTTTTGGTCACGTGATATATGACTGCTAAATTGCTACCAGTCGTCACCAACTCAAAAGTGGTCATTTATATGCGGATTTTGGTCACTTATATCTCATTTTGTACTAGTGGTTGGACATATGTTATAGGTCAAGTGGCATAAGGTGCCTGGACTATGGTTTGCACATTATTATTATTTTTATTATGTCAAACCTATAAAATAATTAATAAAATAAAAACAACCGGACGATCGATGCCGCGAAAGAGAGTATGAGGAACCATGATGTTACAAGAAATGGGTTGTGGAAAAGTGTTTACCTATGTGTGGTGAACCTATGATTATGTTGCACACCATTTCTATGTACTTTATGGACCCTCTTGGTTATGTACCCGGATGTGTTATTTACTCCTTCGTTTTATTTAATTGTTGGCCTGATTTTATGAATCAGAGCCAATAAGGAGGTTTTGTCCACACAATCGGCTTAAAGCAGCGTCCGGTGTGTTTGGATTAACAAGACCTCGCAGGTTATGATCCTGCTACCAGCTAGTTTGTCTCTTAAGGAGAACTTAAAACCAGCAAAATCTAACTTATTCTAATATCTATCCTACCTAAATATCTACAAATGTCCTAAGATTGCTTTCACAAGGAAAGACTTCAATTTTTTGGGAAATTTTCTAAATATGAAAACTTACTTATAGTATGCACTATGCAGAATGATTTAACAGTGCTAAATCAATAATAAAATAAACTTTAAAACTAATTAATCTATCTATCTTATTTAACTCTATCTCAGCTGAGAGCAAATTTGAAACTATATTAATTATTAATCAATAACAGAAAACTGAAGTATGCTCTAAATAAACATATTTAAATCATAACGAAAGTAATTCTGCCATGTAATAATAGAAATGAGATTTAACCTCTACATACACAGTCAAATTCCACTTCCAAAACTGATTAATAATTAATTATCAAGACAGTCATTTGAATTTGAAATAATGCTCATTTAAAATTCACCGTTAACATACAAATGGAATTTTAAATAAACAGAAAAGTATATCATTAAAACTGATGTTTATAGTGAACACACTAATAAACAAAACCGTAATGAAATATTTATTCAACAACTAACTTGAGATGATAAAGTGAGAAAAACATTTAAACATCAATGTGTCACAGCACACAGAGTTCACGTATAAACAGAAGATAACAAACAGAAATATATGTATATATATATAAATCCAAAAATGAATACCAGTCACAGTATCATTTGCAGATATCAAGTATCATCCACACGAAAGCTTCAGCTTCAAGTTTGATGTAGTACTCGTAACAAAATATATTTCAACAAGTTTTTTTCCACACTCCATCCCCCGAGTTCATCAAAAATCTTCACTTATATACTACTAAGAGTCAGTTTTGCTATAAATGTTGCATGCAACATTATAGGAACTATTTAACAAAAAGGGCATCTAATTACACCTACTACTAAAATAAAAATCGACTGGCCTGAGTCGAGGTATCTCAGAAAGTTCTTGCCCATTCACAAAACTCCAGCTTGTAACAAATCAGCTACATCTCCATGCCATCGCATCAACCACGTCCTGTATTCTTGGAAGAAGGGGGTGATAAAACTTCCTACATTAAATTCAATCAATGCATTATTTTAAAATCAATTTAACACAGTTAACAGGAATACTTAAAAATTATAAATGCATGCCTGTTAAATCTTCGATTTTACAGGCATGCAAAATCGAAATAACCATTACCTGTTATACTGTGTCATAAGAGAAGAGAAAACTATTAAGCCTCGTTATGAAGAGCGACTACTCTTCTAGCTTCGGCTAATTTAGCCTTCAACCTGATAATTTTAACATTTTGTTTTTCAATTCGTTCCAATAACAGCTGATTCGAATTTAATATTGATTTCCTGGATTTCTTGGGTTGATTCTTCTTCATGTTGGCCCTTTTCCACCTGTCAATCCATTCTAGCAATTCTTTCCTGAAAGTTTTGTTTTCTTCTTCCAATAAGGCTGTACTTAATAGACATTGTTTACGCCTTCCTCTGGACTCTGTGATTTTATCTTGATAAATATTTCCTAATACCTGTTGCAGAGTTTCGTCTTCTCTAGCTACATGAGGAGAACGAGGACTGTCACAATGCTGATTGTGTAATGGTTCAAGTTCTACAGTGTTAACATTTATTTCTGGTTGATTTCCCTCGACCTCACCTGATTGCACATCACTTCCCTGCGCAGTAGCAGGATTCCCTACATCCATTGTGTTAGGGACAGACATCGGAATACCATCCTCAATATTTACAATTGTAGGTTCAGTAGCTGTAGATTTGGAAGTCTGTGGATCAGACCTATATCCTGGAATCGAATGGATATTATGCATGCTCCTAGTGACTCTACGCGAAAATGATAAGTTTTCAAAATTCAACCCTTCCTTGTCACAACAAACCTGAGCCAAATGGTTCAACTTATGCATAGAATCATTATCACATTTATCAGGTTTAACAATTTCGTCTTCGGCTGATCCTTCTTTTAATTTTGCAGGGTTGCCATCATTCTTACCAGGTTCGGGTTCTTCTAAAATTTCCCTAGAATCGCAGGGAACTGAAACCCTATCAGCATCTTCATTTATCTCATCATCTATGGGCATCTTTACGACCTCTGGTACCTTAACCTCTGAGCTATTAACCTCAGGATTTATGACTTTTCGTCTTCTACGAGTTCGAGGAGATGGATTAGGCCAATACTGTGTTGGCCCCAATTGACAATCAACTAGAAATTTATCCCAAGATAGACCTTTTGCAGATAATTGGAATTGCAGTAAAATTTTTATTAATCCATGATGACACAGACTATTGTCAGGGTTATTGAAATTCCTTACCGACTGTGACATTTTCTTAAGGCTTTGCCAAAGATAGAAGGGCAAATTAAGTTTACAACCCTTTACTGCTAACAACAACCGTAAATGATACAAGTGCAGATGGGAAAAGCGTCCACAACAGGTTACGTACCTTACTAAGATTTCATCGTAAGCTCTCCATTCGGGCTTTAGAAATTTTACAGATACGCCTATCCTCAGCTTCATTTTATCTGGTAAAGGCATTAACAAAGCCAAACACTTCTTCTTGTCAACAATAGTGCCCTTAAACCAGCGTTCTCCCACTTGGGGATGTTTTGTGGCTTCAGCAATTTTGTCTTCATTGATAACAAATTCGAAACCCCCAATTCGCACCCGGTCATCTTCAAAACTCATTGCAAACATCTTAGTAATCTCCGTATGGTGACCATCAAAGCTTCGAAAGAAATGTGTCCACCCCATTTTCTCAAATCTTTTGGCAACTTCCTGGTTGGCTTCAATAATTTCAAACCCTGAGATCTCAAAACGATTCAGAGGAGACATGGTTTCTCCAGCACTTTCTGGGCTTCGTCGCGAAATGAAAGGGAAAGTGAAAACAGAGGGAATAGGTATCCATACACACGACATGATAGATAATATTCACACGCTTCAAATCTAATCAGAAATCAAATCTCTGAAACTACCATTTTAGCGGGATTTCGAGCAGTGATAAATGTTACAACTTTCGCACTACACCATGATTTATGCCAATTTATCTACGTTTGGCCATGCCTGTTAGTGATAACCACTTAACTTGGCGAACCAACGATACTAAGACTGATAGAATCATCATTACGATCATTGATTATTGACATTGGTTCATAATTAATAGGTACAATGGCGTAATTTGAAATGACTGTTAGAAATTAACACTGTCAACACGATTTTACCAAATGCATACAACTGTCGATTCTGTCAAGGGGTGAAAGCCACGTTTTCATACCAGCTCATCGATCCAAAACGTTTATTGATTTAACCCTTGGTTTATTGCATGGCCAGTTCATCAAACAATCATCCCTGTTTTATCATGTTACGTAGTGGTATGAAGAGTAATAAATCGCATTTTAATGTTAAGGAGGCATTAATCAAATGGCTAGCTTAATGTTTATTCTACATATATGTACAAAGCTATATATATATGTACAACACTAAGTTTAAAAACCTTTAAACATCCTATTAATATATTATGCCATCATATAGGGTATTTATCATACGCAAAAAGTTTCCTATACAAACCTTATCTAGATATTTACAAAGTTCATAATAGGGTATTCCTTATGATATTAACTTTCAAAATTTCTCTTAGTCTTAGGACTAATAATACCCTATTTAATATACAACGTGTTTTATGAAATTTCTCTTGGCACAAATCCTATAAGTCACATAAATTCATTTTTATGTTTTCAATAGCTTTAATGAGAATTTATGAAACTTGTCTGATATTCGTTTAAAAGCCAAGTTTTATGATCAAGTTCCTATCAGCTCTAGCATCATTAAATTACTTTCCTTTGATTAAGAGTACCTTCAGAATCAAAGATTCTGAAGGTGCTCTAACATAATTTTTGAATTGATAAATCACATAAAGAGCTAATCTCTCTTCATTTTGTCAAGAAATGAAGAGGTTGTTGCTGGCTGCCAACAAATGGCGACGATCTGGGTGAACCAGTTATCTCTGCTTAAAACAAGATGATCAAAACGAAATCTTAGAAATCTGTTAAAAATAATCAAAATCCTTTATTCATGTCAAACCTTTATTTATTCAGATTCATAAGTACAACTTAGAAATATTTCATCTTTTGAAACAAACATTTGATTTAGAGATAGGCTTACAAATATCTTCATCGAAACCAGTACTTCTTAGTAAAGATGATCTTACCATCAGCATCGAATACTGTTCCTCTGAAAACTATCTAGAACCTGTTCCATGGCGTAGTAATTTTCTTGTTTCTTGCTTTTGCTGTTCTTTTAAAAATAATAATTCTGTCTGAAGACTACTATCTGGGTTTGGTGTCCCAATGTGATAGTATCATTCACGAGAGTTGTCTGAAATAAGCAGGCCGACTCGTGATGAGATCTCCTGTCTTTTAATTTAAAATCAAAAGCCATCACCCTGGTGATCAGAAATGAAGTTATTCGAGGCAACACTGATGATCATGATTAGGCCGGCTCATTACTGAGACCTCCTATTCTTCAGGCAAAAGTTGTGTTTTATTGCGATTTTCATTATTTTTCTTTTAACTAAAATGAGAGATCATCACCTAGCATGGTAACCAAATGGTAATGTCAGTCATTAATATCACCAGAAAATGAATCAGCTGGCTCGTGATGAGACCCCTTATCTTTTGGTTTCAAGACCAAAAGCCATTACTAGTTCCCTAATAATGTCATACCAGTGATATTCATGATTCTGATCAGACCGGCTCATTACTGAGACCTTCCGTCTCTCACTTTAGCTTCTTATTGACTGGAACAGATGCTAGACAGTTCTCAAATGACAAAAGTTTTCTAAAACTGATGATAGAAATCTATAAAGATTTTTCAAAAGTACAAGCTTCGAAAAAGGTATATAATAAACTATCCTTATTTAAGAAAATCACCAGATGAAAGAAAATCCGAGAAACACTTATAAATAGAAATAACGAAGGTTGTTTACAAATTCAAGAAATTTTGATCAATCTGAACAAATTTTAAAAGATTTCAGTCTAAATCAAAATTTTAAACACTGATGAGTAAACTGATCTTATTTATTTATACTAATTACAGTTGTTAATTACATATTTCTGTCTAAGACTAGTTATATACATAAATTTTAACAATCTGAAATATTTGACTTTGACAGAAATTTGATTTATATACAGTTGGCTAGTTTATATACAGAAATACAAATTATTTACAACAGCGAATAAGTATATACATTTTTAGACAGCAAATTATCAACAGAAATATTTCTTAAGAATCAGTCCATTCACAGGGAATGTCTCGGACTGTCCTTCAAGTGTTTGCAATCGAAAGGTACTTGGACCTATTTTTTCAGAAATAACAAAGGGACCTAACCACAGTTTTTGAAACTTAGTATGATTACCCTTATCTTCATGAGCTTCATCCCATTTTAAGACCAAGTCTCCTACCTGAAATTCGCGATCAGAACTAAATGATTTGTCAAACCATGACTTAACAATTTGTTGATGTTTGTTAAAGTGTTGTTTTGACTTTTCTCTATCTTCTTCTAATTTTAGCAATACATTAATTCTTTTTTCCATTGCTGGGCATTCTTCTTCTTGGACAGACTGAGCTAACTGTAATGAAGGTAAGAACAAATTTGGCGGAAGAATAGCTTCAGTCCCATATACTATGAAAAATGGTGAGTTACCTATTGCAACTTTTGGAGTTACTCTGTCTGCCCACAGAGCATTGACCAATTCTGTATGCCAATTCCGATTATGAACTGAAACAGTTCTTTTAAGAATTTTCAATAAATTTTTGTTTGTTGATTCAGCTAGACCATTCCCATGAGGATGGTAATTAGCTGAATATCTGATTCTTATTCCTTTTTCTAAAGCAAACTGAGTCAATTCAACTGACGAAAAATATGATGCATTATCGAAGACCAAAGAATCAGGAACACCAAATCTTGTTATGATAAAGAACTCCAAAAATAATATAACTTCATTAGTATTCACAACTTTTAACGATGCATCCTCAGCCCAACGAGTGAAATAATCAGTTGTAGTTATTATATACTTGTGTTGCATTGATGAGGGAGGGTTTATTGGACCTACTATATCAATACCCCACTGCTGAAAGGGTCTTTCAGCTGAAACAGGTTGTAAAGGGAAAGCAGATTTTTTAACTCTTCCTGCGGCAAGTTGACACTCTTGACACCTTCTGACGAAAGTATAAGAATCTCGAAACAAGGTAGGCCAATAATAACCAGCCCTAAGAATTTTATGAGCTGTGGTTTCTCCACCGAAATGACCTCCTGCTGGTCCAGAATGCAATTCTTTCAGAATTGTTTCTGTTTCATCTTTATCTAAACATCGAAGGTATACCCCATCTGAATTTTTTCGAAAGAGGACATTATCTATTAATAAGTACGGGGCATATTTCAATCTGAGGGCTCTTTTCTTTTTCGGGTCTAAGTAATCAGGGGCAGTCCCTGTTTCCAGAAGTACTCGTATGTCTGTGTACCAGGAATCTTGAGGTGGTGGATAAAAATAAATTTCTCTGGTAAGTAAATCCTCATTAATGACAATTTCAGTTTTATCATCAGGCAAATGAGCAGCTTCAGCATCCAGTTTACACAACCCTTGTCCTTTAATTATCGTTGATGGTTTGATTTCTAAGTCATATTCTTGAAGAGCTGTCATCCAAGGTGCCCTTTTTTCTCCTAAATCTTTTTCTACCAACAAATTTCTTACTGAAGAATAAGGTACAATTACTTTTGTTTTAGATTTTAACAAGTAAGGACGAAAATGTTTTACTGCTTTAAAAACGGCAAAAGCTTGTTTATCCACTTCATGATAGTTTAGTTCAGCACCTTTGAAATTCGAACTCATGAACGAAATTGGAACCTCATTATTTTGTTGATTTAATTGGGTTAATACTGCTGCATACGCAATATCAGAAGCAAAGGTATATAATATAAAATCCTTGTTAAAATTTGGACTTAGAAGACTAGGAGCTTCTGAAATAGCTTCTAAAATTTTCTGAAAGGATTCTTTTTCAGTTTGTCCCCAATTAAACACAGCATCTTTTTTAATCATTTTCTGCAAAGGACGAATGATCTCTGAAAAACTAGGAATGAATCTCCTAACAAAGTTAATTTTCCCTAAGAATGACTGCATTCCTTTCTTGCTGGAAGGGAAAGTAATCTTTGAAATAGCTTGTGTTCTTTCAGGATCAATCATGATTCCGTGTTTTGATACTACACATCCTAACAAGATACCTTCTGAAACAGCAAATATTGTTTTCTTAGGATTTAAATATATTCCAAATTTTCTACATCGTTCAAACACTTTTCTTAAATGGTTAAGATGATCAGGCTGATGTTTAGAGTAGACAGTAACGTCATCCAAATAGACAACGACTGAATGACTGATTAAGCCTCTAAAGGCAATATCCATTGCTCGTTCAAATGTTGCTCCCGCGTTGATTAACCCAAAGGGCATCTTACGGTATGCGTACGTTCCCCATGGAGTTCTAAAAGCTGTTTTTAATTGATCATCCGGGGAGACTAGTATTTGGTTGTACCCTGAGAAACCATCAAGGAGAGACAGTATCTCAGACCCAGACACTTTTTGAAGAATTTGTTCCATGGGTGGAATAGGGTAGTTATCTTTTTCAGAGGCTTTATTTAAATTTCTAAAATCGACACATAGTCGAATATCCCCATTTTTCTTTCTAACTGGAACTAAGTTTGCTACCCATTGAGTGTGTCTAACAGGGAAAATGATCTTGGCAGCTAACAATTTATTCAGTTCTTTTTTAATTGTTGGTTCTAATGATGGGTGATATTTTCTTAACTTCTGCTGAAAAGGTTCTGATTCTTGTTTAATTGGAATTATATGGTGCATGACTTGAGTATTGAATGTTCTTAAGTCATCATATGTCCATGCAAATATATCTTTAAAATCCTTGAATAATTTTATGAAAGTTGTTCTTTCTACAGGATCACAATCTACTCCTAGGTTTATAGTTTGGGGATTAGATTCTGTTCCCAAATTGATGGTTTCATATTTCATGTGAGAGCTATTTGTTTTACAATTAGGAACTGACTTAAACTTATCCTGCAAATCAAAAAACTTTTCTAATCTTAATACTGAGTTGGGAACGGGTTTTACCTGTTCGAAAGCTTTCTCAATTGAACAGAAATCATTAATTACCGAAAAATCTCGTAAATTGTCATCATGAGTGATTTCATCTATTGCTGAATCTTTAAAGATTCCATCATTTGTTAGAAAATGCAGTACCTGTGTATCATTGTCAAACACACGCCAATTAAGAATGTTATCCGGTATGGAGGGCCTAAAAATTAATTCAACAGAAAAGAATTCTGGTGAAAAATTTTCTGAAGGAATCAACTCGGAAGCTACATTTGCTAATAAGTCTGCTTCTTGATTTTGACTTCTAGGAACAGAATTTATGTTAAATGCATCAAAATATGTGATAAGATTCCATACCTCTTTCTGATAACTTTGTAAATGTTCAGATAAACAATGAATGGAATTACGCACCTGTCTAACAATGATCTCTGAATCGCCATAAACCACTATCTCTTTGATGCCCAAATCGATTGCTTTTTTCAATCCTTGAATCAAAGCTTCATATTCAACTGTATTATTTGTACAACTAAATTCTATTCTACAAGCTATACAAGTCTTATTACCTTGAGGATCTATTAGTAAACAACCGGCTCCTGCTCCTTCTTTGGATTTTGCACCATCGAAATAAAGAGTCCAAATAGAATTATGTACAATCACTTTACTTTCTATGATATTTACAATATTTACATTATTTTCATCACCAATGGTCTCCTTAAGGGAACAATTAGGAGAAATAGCTGTTACATTACAAATTTCAAATTGCTTGCTATTTTCAGGAAGAAGAGAGTTTTCTGCTTCAAAATTTCCAAAACCTAATTCATACATGTAGTTTCCCATAATGGAATCAGAAAATAACACAGGTTCACTAGGATCATGTAGTTCTGTAACAGTATGTTTCATGTACCTTTCTCTATGTATCTTTATCTGATTTGATTTTCCATTTTCTGGTAGCCACAAGGTTGACCAATCAGTGGCAAAGAAACCATTTAGTTGTTGAGACCAATCCCTACTTAAGAATAGTCCATATGCATCTAGAATATCAGCAATTACGATGTCTATGATTTGATAAACTGAAGGATTACAAGCAATCCTAATTAAGACATCTTTCATCTCTCCGACAACTTTAACGTTTGTTCTATCTAATTGAGTTATTTGTGAATCCGATGGAACAAATTTACCATTTAATTTCTTACACACAGATAAAGGCATAACATTAGAGGATGCTCCTGAATCTACCATGCAGTTGTGAACATTCCTATTAAAAATTTCAAAGGTAAGTAAGAATGGAGGTGTAGTTGACTTAGAATTCTTACCTATCAAAGAAGCTTTATCGGTTGATGTTTTCCCTTTATCAGTTGTTGTTGAATCATTGTTTGAATTGTTTGCAGCAACATTTTGCTTTATATTAGGGACGATCGAACTTACAGCAGGATTAATAATATGACTATTAGGCATTGGATAGATTTGAAGGAGATCGTAAATACTAATGTTTGCACGTGTCTTCTTCAAATCCTCAATTATGTCATATTGTAAATCCAACTTTGGAGCGTTTTGAATGGTTTGGGTACCCTTATTTGGCCGAGTTTGCTTGCCGGATTGAGTTTGTTTGTTTGGTTGTGAGTTATTATTATCAGTGTTTGAAGTGGAGCTTGAAGCACCAGGAGTATTTGCAATTGCTTTACTACGTGTATTATATGAGTGTTGTCTTGAAGGTGGACTTCTGTTCTCATTTTTTTTTACAAAATTATCCCAGAAATGACCATTAATTTGTTGAGGTTCTTCTGATTCATCCTCATTTTCAGATTCTTCATCTTCTTTATTTTCATTCATCTCTTGACTAGGTGTTTCAGACAAAGATAGAACAGCTCGAATTGTATTAAAGATCTCTTCATTAGCAGCTACATCTGGGGGTGTATTCTTATTATTCGTATTTGGGTTTTGTCTAAATTGGTTTCTGAAGTAACCCCTAGAAGAAGAAGCTTCAAAACTAGTCTTTTTTAACCCTATAACTTCATTGGTTAACGTTCGAATAGCGTTCTGTAGCTGTTCTACATCAAAAGCTTTATCTTTATCTGAACTAGATTTTTCTACTTTCCTTCGAGGAAAAGAATCAGATTTACCACTTCCATCTGGTTCATAAGACATGAAATCTTTCTCTACTTTAATTGCTTCCTCAAATATTTCTATTAACGTTGTTTTTCCAGCTCTCTTCACAAACATTCCGGAATTCCTAGGTAAGGATGATGTATAATTTTCAATGATTATATCTTCCGAAGGTTGAGAAGCAATTGGAATTTTATTTTTAATGTTAGAAACCTTTGATTAAAGTCTTTAATCCTTTCTTTGGGTTCCATTTTAATTCTAGATAATTCTAGGGCTAAAAGAGCAGGTGTTTTATCTTCCCCGAATTTATCTAGAAAAGCTTTATTAAATTCCCCCCAATTTGTAATAGATCCTTGTACTAATGAAAAGTACCAGGTAGAAGCTCTTTTCTCAAAGGTGAGAGGAAACAATCGACAAACAACATCTTCATGCTGAACATTTAAAGATTGAACAGCTAACATGAATTTATCAATATGCACCTCTGCAGGTTCTTTGTCATCTGGGTTAAACTTAGGAAGAATTTTATCTGAATGTTTTGGTAATGGGTGTTGTACCCCAGGAATTGCTATAGCAGCTGCCCTTAACCAAGGGAGCTGTGGATCAGGTGGAGGGGGTGGAGGATTACCTCCTCCTCCTACATTTCCTGCCATTGGACTTCCTTGAGAACTAGAGGAACTCTCTGAATGAGAAGGTCTTGGACTATTGGTTGGTGACTCAGGAGGAGAAGGTGGTTGATCAGAAACACTTCCTGAGATTAACCTCCTTGCGGTATCGGTTTGTGTAATCTGTCTTTGATAACTTTCAACTTGATGTTGAGGAGTACTACCAGTTATCTCCAAATCTTCCGTAACTATGGTCAATTGTGGATTGTGTCGCTGTTGTCTAGGAAGACCATAACCTATTGGAGAAATACGTAACTGATTAGCGTAAGCTCTAGTAAGGATATGTCTAGATTCTTCTAGAGTTTGAGCACTTTGTGCAGGAGTAAAGGGAGAAGTAATAGGATCACGTTCAAGGATACTCCTAACAGCTTCGATAAAAGGTGGTCTACTAACTTCCGAAGATTGTTGGTTGGTTGGAAATGTTTCATTAGTTTCACCTGCCATTACTTAATTTAGGCCCTCCTTCTAGCGCCATTTGTTGGCCTGATTTTATGAATCAGAGCCAATAAGGAGGTTTTGTCCACACAATCGGCTTAAAGCAGCGTCCGGTGTGTTTGGATTAACAAGACCTCGCAGGTTATGATCCTGCTACCAGCTAGTTTGTCTCTAAAGGAGAACTTAAAACCAGCAAAATCTAACTTATTCTAATATCTATCCTACCTAAATATCTACAAATGTCCTAAGATTGCTTTCACAAGGAAATACTTTGATTTTTTGAGAAATTTTCTAAATATGAAAACTTACTTATAGTATGCACTATGCAGAATGATTTAACAGTGCTAAATCAATAATAAAATAAACTTTAAAACTAATTAATCTATCTATCTTATTTAACTCTATCTCAGCTGAGAGCAAATTTGAAACTATATTAATTATTAATCAATAACAGAAAACTGAAGTATGCTCTAAATAAACATATTTAAATCATAACGAAAGTAATTCTGCCATGTAATAATAGAAATGAGATTTAACCTCTACATACACAGTCAAATTCCACTTCCAAAACTGATTAATAATTAATTATCAAGACAGTCATTTGAATTTGAAATAATGCTCATTTAAAATTCACCGTTAACATACAAATGGAATTTTAAATAAACAGAAAAGTATATCATTAAAACTGATGTTTATAGTGAACACACTAATAAACAAAACCGTAATGAAATATTTATTCAACAACTAACTTGAGATGATAAAGTGAGAAAAACATTTAAACATCAATGTGTCACAGCACACAGAGTTCACGTATAAACAGAAGATAACAAACAGAAATATATGTATATATATATAAATCCAAAAATGAATACCAGTCACAGTATTATTTGCAGATATCAAGTATCATCCACACGAAAGCTTCAGCTTCAAGTTTGATGTAGTACTCGTAACAAAATATATTTCAACAAGTTTTCTTCCACACTGCATCCCCCGATTTCATCAAAAATCTTCACTTATATACTACTAAGAGTCAGTTTTGCTATAAATGTTGCATGCAACATTATAAGAACTATTTAACAAAAAGGGCATCTAATTACACCTACTACTAAAATAAAAATCGACTGGCCTGAGTCGAGGTATCTCAGAAAGTTCTTGCCCATTCACAAAACACCAGCTTGTAACAAATCAGCTACATCTCCATGCCATCGCATCAACCACGTCCTGTATTCTTGGAAGAAGGGGGTGATAAAACTTCCTGCATTAAATTCAATCAATGCATTATTTTAAAATCAATTTAACACAGTTAACAGAAATACTTAAAAATTATAAATGCATGCCTGTTAAATCTCCGATTTTACAGGCATGCAAAATCAAAATAACCATTACCTATTATACTGTGTCATAAGAGAAGAGAAAACTATTAAGCCTCATTATGAAGAGCGACTACTCTTCTAGCTTCGGCTAATTTAGCCTTCAACCTGATAATTTTAACATTTTGTTTTTCAATTCGTTCCAATAACAGCTGATTCGAATTTAATATTGATTTCCTGGATTTCTTGAGTTGATTCTTCTTCATGTTGGCCCTTTTCCACCTGTCAATCCATTCTAGCAATTCTTTCCTGAAAGTTTTGTTTTCTTCTTCCAATAAGGCTGTACTTAATAGACACTGTTTATGATTTCCTCTGGACTCTTTGATTTTATCTTGATAAATATTTCCTAATACCTGTTGCAGAGTTTCGTCTTCTCTAGATACATGAGGAGAATGAGGACTGTCACAATGCTGATTGTGTAATGGTTCAAGTTCTACAGTGTTAACGTTTATTTCTGGTTGATTGCCCTCGACCTCACCTGATTGCACATCACTTCCCTGCGCAGTAGCAGAATTCCCTACATCCATTGTGTTAGGGACAGACATCGGAATATCATCCTCAATATTTACAACTGTAGGTTCAGTAGCTGTAGATTTGGAAGTCTGTGGATCAAACCTATATCCTCGAATCGAATGGAGATTATGCATGCTCCTAGTGACTCTACGCGAAAATGATAAGTTTTCAAAATTCAACCCTTCCTTGTCACAACAAACCTGAGCCAAATGGTTCAACTTATGCATAGAATCTTTATCACATTTATCAGGTTTAACAATTTCGTCTTCGGCTGATCCTTCTTTTAATTTTGCAGGGTTTCCATCATTCTTACCAGGTTCGGGTTCTGCTAAAATTTCCCTAGAATCGCAGGGAACTGAAACCCTATCAGCATCTTCATTTATCTCATCATCTATGGGCATCTTTACGACCTCTGGTTCCTTAACCTCTGAGCTATTAACCTCAGGATTTATGACTTTTCGTCTTCTACGAGTTCGAGGAGATGGATTAGGCCAATACTGTGTTGGCCCCAATTGACAATCAACTAGAAATTTATCCCAAGACAGACCTTTTGTAGATAATTGGAATTGCAGTAAAATTTTTATTAATCCATGATGACACAGACTATTGTCAGGGTTATTGAAATTCCTTACCGACTGTGACATTTTCTTAAGGCTTTGCCAAAGATAGAAGGGAAAATTAAGTTTACAACCCTTTACTGCTAACAACAACCGTAAATGATACAAGTGCAGATGGGAAAAGCGTCCACAACAGGTTACATACCTTACTAAGATTTCATCGTAAGCTCTCCATTCGGGCTTTAGAAATTTTACAGGTACGCCTATCCTCAGCTTCGTTTTATCTGGTAAAGGCATTAACAAAGCCAAACACTTCTTCTTGTCAACCATAGTGCTCTTAAACCAGCGTTCTCCCACTTGGGGAAGTTTCGTGGCTTCAGCAATTTTGTCTTCATTGATAACAAATTCGAAACCCCCAATTCGCACCCGGTCATCTTCAAAACTCATTGTAAACATCTTAGTAATCTCCGTATGGTGACCATCAAAGCTTCGAAAGAAATGTGTCCACCCCATTTTCTCAAATCTCTTGGCAACTTCCTGGTTGGCTTCAATAATTTCAAACCCTGAGATCTAAAAACGATTCAGAGGAGACATGGTTTCTCCAGCACTTTCTGGGCTTGGTTGCGAAATGAAAGGGAAAGTGAAAACAAAGGCAATAGGTATCCATACACACGACATGATAGATAATCTTCACATGCTTGAAATCTAATCAGAAATCAAATCTCTGAACCTACTATTTTAGCGGGATTTCGAGCAGTGATAAATGTTACAACTTTCGCACTACACCATGATTTATGCCAATTTATCTACGTTTGGCCATGCCTGTTAGTGATAACCACTTAACTTGGTGAACCAGCGATACTAAGACTGATAGAATCATCATTACGATCATTGATTATTGACAGTGGTTCATAATTAATAGGTACAATGGCGTAATTTGAAATGACTGTTAGAAATTAAGACTGTCAACACGATTTTACCAAATGCATACAACTGTCGATTCTGTCAAGGGGTGAAAGCCACGTTTTCATACCAGCTCATCGATCCAAAACGTTTATTGATTTAACCCTTGGTTTATTGCATGGCCAGTTCATCAAACAATCATCCCTGTTTTATCATGTTACGTAGTGGTAAGAAGAGTAATAAATCGCATTTTAATGTTAAGGAGGCATTAATCAAATGGCTAGCTTAATGTTTATTCTATGTATATGTACAAAGCTATATATATATGTACAACACTAAGTTTAAAAACCTTTAAACATCCTATTAATATATTATGCCATCATATAGGGTATTTATCATACGCAAAAATTTTCCTATACAAACCTTATCTAGATATTTACAAAGTTCATAATAGGGTATTCCTTATGATATTAACTTTCAAAATTTCTCTTAGTCTTAGGACTAATAATACCCTATTTAATATACAACGTGTTTTATGAAATTTCTCTTGGCACAAATCCTATAAGTCACATAAATTCATTTTTATGTTTTCAATAGCTTTAATGAGAATTTATGAAACTTGTCTGATATTCGTTTAAAAGCCAAGTTTTATGATCAAGTTCTTATCAGCTCTAGCATCATTAAATTACTTTCCTTTGATTAAGAGTACCTTCAGAATCAAAGATTCTGAAGGTGCTCTAACATAATTTTTGAATTGATAAATCACATAAAGAGCTGATCTCTCTTCATTTTGTCAAGAAATGAAGAGGTTGTTGCTGGCTGCCAACATTACCCTGATATTAATTTTTTATTTGAGGATTGGAGTCCCTCTCTCACCTAGTGCGCCCTCATGAGTTGGATTAGTTTGTCTCTTGGTGTAGCCACCTTATGTGTAACTCTAGTTTACTATTATGGGAATGTAACTCTCATGCTTTTGTCCCTCTCTCTTCCAATTCGAATTGCTCATGATTGAATTCGATTTGGTTGTGTTGGCTAGTCACACTTATTTGTTGTTTCAAGATTTTTCTCTTGTGCTTGTGTTTGGAACGTGTGTTTCGATTCTTCTACTCTTGGTATGAGATCCTTATTGGTCATTTATCCTTTATGGATCCCATTACCAAGATGAGTTACTCTAGATCCACTAGTGTATGTATTGGAATTGCATCTGGAGATCCTGGATTGGCAGCAGGGGTGAGGTCCACTGCCACTAGTTTTGAGGTTGGATAAAGTTGTGTATTTACTTTGGAGATCTTGGTTTTGTAGCAAGGGTGAGGTCCACTTCCTTGTACTGGTTTGGTATCTTTTCTCTTTATTCTCTTCCCTTTTTCTACATTGGTGTTTTTTATATTGTCCTTGACCGCAAGGTCAGTCTGTGTTGCACTATATTCTTTCTCTCCTTCCTGTGACTGTTTCTTCTCTTCATCCTCTCCAGATTCCTCTCCCAGGTTCATCTTGTCCTTGCTCAGCTTCACCATTTTTTTCTCTGTTCTCTAAAACACATCTGTGTTAGGATATTCCTATACTCCATCCTAGTCCTACCAGCATTTTCAACCTTGCATACATTGCATGCATCCCAGTCATCAGTCCCATTACCTAGCCTCAGTTAGCTAGCCCCCAGGAACTTCTTACTGATCATTTTTATCCCTCCTAGAGCTTAGTGTGCCCTTCTTCCTTGATTTTAGGAAGCCACTCGTCCTCTCTCACCTACCACTCAGTTGCACTTTAGTTATCTTTAGTTCTTTCCTTGATTTATGGAAAGGCTGACTCTCAATTGATTGTATCACTCTGATGGACCTCCAGTGAGATTGAACTTCCCATTCTGACTCTAGTTAGCTCCTGGTGCACCCTCCACTGAGAATCCTTCATTCAGTTAGTGCCAGTTACACTCAGTTACACCTACCACACTCAGTTAGACTCAGTTTGACTGATGGTTTACAATTACTTGAGCATTGATGACTCCACTGATGATGATGAAGACTTCTTATTGTGCTCCAATGACACTCCATTGATCTTTTGATCACTCCATGAAGGTTAATTCGAATTTCCACCTTGGCATTCGAATCCTCATACATTGTATTATTTATTTGTCCATTTATGATTAATGAATTAGTGTGTGTGAAGTTATTTTGCTTCTATCTGAGTTCTACTGTATTATTTTGTTTCTCTCTTACTGCATTATTCAATCTTAATCTTATTCCTAAATTCTTTCATTGTGAGGTATACATCAGCTCTTAGATCTGCTGTGAGGATTTTCACATGGTATCAGATCATGTTGAGAGTATTTTCTATTCCTGAGAGTTTTTTGCAGGTTATTATCAATATTTCGAGTGCAGCAGTTGCAGCAGTAGTAGTTGCAGATATTTTCTATTGTTTTTGCAGGTCTTCTATAGCTTCCATGTATTTAGAAGGAGTTCCTCCTCTTTCTCTATTCAACTATGTTGAATGGAAACCAAAAATGATAGCATATTTGAAGAGCCGTGATCTCTTTGATTATTGTTTTGAAAGAGAGTTTGAATCCTATGAAGAAGAGAATGACTGGTTAAATGAAGGTGAAATAGCCTTTGCAGCCATGTGCTATGCTATGTCTCGATGCATGGAAATCCACTCCCTTGATGTTGAATCTCCAAAATAGCTATGGGCCCATCTGGATGAAAGATTTGGAAAACAGAATGAAGGGATTGGTCCAAACCCTTTCGAGAGCAAGTCCACTATTGCATTCGCCCTTCTTGATGATCTCATTGATCATGAATCAGTATCAAACATATCTCATATTGAAGTTAGCCACAAAGAAGAAGAACTTGCAGATTCTACACTCATGCTCCAAATTTCTTCTATTTCGAATTCTGTGCCAGCTCACACTCTAGATATTGCAGAGGTTCCTAAATCCTCTCTTGCACGAGAGTCTATTGGTTTGCATCATGATCTCATGAATGTTTTGGAGGTTAAATCAGCCATTGGAGGTAATGCATTTTCTCTCCTTGATCACTCACCTATTATGTACTACTATATGATCATTATTTCATGCTTTCAAAAGGTTATTGAAGATGATGGCCATTGCCATTCGCTTGGGATAATTTCTCATACATTTACTAGTTTAGATCTCACCTCAAATGGTTCAAAGGAGATCTTAAGCAACCATGATTTAAGTCTTGGATTTGATTTGGATTCCAAGAAATCACTGATATTTGATGGTTCTCTTGGGCATAATCTCACCCATGATGGCCATTTCCATTCGCTTGGGATAATTTATCATGCATTCAATGGTTTAGATCTCACCTCAAATGGTTCAAAGGATATATTAAGAAACCATTCTTCGAGTCTTGGATCTGATTTGGATTCAAAGCATTTACTATTATGTGATGGTTCTTTTGGGAATAATCTCACCTATGATGGTTCGGAGGAGAGGACAAAAGACTATCTACACATTCATAAATTTGATCCTACCTCAGTTGATTCAAATCACAGGTTTAAGGATCATCCTCATATTGTTGGATTTGTTCTCATCACATTCGATCTGAAGAGCAAGTACAAGCACATGCCTTTTGAGCATGAACCACTTCTTCCCAAGAAGAAGATACCTCCAGACATATGACCAAGCATCACACCAGATTGAGTTTGGAGCAGTTATTTTTTGTGTGTGCCTTACAGTCTATTTTGAGGGGGGGTATTTTTCCCATGAGGTTTTCCCCATTTTCTCATTTTATTGACTGTTATTATTCATTGTATTGGGTGACCTTTGGTCTCAGTTACCAGGGCCCAGGATGGATTAAGGGGGGGTGTTAGGATATTCCTATACTCGATCCTATTCCTACCAGCATTTTCATTATTTGCATTTTCAGCCTTGCATGCAACATGCATTCTGCATGCATGCATCCTAGTCATCAGTCCTAGCACCTAGCCTCAGTTAGCTAGCCCCCAGGAGATTTTTACTGATTAGTTTTATCCCTCCTAGAGCTTAGTGCGCCCTTATTCCTTTATTTTAGGAAGCCACTCGTCCTCTCTCACCTACCACTTAGTTGCACTTCAGTTATCTTTAGTTCTTTTCTTGATTTAAGGAAAGACAGACTCTCAATTGAATGTATCACTTCGATGGAACTCCAGTGAGACTGAATTTCCCATTCTGACTCCAATTGGCTCCTCATGTGCCCTCCACTAAGCCTCCTTCATTCAGTTAGTGCCAGTTACACCTACCACACTTAGTTAGACTCATTTTGACTGATGGTTGACAGTTACTTGAGCATTGATGACTCCACTGATGATGATGAAGGCTTCTAGTTGTGCTCCGATGACACTCCAGTGATCTTTTGATCACTCCATGAAGGATATTTCGAATTGCCACCTTGGCATTCGAATCCTCATAAAATATTGTATTATTTATTTGTCCATTTGTGATTAATGAATTAGTGTGTGTGAAGTTATTTTGCTTCTATCTATGTTCTACTGTATTATTTTGTTGCTCTCTTATTGCATTATTCACTCTTAATCTTATTCCTAAATTATTTCATTGTGAGGTATACATCAGCTCTTAGATCTGCTGTGAGTATTTTCACAATCTGGTGATATTTACTCTGCAGGAACTGACACGTTCCATTCCTAAGGTCATTCCTAGATAATTTCGCCCACATATTCTTCTATCATCTTATAGTGTGTAGGAAACCACTCCTTTGTAGTATCCCTTTTGTATTGAACAAACATAATTTGTGGCCCCGCCTTAAACCAAACAATGTTCTTGAATAGATCTACTAAACGGGGCTCGATTTGAGTATTCTGCTGAATACTATGCTAGATACCCTCCTTATATACATAAAATGTGATGTTTGTGTCTCTCTACCGGTATGATTTTTCACTATACCATAAATATGTGAACCCTGTAGCTAGACAATGACTAGCTTTCCCCACAAACTACTAATATTCTGGTTCTTCCCAAGTAACTAATGAAATCAAAATTAGTAACCAAGAATAATGAAAATGGATACCTTTTTCTTGTGCATCGCGATAATTACTCAAAAATTCATTAAGCGAGAACACCACCTAGTTCAACAATAATAGATATCTTTCATTTGCAGGGAAGAGCCTCTCTTTGGAGGGAACGGGTCAAACTAAAATATATTGATGAAGAAAATATCCCTTGGAAAAAGTTTAAAAAGTATTTTCAACAAAAATACCTTTCAGAGAAATACTATTATAATAATATGGAAGAATTATTTTAACTTAAGCTGGTAAATTTAATTGTGGATGCAGATGAGAAGAGATTTATTGAATTGTTAACTTACGCAGACTATATAAAAGATGAGAAAGTTAAGATTCAAATATTTCTAAGTGGAATGCCAACTTTTTACATGGATAAGATTCAGTATGATATTCCCAGGACCCTTAAATAAGTAATATGGAAGGAAAAACATTTGGATAATTTGGATAAGAATAAGGAACATAATAACTTGAAAGATAAGAAGAGTGTTAAACAATAGCCAATAAAGAAGGGAACCAAGCCTCCTGTCAAGCTTGTTTTGTGATTTATTTAATGGAATGCATATGGGAAGAGAGATAAATACATAGGTTACTTATTCTATTTTTTCCATGAGATACATTATTCATATATTTCTCTTTATTTGGCATTTGGAAAGTTAAATTGGAAACTAGGAACATTGCGGTGAAAATTGATAACTAGTTGTGGATTGAAATATCTATTTTCGTAAAAAAGGAATACTACAGCCATGTGATTTGTTTATAACATGTTATTTTTCTATAGGTGGATACTTATAAAGTGTGATCCTTTACTTATGGATTCATTTCATTTTGGTTAAGTTATTTAGACTCAATTCTTTGCGGTGAATTATAACTAGTTTCATTGGAATTGATGGAAAAGATCACCTTATGTGCAACTGGAATGATCTACAAGTAAACCTTTAATTGGATGTAGGTGCACACTTAAATATATTGTTAATGTATGTAGGATTTATTTTTGGTTTAAGGACATGGTTACAAGTTGAGTTTTTGCAAGATTAGTTGCTTATATTGGAAAAATAGTTAACTAGTCTTGTGGACTCTCTTTCGTAATTACCATGATTAATTATTGAAATTTTGGTAATTAGGCATCATTTACATGTAATTAGATGTTATTAATCCATTGGGATTGATAATCAATGGTTATTTGTTAAACAATTGGATTTGTGATAAGTGTCGTCATTTGCGCACTAAGTGTTGTTAAGTGTTGTAATTAACCCCTTAATTACTAGTTAAGTGTGATTCAGAAGAATTAACCATTAGAAGTGGTTATCATATCTAATATGGCTTGTATCAAAGGTTCGATTGTGTTACATTATTTTAAGAATCCTTCCCATCCCTTCGATCATATGTTGGATGTGTTAATGAATTTATATTCAATTATTGTTAATTATTGGATTTTGTGTCGTAATTAATTTTGGAAAAATAGAAATTAAATGTTTATGGTTTAAACGTTGCACTAAAAGTAAATTAATTAGCCTTATAGACATAATGATATGTCCATTAGACACTATGATAGCTCTGTGTTACATTACAAGTGGTATTAGAGTTGTGGTTGCAACACTGTGGTTGTTGGGCCTATTGGTCACTTTAAATTTGATTGCTTGAATAAAAGTTATATGTTGCCTATATGAAAGTTAATTATGAAAGTGCTGCTATATTTGTGAAAGATGAAAAATTATTTGTTATTTTGATTATTTAGAAGATGTTTGAAAATAGTTACATCCTCTTATGCATTTCAAAAATTGAACACTAGTATAGTATGCTTTGTTTATTCTTAACTAGAAAATTAAATATTATTTGAGAAAATAAATAAATTTGATAATGGAGTGTTAAAAAAACGTAGAATGAACAAATTTCATATCACAATAAATAATTTAACCCAAGAAGACTCCACACAGAAAAACAATAAAGGATGGAAGAGAAACAGACAACCCCTTATGGCCCTAAAGAGGAGTATGTAGGAAGGAGGAGTAGTAGTCACATCCCTTGACTTGGAAGACTCAGTTAAGAAATGTAATGAAAGGATCACTAACCTTCAAGAACATATAATTAAAGAACTAAGATCCTTAAAGACTACCCAAGACAAGGAATAAAGGAAAAGTAGGAAAACTTACTCTAGGATGGACTTTCCACCAAACAGTTACTGTACACCTCCCTTGAGAAAAAGAGCTAGAAGTCCTGAGGTTAGTCCAGAAAGATTTTCAGATGACCGTAATGTGAAATTACATAGGTGGAGATCACTTAGCTTTAAAAAACCTCACAATTTCACTCAGTTAATTGCAGAGAAGAATTAGACAGAAGATGATCCAAATTCACACATGAAACTCAAAAGATGTGAGAAACTGTCGTTGATACATTCATCCGCTATAAGATGGAAAAAATATGACAATACAATAGAATGAATTCTAATACCTCAGGTAGGATTTGAATTGTCCTCAAGGCATGGATTGGTCTACATTGGAACCATCTCCCAATAAGGTCTAGTTGCCACTGATGTTTAACGATCAGTCAACCAGAGTAGAACTGAGCATAAATGAACCATGTGAGCACAAAAGTAGGGAATTTCACTCCAAGGAGGGCGCATACTAGCTGTCAGTGGTCAAGGAGGATACTTCTAGTCTCTGTAGTGGTCAATCTAATAGCTATGGTCATTTAACTGAGTATTCAATCCTCAAATCAAGGAACTGACTAATAGATCTCCTAAATATGTCGAAGAGGGTGCAATTGTAACTCCAGTGATGAGAAAAAGGGCGCATCAATGACTGGGAGGGCTAATACTGACCAGAAACAAGCTCTAGGGGGGCCAAAATAGGGATTAGGAGCTGGGATATTCCACTGCTACTGATCGGATGCATGCAGAAAATTACAAGTGATGATGGTGATAATATTCCAACACCCCACCTTAAGACGAACTATGAGGAAATATAACTGAAAATAGGGCCCTAGTAACTGATACCAAAGGTCACCCCATACAACAATCTAAATAAAAATGTGAGGATAGAGGGAAAAACTAGTGGGAACAAAACCCCCCCTCAAGATAGACTGTAAAAATCTAATCAAGCCAAGGCACCACTCACCTCGAGAAGGGATCAGAGGTAAGTGAAATTCTTCACCGAAAAGGACTTAGTGAAGATATCTACAATCTTCTCTTCCATAGGACAATAGGTCAGTGTGATGGTACGATCATGCACCAATCCTCGTATGTAATGCATGTGTATCTCAATATGTTTGGTTCTCTATCTCATAAATGGATCTGTAGAAATCCCGATAGAACTCTTATTATCACAATAGATGACTGGTGGAGTACTGTAGTGAATCCCAAACTTTCACAAGATGCCCCGCAACCAAATGCACTGTGTAGATGCATTCACTGCACCTCTGTACTCGAACCTAGCTGAAGAAAGAGGTAAAGCAGTTTTTTTTTTGCTCGACCAACAGATAGGACCAGATCCAATCATGAAAATAAAATTGGATGTAGACTTTCGATCTAAGTTGTCTCCATCCCAATCTGAATCTGTCTACCCAACTAGGTTCAAAGGAGACCTAGATTCATAGTGAAGACCATAGGTCTTCGTCCCTTGCACATAATGCAAGATCCTGTTTGCTGCTTTCCAGTGAAGCTGATGATGCTCCTGCATGTATATGGAGACAACAATGACTACATAGGATAGATCAAGGAGAGTATGTGTAAGAAAAAAAGACTTTCGATCAACTGCCGATACAAAGTACTATCCACCAAAGGTGTGGAAGAACCATCCTCAAGGTCGATCCCTGAAAGAAAAGGAAATGTTGTTGGTTTGCATTTCGTCAAATGAAACCTATCAAGTAGATCTAATGCATACTTGGATTGTCCAACCTTGATTCTTGAGTCACTTTGAGAGACTTCAAGACCAAGAAACTAATTTAGCAGTCCCAGATCTGACATAGAGAAGGAGTTGTGCTAAGCTCTTTTGATAGATCTAAGACATGAAGAGAGACTCACTGTAATCAACAAATCATCAACATTAAAACAATAATGAGTAGAGAGTTACCATCATGTCTCATGTAGACATTCGAATTAGATTTGCACCTCTGAAAATCTTATGACAATAAGGAGTCCATATTATCTTACCAAGCTCAGGGAGCTTGCTTGAGCCCATACAAGGACTTAATCAATATGCACACTAGTGAAGGATTATCAATGTACCCTTCATGTTTCTTCATGTATATCTCCTCCTCTAGATATCCATGAAGAAAGGCACTCTTGACATCCATGTGATGCACTTCCCAGTTCTTAGATGCAGCAAGAGCAAGAACAAGACGAATGGAATCCATATTTACAACAAGAGCAAATGTCTCAGAATAGTGAATCCCATGAACTTGGGAGAAACCTTTTGCAACCAAGCAAGCATTGTACTTGCTTGTGACCCTATATGAGTCCATCTTTGTTCTGTATACCCACTTGCACTGAACAAGCTTCCAACTAGGAGGAAGAGAAACAAGCTCCCAAGTCTCACTTCTTTGAAGAGATTGATACTCTTCATCCATAGCTGCTATCCATCTTGTATCTTGGGAGGACTCAAATAAAGTTTTTGGATCTGATCTAATCATTAGAAAGCATCTGAAAGCACGAAATGGATTTGTGTGAGAAAGTGCAAACCTTGCATTTTGAAAATCAGATCTAGTTCTCCTTGGATCTTGTGGATCTCCAACAAGATCACCGACATAATAAAGAGTTATGGAAGCCCATCTTGGAAGAGGATGTGGATCTTCAAGTGCTATATCTTCATTTTATTGTGGTTCTGGATCTAGCATTCACTCATTTTCACTTTCAGAGTCAGAATCTAAAATTTTATGAGAGGATGCTTCACTGCCTTGTTCAATAAGTATTGGTGGTGTGGTTGTAAAGTTGTCTTCATTGACATGGTGGGAATCATGCAGTGGCCATTACTCAAAACAAACACTTCTCTCAAGAAATGTATGCATAGTAGATAGATCTAGAATTTTGTAGGCCTTTTCACTCAGTGCATATCCAACCAGTATGCACTCTCTGCTTTGTGGATATAAGGCTCTCCTTTTCTTAGTTGGAATCATTTCCCAAGCTTTGGATCCAAAGACTCTAAGATTAGATACATATGGTTTGTATCCCATCCATGCTTCAAAAGGATTTTTACCTTGTAATCTTTTGTGAGGAGCTCTATTCTATAGGTAAGCAGCACAGTTAACATCTTTTGCCCAGAGACTAGGAGACAATCCTTTATACTCTAGCATGCAAGTTGCCATCTCCTTCAAGGTTTTGTTCTTTCTCTCTGCTACACCATTTTGTTGTGGGGTGTAGGGAACAGTGTGCTACATATCTATACCTGTATTTGCATAAAAGGACTAAAAATCATTCTTTATATGCTCTCCTCCATTGTCAGTGCAGAGGACCTTGATCTTCTCATCAGAGAACGTTTCTATATAAGCTTTGAAGAACTTGAAGTATCCAAAAAATTCTGATTTCAACTTAAGAAAATACACCCAACTGAATCTAGAATAGTCATCAATGAAGGTTAGGATATATCTTGCATTGTTCAATGATAGGTTAGGAGAGGTCCTGAAATGTCACTATGAATCAGTTCAAGAGGTGAAGAGCTTCTCCTTTCCTTCCCTTTCTCAAACTGATGCTCTGGATGCTTGCCAATCAAGCAACCTTTACAAGTTCCTTTAGCAAATTTGATGTTCGGTAGCCCTTCAAACATTTTCTGATTGTGCATGTCTTTCAAATACATGTAGTTGAGCTACCCAAACCTCTCATGCCAAAGTATGCTCACTTCATTTGCATGGGTGAGAAGTGCACTCTGTTTTGAGTAAGGTGGGAAGTGAGAACACTCATAGAGTTTCGAATGATGATCATTAATGCCTTGTGAAATGATCTTTCTAGTTGAGATCTCTTGTATGTCAACCTCATTAGGAGTGAAGATGACCTTCTTGTGAACTCCCATATCGGTCATTTAGTAAACAGAAAGAATATTTCCTACAAGAGTAGGCACATAGAGTACATAATTGATGTACCCATGCTCTAGATTGATCCTTCCAATCCCTTCACAGGAGACTTCAGAATCATTTCCCATCAAGATAAAAGGTCCGACTATAGATTTTAATTCAGAGAAGAGATTCTTACAAGAATCCATGTGTCTGGATGCTCTAGAATCTATGATGAAGGAGGAGTCATTTAAGGTACCAGCCATGAGTGCATGGCATCTTTCTTTGTCCTCAAATTTGGGATCGACTTCTTTCCTTATAGCACCTACAGGTATTGGGAGGTTGTTTTTATCAAGAAGATGGGCCATTAGATCAATGGTCTTCATCATGCAAGCACTCTCACGATGGAACCCTCTGTTACAGTTGTAAAATTAGTCACAGCAGATCTAATGAACAAGTAAATCAATCACAACAGATGAACATAGAAAATATGGTGCAAAACTGTGCAAAACATGCAGCAGTGCTCTCTATCCCAGAAAGGGTGAATGAATTACAATACAAACTGTCACAATGACAGAGCAATTCGAATTTCCTAAGGAGGTCATTCAAATCACTGAATGGAGTAGCTTGACTCTATCTAGGAGTCCTCAT
Source organism: Larix kaempferi (assembly GCA_027924585.1). NCBI lineage: Eukaryota > Viridiplantae > Streptophyta > Pinopsida > Pinales > Pinaceae > Larix > Larix kaempferi. Next base: position 18,020,001 of record BSBM01000493.1, on the reverse strand, counting down.
CAATCATCGGTGGTGCTCATCAATCACAACAACCAGTCATCCAGGTGTCAAACTGAGTCTAACTGAGTGTAATAAATGTAACTGAAGTGTGTAGCACTGATATAGGATCTGGAGGCTCAGTGGGGGCACATGTGAGGCTAACTGAAGTCAGAACAAGTCACCTAATCAAACTGGAGGTCAAACAGAAGTGATACAGTCAGTCGGGAGTGAAACTAGCCTCAAATCAGGGAGAATCGGAGCTAACTGAATGTAACTGAAGTGGAACTGCAGTGGTAGGTGAACAAGTGCGCCCTTCTCTGGCAGTAGGTGAGAAGTGGGCACCTTTCAGCTTAGGAGGGCTAAAACTCTGTGGTAGGTGGCTCCCGGGTGCTAGAAGAAGGTGGATAAGGTGCTGGAGGCATCAAACTGGTGACTGGGATGCATGCAAGTGCATGCAGGTGCATGCAAAACCCTATATTCTGCATATCCTGAAATAGATCATGCAGGATCCTGAAATAGATGATGTATCTTGAAATAGATGATGTGGATATCCGAACACCCCCCCTCAAGCTAGACTATGATGTGCCAACTAAAATAATGTGGGGCCCTGGTAACTAAGACCAAAGGTCACCCCAATACAATAATCCAAAAAATGCTGAAAATAAACTAAGTGAGGAAAGAGGGAAAACCCAGTGGGAAGAAAGCCCCCCCTCAAGCTAAAGCATAATAATGAATCAATCTGTCTCCACCATGATGGAACTCACCCCCAACAGTGAACGGAGGTAAGAGAACTTCTTCTCAGTGAAGCTCTTGGTGAAGATGTCTGCAATTTGCTCATCAGTCGGGCAATATTGCAGAATGATGGTGCGGTCATGCACCAACTGTCGAATGTAATGCATATGAATCTCAATGTGTTTGGTCCTCTGCCGCTGAACTGGATCTATGGAGATCTTGATAGCACTTTGATTGTCACAAAATAGGACAGTCGAAGTAGTGCCACCAAAACCAAACTCGGAAAGAATACCCTGCAACCAAACTGCCTGAATGCAGGCATTGACTGCCCCTCGATACTCTGCCTCTGCTGAAGAAAGTGCAATGGCTGCTTTCTTTTTGCTGGATCAGCAAATAGCACCATGACCAATCATGAAAACATAACCGGAAGTGGACTTCCGATCAATGCTATCACCTGCCCAATCTGAATCAGTAAAACCAATGAAATCTAGCTCAGAATCTGCAGCATAGTGTATGCCAAACTGTCTCGTACCTTGCACATACTGCAAGATCCGCTTGGCTGCTCGCCAATGAATCTCATGTGGCTACTGCATATATCTTGACATGGCACTCACGGCATATGAGATATCAGGCCGTGAATGTGTCAAATAAAGTAGTGAACCAATCAACTGTCGATACATACTGCAATCTGCAAGCGGTGTGGAATCTCCCTCCTCAAGACTGATTCCTGAGAGGAATGGGAACGGGGCTGCCTTACATTCAGCCATATTAAACTTCAATAACAGGTCGGAAGCATATTTTTGCTGAGATATAGTGATCCCATCGAAATTTTGAGCTATCTCCAAGCCCAAAAAGTGACTCAGCAAGCCCAAATCGCTCATGTCAAAAGCTAGATTTAAGGTAGATTTTAGCTTGTTTATTGAAGTAAGTGTGCTACCAGTAATAAGCAGATCATCAACATAAAGCACAATAACCAACAAATTACCTTTAACTCACTGAAGATACACATTCGGATCAGATTTGCATCTTTGGAAATTCTGAGAAAGAAGGAAGGAGTCCATCTTTGCGTACCAAGCTCTTGGGGCCTGTTTTAACCCGTACAAAGACTTCTTCAATCTACAAACCAATGATGGATCTGATGTATAACCCTCTGGCTGCTGCATATAGACCTCTTCAGCAAGGTCTCCATGTAAAAATGCACTCTTCACATCCATATGGTGCACTTCCCAGTGCTTGGATGCGGCAATAGCTAAAACAAGGCGGATGGAATCCATCTTTGCAACCGGTGCAAAGGTCTCTGTGTAGTCCACTCCTTGGACTTCGGAAAAACATTTTGCCACCAAACTTGCTTTGTATTTTTTGATAGTGCCATCATCAGCAACTTTAGTACGGTAGACCCATTTACACTTCACCAATTTTCTTCCAGGTGGAAGAGAAACTAGCTCCCATGTATTGTTCTTTTGAAGAGAACTGTACTCTTCATCCATGGCACTTTTCCATCTCGGATCTCGATGGGCTGAATAGTATGATGTAGGATATGAACCAGCCATCAAATAACAAATCTCAGGAAGAAATGGATCAGCAATAGAAAGAGCCATACCTGCTCTTTGAAAGTCTCCTCTTGTTCGTCTCGGATCAGCAGGATTTCCAAGATTCGAACCAGCAGATTGTAGAGTGTTTTGGGCCCACTTTGGTAACTGAGGGGGATCATAATGGTCAGATTACGAACCTGATATGTCATGATCATAATATGCTGCTACAATATCAGAAATATCAGAACTCATACCTTCATTATTGCTGCTCGAATCTTCTTCTGGTGAAGGTGGTGAATCGGCAGTTTTCTCCTCAACTAGTTGCAATTCTTGAAGCGGTTCTTCAAACTGCACACTGCGCTCTATGAATATCTTTTTAGATATGATATCCATGAGTTTATATGCTTTTGATTCTTCCCCATATCCTATCAATATGCACTCGATACTTTGTGGATCCAAAGCTCGTCTCTTCTCAGAAGGAATTCTAGCCCATGCAGTAGAGCCAAAAACTCTCAAATTTGACACATCCGGTTTGTGACCAAAGAATGCTTCGAAAGGAGTCATACCTTTCACGGATGAATGTGGAACACGGTTCTGTATATATGCAGCAACATTGATTGCTTCAGCCCAAATATTTGCAGCCAAACCTTTCGATTCAATCATGCATGTAGCCATCTCTTTCAGTGACCGGTTTTTCCTTTCCGCTACACCGTTTTGCTGGGGTGTGTAGGGAACTGTATGTTGGATCTTGATTCCGCTTTGGGCACAAAGTTGCAGCAACTCGGACTTGATATATTCCCCACCATTATCAGATCTAAGAGCTTTGATCTTGCTCTCAGTGGTGGTCTCAACAGAAGCCTTAAAATCCTTGAATTTTCCAAGCACTTCTGACTTGTTTTTGAGAAAGAATACCCATGTAAAGCGGGAAAAATCGTCAATAAATGTCAAAACATACCTTGAACCATTTAATGACATATGGGGCAGCGGACCACTGATATCAGAATGGATCAATCCCAAAATAGTAGAGGCTCTGCTAGCCTTGCCGCGGTCGAATTTGTGCTCGGGGTGCTTCCCAATAATGCAACCAGTGCATATTCCCTTCGAGGAACGGAGTTGTGGAAGCCCATCTACCATGGATTTATTTGATAGAAGCAGCAAATACTTATAATTTAGATGTCCAAATCTTTCATGCCAAAGCCTACTAACCTCATTACCATGTGTGCGAAGAGCAGTGGGCTTTGCAAGCGGAATAAAGTGCGAAAACTCATAACATTTTGCAGTGTGGTTTTCCTTTCCAACCGCAACTAGTTTTCCACTTTTGATATCAGAAATTTCAACTGTATTAGGGCTGAATGTGACTTTCTTTGGATCACCAGTATGTGTCATTTGATACACAGAAAGGAGATTCGAAGCTAAGGAAGGCACATAGAGAACATTCTGAAAGCATCCATGTTCTACATGAATCGTACCTTTGCCCTTTGAAGAAATTTTTGAGTCATCTCCCAAATGGATGGGGATGGAGATGTTTGGATCGAATGAGGAAAAAGAATCAATATTTCCAGCCATATGATTTGATGCACCCGAATCTATCAAGAGAGTAGTGGGCTTCGAAACCGTTGCCATGAGTGCTTGTCCTCTTTCATGATCGTCATTCCGATCCTTCTTCCTTGCACCGTCAGGAAGGGTTATGTTGTTCTTTTCCAAAAGGAGGGCCATTTGATCTATTGTCTTCTTCATACATGAACTTTCGGGATGAAAGCCACGGTTACAATAAGTACATTTAGATTTTTGGTTACCTTCTTTGCCCTTTTGCTTGGATTTCGAACTGGATGGTGCATCCATTTGCTTGCCTTTGTCTTTTTGCTTGTGAGGCTCGAATTTGGGCTTCTCCTTCTTTAGCTTTCCTTTACCATTCGAGATCTTGGGTCCTTGAACAAATAGGGCTGAATCTTTGGAGCTTATGGACCCCATTTGAATCAACTTGTCATGCTCTTTTGTAACGGACTCAATGAAGGCATTCAAGGTAGGCATCTTCCAATTCGGGGTAGTTAGCCAACCGGAATTGAAAGTAGAGACAAATACCGAATAATCTTTCCCAAGCTTGCTTAGAATGGAGAGGATCAACTGTTTATCCTCTTTGATAACACCACTATTCTTCAATTGCAAGTTCAAGTTCTTGAATTTTGTGAAGAATTCATTGATGGTCTCGAAATTCTCAGGATTAAGGCCAATCAATTCATTCTCTAATTGAAAAGCCCTAAGCTCATCCTGCTTGCCGAATAGTGTTTCAAGTTGCTCCCATATGGCTTTTGGAGTCTTCAATCCGCTGAGATGGAAGTGAAGATCCTTGGAGATGGAGAGACAAAGAAGACCATAAGCTTCATCAAGCTTGTTGTAGTGTTTGGTTCGATCTGACACATTGTTTGGCTCCAATTCAAGACCAAGAGTGACTCGGTAGTAACCTTTTGAACGTAATATGATCTCCATATCATCTTTCCAATCTAAATAATTGAATGGGGTGAGGATAGGCTTTGAAGAAGAGTATTCCATTGCAAGGATTGAGTCAACTGATGAAGAGGAAGCTTGCATGCAGACTATAGAGAATGCAAATGCTGTAGGGAAGCTTGCATGCAGAAGATAGCGAGTGCACTTGGAGGAGACAATAAACCTGCAAATCACATCAAAACAACCACAATAAGGTCGAACAATCCACCCTTTGAGAGTTGCATCACACCTGGGATTGGATTTCAAGCAATGTTGAATAGGTCCAATGTATCAGATCCAGGAATTATGTGGTAACTCAAGCTTCTGGAGTGGTATTGGAATATTTTTCAAGCTTTGCATGCACAGGAGCGAATGCCCTTGAGATATCTCATGCCAAACTTTTTGCAATTTTTAGCAATTCAGTCAAATCTTCTTGTATAAACACCTGTAGAAAAGAGATCTTATCCCTGCAATGGCTCTGATACCATGTAAAATTAGTCACAGCAGATCTAATGAACAAGTAAATCAATCACAACAGATGAACATAGAAAATATGGTGCAAAACTGTGCAAAACATGCAGCAGTGCTCTCTATCCCAGAAAGGGTGAATGAATTACAATAGAAACTGTCACAATGACAGAGCAATTCGAATTGCCTAAGGAGGTCATTCAAATCACTGAATGGAGTAGCTTGACTCTATCTAGGAGTCCTCATCAATCATCGGTGGTGCTCATCAATCACAACAACCAGTCATCCAGGTGTCAAACTGAGTCTAATTGAGTGTAATAAATGTAACTGAAGTGTGTAGCACTGATATAGGATCTGGAGGCTCAGTGGGGGCGCATGGGAGGCTAACTGAAGTCAAAACAAGTCACCTAATCAAACTGGAGGTCAAACGGAAGTGATACAGTCAGTCGGGAGTGAAACTAGCCTCAAATCAGGGAGAATCGGAGCTAACTGAATGTAACTGAAGTGGAACTGCAGTGGTAGGTGAACAAGTGCGCCCTTCTCTGGCAGTAGGTGAGAAGTGGGCGCCTTTCAGCTTAGGAGGGCTAAAAATCTGTGGTAGGTGGCTCCCGGGTGCTAGAAGAAGGTGGATAAGGTGCTGGAGGCATCAAACTGGTGACTGGGATGCATGCAAGTGCATGCAGGTGCATGCAAAACCCTAGATTCTGCATATCCTGAAATAGATCATGCAGGATCCTGAAATAGATGATGTATCCTGAAATAGATGATGTGGATATCCGAACAACAGTATGTACATTTGGTCTTCTCATTTTCACTTTGCTTGCCTCTCTTAGGATTCTAAGTCCCTTCTAACTGTTTGGAGTCTCTCTTGAATTTTTCTCATTAGACTTATTTTCTTTATCCTTCTGCTTCCCTTTTCCATTCACATTCTAACCTTCTGCATGAGAAAGAGCTGAATCCATCTTTAGTTTGATCACTCCCATTTGCACCAATTTGTCCCTCTCTTTTGAGAGAGAGAGGATGAATGCATCATAAGTGGGAATTTTCCAATTGGGAATGGATAGCTTCGTTGACTGGAAGGTGGATACAAACACTAAGTAGTCTGCACCCAATTTTGAAAGAATGGCTAGGATGAGTTGTGTGTCTTCTTTCTCAATTCCATATTGCTTCAGTTGCACAACCAAGTTCTTGAACCTTGTGAAGAACTCATTGATAGAATCGAAATTGCTGGTGCTCAGAGAGATTAACTCATTTTCCAATTGATTCCCTCTCAAATCATCCTTTTTCCCCAACAGTGATTCGAGCTTTGTCCAAACCTCCTTGGGAGTATTCAGATCAGTGAGATGATAGTGTATATCATCGAAAATTCTAAGGATTAGAAATCTAATTGCTTCATCAAGTTTTTCAAGTTATTTGGCTTTCTCTGTAGCAAAATTATGTTCAAATGTTGTCCCATGTAACACTCTGTGGAGGGTCCTCTGCTTCGCATAAAAATCTCTACTTTTCCTTCCATTCGAAATAGTTGAAGAAGGTGAGTTTTGGAATCAAGGAGAGATCCATAGTAGCTACTGAATGTGCTTATGATGATGGAATAACCTTAAAAAATGAATGAAATTTATCTGGAGGAATGTTATAGAATCTACTGAACACTTCTTTAGGAAAATGACCTCTTTTATCTAAATCCTTCACACCTGGATAGACATCACTGGATTCCTCTAGTGAATTCAATACAATGGAACTAGGATTTGTTGTGGAAATCCAGAGGCTTTTGGTGCTCTACTGAAAAATAGTTGTTCAATAAATTGTTGCAACTGCTTCTACTGTTGAAACTACTGCACTAGCTCTCACAAGCTCTGATACCATGTGAAATTCCACAAGTGGAGATCACTTAGCTTGAACAAACCTCACAATTTCACTAAGTTAATTACAAAGAAGAATTAGACACAAGATGATCCAAATTCACACAGGAAACTCAAAATATGTGAGAAACTGTTGTTGATACATTCATTGGCTGTAAGCTGGAAAAAATATGACAAAACAATAGAATGAATTTGAATACCCCAGGTAGGATTCGAGTTATCCTCAAGGCATGGCTTAGTCTACATTATAACCATATCCCGATAAGTTCTAGTGGCCACCAATGATTAATGATCAGTCAACCGGAATAGAACTGAGCATAACTTAACCATGTGAGAACAAAATTAGGGAAGGACACTCCAAGGAGTGCGCATACTAGTTGTCAGTGGTCAAGGAGGACACTTCTAGTCTCTGCAATAGTCAATATAAGAGCTACAGTCAATTAACTGAGTAGTCAATCCTCAAATCAAGGAACTGACTGATAGATGTCCTAAATTTGTGGAAGAGCGTGCAGTTGTAACTCCAGTGATGAGAACAAGGAAGCATCAATGACTATGAGGGCTAATACTGACTAGAAACAAGCTCTAGGGGCCCCAAAATAGGGACTAGGTGTTGGGAGACTCCACCGATGTTGCTAGATGCATGCAGTATCCATGCATGCATGCAGAATGCATGCAAATACAAGTGATGATGGTGAGAATATTCCAACACGTAATAGTAGAAGCAGAAAGTATGAACATGATCAGTTGATGGGAGAATTAAGAAATATTAAACCTCCAACCTTTGATGGTAAAGTTAAACAAGGTGAAGAGGCAGAAACATGGTTAGTAGGGATCCGAAAGTTTTTCCAATTGCATAATTATTCATAAGACATAGAAGCAAGAAAATCTATCTACCATTTGCAGGGAAGAGCCTCTCTTTGGTTGGAACAATTCGTTAAACTAAAATATCTTGATGAAGAAAATATCACTTGGAAAATTTTTAAAAAGTATTTCCAACAAGAATACATTTCATAGAAATACTATGATAATAAGATGGAACAAATATTTGAACTCAAGACGATCAATTTAACTGTGAATGCATATGAGAAGAGATTTATTGAACTATTAACTTATGCAGACTATATACAAGACAAGAAAGTTAAGGTTCAAATATTTCTATGTGAATTTCCAACTTTTTACAAGGATGAAACATAGTATGATATGCCCAAGGTCGTTAAAGAAGTAATATGGAAGGAAAAACATTTGTATAAGTTGGATAAGAATAAGGAACATAATAACTTGAAAGATAAGAAGAGTGTTAAACAAGACCAAACAAAGAAGCCTGAACCAAGCCTCCTGGAAACAAAAGTGGTACTTTTTATAAGCAGCCAGATTTAGATAAGAGACCTCCTATTAGATGTTGGAATTGTAATGAGAATAACTATGCAAGGGATTGTCCACATAAGAAAGAAGACAATATTCACAACATTCAGGAAGCAACAATAGGTGATGTTGGTAAGACTTAGAGGATTTATGCATCTTTGGAAGGTAGGTAGGAAGATCATCAGTCTCACATGATAGAAGTGGCAGGTAATACTTGTAATAGAATTGTCTCTATTTTAATTGATTCAAGAGCTAGTAACAGTTATGCTGCACCTAGTGTAGTTTTTAATTTTTCTTTTAAGAAAAGAAATCTTGAGGTAGCAGGGCTTGTATAGTTAGCAACTGGAACTAAAAGAAAAGTCACATAAATAGTAAGACAATGTCCTTTGGAAATCAATGGTTTAAATACTTTAGTAAATTTGAATGTTATCCCCTTAGGCTCTTATGATGTTTTGATTGGTATGGACTCGTTGACTACACACTAAGATATATTGGATTGTTACAATAAGACTTACACATGTCTAGATGAGGAAGGAAACATAGTAAAAGTTAAAGGAATACATAGACCAATATCTTTAAGACAGGTTACATCCTTATAGTTAAATAAGTGTTTTAGAAAAGGGTGTCATATTTATGCAACTCACATAGAATAATTTAAGGAAAATGAACCTCGGTTACAAGACTACTCGATATTACAGGAATTTGCAGATGTATTTCAAGATATACTCAGAATGCCTCCTAGAAGAGATATAGAATTTACTATTGATATAGTTCCTGGTACAGTTCCTTCGTCTAAAGTCCCTTATAGGATGAGTACACCTGAGTTGAAAGAGTTATAGATGAAGTTATAGGAATTATTAAAGAAGGATTATATCATACCTAGTGTATCACCTTGTGGAGCACCGATTTTGTTTGAAAAAAGAAAGATGGTACCTTGAGACTTTGCATAGATTATAGGAAGTTAAATAAATCAACTATCAAGAACAAGTATCCTTTATCGAGAATTGATGACTTAATTTAATCAGTTAAGGGGTTCCACAGTGTTTTAAGAGATAGATCTTAGGTCAGGTTATCATCAGGTCATAATTAAGGAAGAGGATGTTAGTAAGACAACTTTTCTAACAAGATATGGTCACTATGAGTTTCCAGTTGTTCCATTTGGTTTGACGAATGCACCAACTACCTATATGTGCTTGATGAATGCGATTTTTTTAAAATATGTGTATAATTTTGTGATTGTTTTCTTGGATGGCATACTAGTTTACTCTGAGTCAAAGAAAGAACATGAAGAACACTTGAGACTAGTAATGTAGGTACTCAGAGAGACTCACATTTATGCTAAGTTAAGTAAGTTCTATTTTTATCAAAACAAGATTCACTACTAGGGACACATTGTATCAGAAGAAGGAATCTCAGTCAACCCCAAAAAGATAGAAGCAATTATGAATTGGCCAACACCTAAGAATGTGTCATAGGTTAGATCTTTATGGGATTAGCAAGTTACTATCACAGGTTTATAGAAGGATTTTTAAAGATTACACATCTGATAACTTATTTACAAAAGAAAGGAGTAAATTTTGATTGGACAACTCAATGTGAAACAAGTTTTTAGAAGCTTAAAGTGATGCTTACTAGTGCACCTGTTTTGAAAATTGTTCATCTAGATGAAAATTTTGTGGTATGTACATATGCATGTCAGCAGGGTATAAGGGGTGTGTTAACTTAGAATGGACATGTTATTTTTTATGAGTCAAGGAAGTTAAAGTAACATGAAAAAAATGATGCTATACATGAATTGGAATTAGGAGCAGTAGTACATGCTTTAAAGATATGGAGACACTACTTAATGGGAAATAAATTTGAATTAAGAACATATCACCATGGACTAAAATACTTGTTTGAAAAACCTAATCTAAATGCAAGACAAAGAAGATGGATGGAACTACTATGTGAATATGATTTTGACATTAAAAATATAAAAGGAAAATAAAATAAAGTGGCAAATGCACTCAATAGGAAAATGCATGTGATGCATGTAGCTATCAGTACTAGCACTTCAAATTTAAAGGATATAATAAAAGAGGCAAACAATACATATGAATTCTTTCAACAAGTAAAAGAAGGTTGGCAGCAACATGGAACAACACATAATTTTGAACACTATAAACTGGAATCTAGAATAGTACTTAATTATAAGAACAAGGTCGACATTCCTAACTCAGAAAACGTAAACAAATTGGTTTTAAAGGAAATGCATGATTTACCATATGTAGGTCACTATGGTTATCAAAAGACAATAGCAATAGTTAAGAAGGACTACTACTGGCCAGGAATGAGAAAGGAAATTGGAAATTACATAACTAGATGCTTAGAATGTTAGAAAGTAAAATTTGAACGTAGACACCCTGTAGTTTTGTTACAACCTTTACAGATACCAGAATGGAAATGGGATGTCGTCAGTATGGATTTTATCACGAAATTACCTAAGACAAGGTCACAACATGATTCTATTATGGTAGTGGTAGATAAATTAACTAAAGTAGATCACTTTATACGAGTTAAGACAACACATAAAGCAACTGAAATAGCATATATTTATATGAAAGAGGTAGCTAGACTGCATGGTATTCTGAAAGCGATTGTGTCAGACAGGGATTCAAAATTCACAGGTCTATTTTGGAAAGGTTTGTTTAAAGGTTTTGGAACAGATTTCAATATGAGTACTTCATATCATCCTCAGAAATATGGACATACATAAACGGTTAATCAAGTTATTGAAGACATGTTAAGAATGTATGTAATGGATCATCCTACTAAATGGGAAAAAATGTTTGCATCTTGTGGAATTTGCTTATAAAAATGGTTATCACTCTTCTTTGAAAGTAATTCCTTTCATAGCAATGTATGGAAGAAAATGAAACACAACTATTAGTTTGGACAATTCGACGGATAGAGTTATCATTCGGCCAAAATTATTAAAGGAAATGGAAGATCAGATGGTCATGATTAAACATAATCTGAAAACAACACATGATAGAAAGAAACGTTATGCATATCAGAATAGGATTGATAGACAGTTTCAAGGTGGGGATCATGTGTTTTTGAAAGTGAAACTTAAAACGAGTAGTTTAAACTTGGAGAATTGTTCTAAACTTGCAGCTAGATATTGTGGTCCCTTTGAGATTTTGGAAAATATAGGACTAGTTTCTTATGAACTAGATTTTCCTTCTAGCATAAAAGTGCATAATGTGTTTCATGTCTCTTTGTTGACAAATTAGGTGCATGATCTTAGGCATATAATTGACTGGAATATGATACAGGTAAATTGTAGAGTAGATTCTTTTGTTCTACATTAGATGATGATGCATATGATATGATATATTGTTTCTTAGATTATTTTTCTACTGGCATATGTTCCTTGTTAGCATGTTAGTATATATATGATTTCATGTCGACAAGTATAGATGATGCTAATTATGTTTTGTATATGTATTTTTTATGACTAGGTGGAGCCAGAAGGAGACTTTCTGGTAGAGCCTGTTGCCATTGTAGGAAAGAAGACCAAGCTATTGAAGAATAGAGAAATCTATTAGTTTAAGGTTCATTGGAGCCACTATATTCTTGAGGATGTGCCTTGGGACTTGGAATATGTGATGACGGAAAAATCACCTCATATTTTTTTTATATTTTGCGGCATGTATGTGTATGCTTCGAGAACGATGTATAGTTTAAGGAGGGATGGATGTAATAATCTTTGGTTTATCCCCTAAACATATTATTGTTGTTGTTATGTTGCACATAGTGGCATAAGGTTCCTCGAATATGCTTCGCACATTATTATAATTTTTATTATTTCCAACTTATAAAATAATTAATAAAATAAAAACAACTGGACAACCGATGCCACGAAAGAGAGTTTGAGGAACCATGATGTTACAAGAAAGGGGTTGTGGAAAAGTGTTTACCTATGTGTGGTGAGCCTATGTTGATGTTGTAAACCCTTCTTATGTACTTTATGGAACCTCTTGGTTATGTACCCAGATGTGTTATGTCACTCCTTGGTTTTATTTACCCTGAGATTAATTTTTAATTTGAGGATTGGAGTCCCTCTCTCACCTAGTGCTCCCTCATGAGTTCGATTAGTTTGTCTCTTGGTGTAGCCACCTCATGTGTAACTCCAGTTTACTATTATGGGAATGTAACTCTCATGCTTGTGTCCCTCTCTCTCCCAATTCGAATTTCTCGTGATTGAATTCAATTTGCTTGTGTTGGCTAGTCACACTTATGTGTTGGTTCAAGCTTTTGCTCTTGTGGTTGTGTTTGGCACTTGTGTTTCTATTTTGTTGCTCTTGGTATGAGATACTTGTTGTTCATTGCACCTTTATGGATCATATTCCCAAGATGAGTTACTTTGGAACCACTGGTGTGTGTATTAGAATTGCATCTAGAGATCCTGGATTGGCAGCAGGGATAAGTTCCACTGCCATTGGTTTTGAGGTTGGACAGAGTTGTGTATTTCCTTTGGATATCTTGGTTTGGTAGCATGGGTGAGGTCCACTTCCTTGGATTGGTTTGGTATCTTTTCTTTTTGTTCTCTTCCCTTTTTCTACATTGGTGGTTTTTATTTTTTCCCTGACCGCAAGGTTAGTCTTTGTTGCACTATATTCTTTCTCTCCTTCCTATGACCACTCCTTCTCTTCATCCGCTCCATATGCCTCTCCCCTGGGTTCATCTTGTCCTTGCTCAACTTCACCATTTTTTTGCTTTGTTGTTTATGACACATCTCGTGATATTTACTCTCTAGGAAATGACATGTTCCATTCCTAAGGTCATTCCTATATAATTTCACCCACATATTATTATGTTGTCTTGTAGTGCGTAGGAAGCCACTCCTTAGTAGTATCCCTCCTAGATTGAAAAAACATAATCTATGGCCCTTCCTTAAACAAAATAATGTTCTTGAATATATCTACTAAATAGGGATCCATGTGAGGATTCTACCGAATACTATGCTAGATACCCTCCGTATATACATAAAATGTGATTTTTGTGTCTCTCTACCGATATGAATTTTCACTATACCATAAAGATGTGAAACCTATAGCCAAACAATGACTAACTTTCCCCACAAACTACGAATATTTGGGTTCTTCCCAAGTAACTAATGCAATCAAAATTAGTAACCAAGAATAATTAAAATGGATACCTTTTTCTTGTGCATCACGATAATCACTCAAAACTTCATTAAGCGAGAACATCACCTAGTCCAGATAAACACCCTTGACACATTGCTAAACTAATTCTATCACTACTGCAGAGACCTGATTGGGGAAACATTTCCTCAATAACTTGCTAGAAAGCGCTTTTGTCATGAATCTCACCAACTGGTCATCAATAGAAGCTACATCGTACCCTTGATTGTTCTTATCCAAACCATATTTATCCTTCATCTTATTTTCCATCTCCTTATCCTTTACCTTCCCCGTGAATTACATTGTTGTATACAGTCCTACAAATGGCAATTCCATGATCTTGTACACCAAGTCTAGATCAATCAAAATTTTCTTGTCAAGCCATAAAAATTATCCATGACAGCACAAGAGAAGCTACTTGATGCATGCATTGACCTCCGCACTATGATCAAAATGTGGTATCTCTAAGAGGTCCAATATACTAGACTTTTCCAATCCTTTGTTCCATTTTTTCGTGGTTCAACGACATGAGCGGTCATGTCTTCATAGCACACCTCCATTAAATATTTGTCTGGAGCAAGTTCTTGGAATTTCTTCCTGTTAGCCAAGTCGTGATCCACATATTTAAGATTTGGCACTTTTCCTAGCATGTATCCTTCTGTCAATACTCCCTTTGAAACCTCTAGCATCTCCAGTGTAGATTTGGAATCCTTAGTCAACCTAACTGGATTTGCATTCGACTTCCCGGATGGTACATATGGTGGAAAAATCAATGACATGCTAGATGTTGAAGCCTCTACATCATGTCTTTGTTTAGTGTGGGATTTAGTATTCTTTGCTCATGCTGACCTTCATGCTATTGCAGGATTCACTAATGGTTCTTTTGTTGCTACTACCTTTGGTTCTTCATGGATTCCCGGTATTCTCAACTTCAAGAATTCTTTGAAAATTTCCTCAAGGGATTTCTCAGACATAATCTCTCCAGACACACTCTTGTATGTCACACTAGTTTTTTGGCTCTGTCCTTAGCTCAAATATTAACAATACTCGGCATGCAATGATATTGATCCTTATGCCTTTATAATTTTAGTGCCCCTAAATCTTGTCTTATGCCCGCGTTAAACCAAGATTAAACTTATTTGACCGTATCTCCCTTGGGATTTAGCCAATTTGACATTTATTTTTCTTAACGCCATGAAATCCTTTTGCACACTTCCACCACATCTCGCATTTGATGCAATTTTTTCTTAATCGATCAATGCATTTTTCCATTAATGCAACACTTCATTCCATTCTTTTTTTTAAACCATCTACAACATATATGTGTTTTGACCAGGGAAATTTTTAGGGGCGAAATTTCACCAATTGGCTATTTTTGGGGCTTTTTTTCAAAAAATAAATTCATTTTTTGGTCATTTTTAGGCTCTAATATTGCCTATATTTACATAAAATATGTTTTTTTATCATAATATTCACCAAAATTTACAAATTTCAGTAGTAAATTGTATGTTTCATATTTAGAATTCGCCTACGTATCTATATATATGTTTTTTTTAATCCAAAATAATCACCTCGAGTACTATACTTAAGTACAATATTAGAATCCTTAAAACATACCCTGGTTTTGACATGTGTAGTTCTAATCAACTTCAAAATATTCCTACTCCTATATTACATGCATACTCTTTTTAGTGTCTAGTTCCCATTTCAACTGCACTCAACACCTAGATGTCACAACTCTGCTTATGCTTGATGAAGGAAAGTACAATTGTCCCTGTAATTTTTAACTAACTCCCATTGACTAGACCATCCATGGCTTCTCCATTTAATTTTTGCAATTTCACAACACCACCATCTGTTACATTCTTAATCATATATGGTCCTAACCAATGCATTCTAAACTTACTAGGGTGTTTTAAGAACTTACTATCATAGAGGAGGACTAGGTTTCCCACTTATATAAACTTCTTTTGCTTTATATGCCGATCATGCTATGTCTTCTCCCTTTCTTTTTGTAGTTCCTTATGAAATCCTGCAAAAACTATGACAACCTTTCTTCTTCTGCTCCAGTATCTATCATTTCTGTAAATAAAAAAATCCTCAAGCTTGGTACAATGTACTCCACAGGAATTACAACTTCTTTCCCATATACTAGTCTAAAAGGTGTTTGTCCTGTCAACTTTTTGCAATTTTTCCTATACGCCCATGATACTGCTGGTATCCTCAAACACCAATCATCGCGGTTCATATTGCATATTTTGGTTAAATCATGCTCTAAAATTTTATTGAAGGCTTCGATAGTTCCATTAACTTGAGGATGGTGTGGTGTGCTCTTTTGATGGTAGATCTGAAATTTTTTTGTTAATGCTTCAACAGTCTCGTTCAAGAAATGGGATCCCTAATCACTCATTAATATTCTAGGACAACTGTTGGCCCGGTTTTGCAACCAGGCTTAGTGCTATGGGCACCTGCTAACTAGTAGCAGCAGTTTCAATGGAAATAAATAACAATAAACTAATTAAACAAGACTAACTATGGATCTATGCAAAGATATTAAGCAAATAACAAAAATAATTTAAAATCAAGAACAAGATAATGTAAAATAATGAATTTGTATTGAAAGAATGGGGCAAGCAAGTGCTTGCGGAATCAATACCTCTAATGATGAGGTTGAATGGCTCCAAGGATGAGCAACTCCAATCTCCAATGGTCTCTTCTCCAATGTGGTTTTCAATGGCTAAAATGCTCAAGGGAGATTTCAGCAGCATAAGGATGAGATAATGGATGGATATGAAATGAGGAGCCCCTACCACCTTTTTATAGGTTTTGGTGGTGGGGAATACCATTTGTGGTTTTGTGGAAACCAAATGGTATTGACCAACATGGTTTAGGTACTTTTCCCTCCTTTTTCCTTTTTTGAATAAAAATAATATTTTAATTCCCTTTTTAATATTTTTGGGAATTTGGACCCTTTTTTAGGGTTTTTTATGATTTTCTTGGAAAAATACTCTTTTTTAATGGAAAAAGGGGTGTACTAAGGTCTTTTGGTGACCTTTTGTTGGCTTCAGGGGCTCAGATGGTGGAAAAGTGGACAAATGGGTCATGTGAATAAGGGAATGAGCTAGTGAGCACTTTTTAGGTGTTAACAGATTGCGCCCTGATGTGTGAGGGCAGGAGCTCATCGTATGGTCGATAGACATCATAGTTATTTATCCTTTTTTCTGGGGTTTAGGGGAGAGAAGAGACCGGTTGGAGACTGGAGCCACGGCCCTTGGAAGCTGCAAAAAACAAAAAATATTACATGGCCTCAATATGAATGAGGTATAATCTCTGATGAAGGACGAGGCGGGCATTCCCATGCTCGTATCAAGACATATACAAAACAATTAGTCCCAAGAAGGGGGATCTAATACGTAAAGAAATATACTGGTACATCATAATGGTCCAGAGGGGACATTATTGTGGGATATACTCGTGATCATGGCTGATCTCAATAACTGATACACTGGAATAACTGTTGAAATTGAAGGTGTTCAATCATCTGTATGGACTTAATGACTGTGAGCCATCTCTGGGAAGTATTTGTATCTGTATACTCGAGGGAGTATAAAACTGGGGTACATCTGAATACTGTCGCCATACGCAACCCGGATATCTATAGAAAAAATGTAACTGGTCGTATCCATAGGTAGACTCTCAAATGTGGAGGAGCCAGGTGGTATCCGGGGTCTTCGACTAATAACTGAACGGACCAATACCCTGTGCGAGTCTCAACGATGCGATCAAGGTGTTGAAGTCGAGCATGTGAGAAACAACCATTCGGAGAGGCATTGAGGATTCCTCTCGAAATGATTCGTAGGCACTCATCATAAATGGTAATGAGTCCAAGACATAGGGACCTCTCGGTCTATCCTCTGGAATCAATGTGGTTGTCGTCGACAGAGGGAGACCAGCAACTAACAAGGCAATGATGTTTCCTTGATAGGAGCACGAGGTGTAAAACTGAAGTGTTGTAGTACTGATGGTAGGACTGACATACTTGTGGGAATGGGAAATAACTGGGTCAAAAAATGGGTAGACTCAAACTTCCTTTGTTCAGAGCATGATGACATGGTTGACCTGGCAGCGGATGGAACTAACTTGTAGGTGTAGGGATCATAGCTTTTTTAGGGACTGAAGGGTATGTGCTGACTCCGGGGGGGGTGAAGCTGATGGTAGCTTTCAAGGGAGTTTTAGAGTGACATACTGCAAAATACTTTGAACAAAGGCGACCAGAATGGGGAAGCTGCTATGTGAGTAGACATGATCTGTTGTGGCGCCAAGAGGCACCATTGATTCCTTCTTCGTAGTTTTGATGAGCTCCAAGAAGGGATAAAAGTGTGCTCTGAAATGGTACAGTCCTGTGGATTTTGCGAGCCCAGGACGGCTCATGCTCATAGTTGCTTTCATGTTTAGAGAGTCTGAAAGCGGTAAGTGGACTCTATTGGTGTTTCTTTTTCGTTAGTTTAGTCTCCAAGGCCCGAAAAAGCATAAAATGATGCGGATGGAGTACTCTTCTAACCGATGTGACTAGAGTATACCTTTTTCGTAATTAGTCTACGAGGTCCGGAAAAGGGGTAAACTTATACCAGGTAGACGCCCTTTCAGATACGTTTAGCGAGCATGAAAGGAAGCAAGATTGCTTGACGATCTTTTCATTGTTTTCGGAGTCAGAAAAGAGCTTAACAGAAACTCCCTAAGTGCCTTTTTCGTCAAAGGGGTTGCTCGGCCCGAAAAAGGGATAAAATTACACCGAACAAAAATGGATTGATGAGGGCGAGAAAAGGTCTCAAGCATCGTCATCAGTGCGGAAAACTAGATCCGGTGACATAAAGATTGTCGGACACGGCGAACGGCCGATGTGGCACGCAAATCGAGGTGATGAGGGAGCATGGAAGAAATGGCTGAAAAATTGAAAGGTGAGAGCGAGAAATGATCTCAAGCATCATTACGAGTGCAGAAAAACTGGATCCGACGATATAAGGCATGCCCCAAACTGAGAATGGTCGATGTGGCACACAAACCGAGGTGACACGGGGGCATGGAAAAAATGCCCTGAAAATCAGGACGTGACAGCAAGAAATGATCTCAAGCGTCATCACGAGCGCAGAAAACTGAATCCGGTGATATAAGGCACGCCCAAAACGGAGAACGGCCAATGTGGCACGCAAACCGAGGTGACACGGGGGCATGGAAAAAATGCCCTGAAAATCGGGACGTGACAGCGAGAAATGATCTCAAGCGTCATCACGAGCGCGGAAAACTGAATCCGGTGATATAAGGCACGTCCAAAACGGAGAACGGCCGATGTGGCACGCAAATCGAGGCCACGAGAGAGGCCAAAAAATGGTCAAAAAATGGACCCCGTGAAAACGGAAAAAGGAAGGAACCTGCATGAAGTTATCGCGGTGCTGATTCCAACGGTACCAACGGTTTGAGAAATGGACTTCGTATGATACCGCAATGGTTGTTGGAAAATTGGTGGAATTTCTATAAATAGGGGGTGGGGCCCAAATGACTTGTCATTGTTACGTGCGAGTTTGATAGAGCTGTCAGAGCTTTTTC
This sequence comes from Larix kaempferi, assembly GCA_027924585.1. Taxonomy (NCBI): domain Eukaryota; kingdom Viridiplantae; phylum Streptophyta; class Pinopsida; order Pinales; family Pinaceae; genus Larix; species Larix kaempferi. The sequence continues at coordinate 18,000,789 of BSBM01000493.1, read as the reverse complement.
TCGATTTTCGGGAGATTTCACCGTTGGTTTTCGATTCAGCGAGTTGTAGGTAACTCTATTTCCCTTAACCTTGTCAATTATGTCTTTTTTGTTTGGCAGCGTGCCCCCGAAGGCCGCGAAATTCCACGTTGACTCTCCAACGTGGAACCGCGCGGGTTTCGGGGTTGAACCCGCGATGAACCGCGCGGGTTCTAGGCTCACAGTCGCGATGTTCATCGTGACTGTGAGGTCGGAACCCACGATGTTCATCGCGAGTTCATGGGGGATAGTCGCAATGTTCATCGCGAATGTCCGGCCAAAATCCGCGATGTTCATCGCGGGTTTTTTCATGGATCCCGCGATGATCATCGCGGCTTTTTGTGGAAAAGCCGCGATGGTCATCGCGGCTTTTTGTGGAAAAGCCGCGATGGGCATCGCGGCTTTCTGTGTAAAAGCCGCGATGGGATTTTTCTAAAAATTTTATGCTGGGGCTAAAAATTTCTTCTGTTTTCCTGGCAGGATTTTGAGGAGACCTCAGTCCTCGTGGCAGGAGAGGGAGATCGATGGTGATCTTATGTTGAGGATTGAGACTGATGCAGGGGTGAGACAGACTCTGGCTATGAGCGGACTTTTAAAGTTCGCTCAGATCCCGCCTATACGTTCAGTGAGACGGCTCCTGAACAGGCTTGTGCAATGGTGGGTGCCAGCGGAGGGTGCATTCATCATTGGTGGTGAGAGGTTAGAGATCACTCTCACGGATGTTTATTTTTTGACTGGGTTGCCTCGCTTGGGTGAGGTGGGTGATATCATGCCGAGGTTTCCTCCAGGTATAGATATGGAGGACCTTTTACAGACTTTCTGTTCTGATGATGCTGTTTTACAAAACAGCTCTATTAGTCTGCGATCCCTGCGTGAGTGGGATATGCGAGCTGTTGGGGCTTGCGTTCTACGGATACTGGGTGCTGCTGCGCCACATCGTATGTCTGGGGGGCAGACGATGATGGTGGACTCTGTTCTTCAGGGTACTTACTATGCCTGGGGGCAGATGTTTCTGGCTGGAGTCCGGAGAGATCTGGACAAGGCCATTAGAGAGGGAGGCGAGTTTTGTTATGCCTCATTTTTATGTTGTTTTTTCTTTGAGCGGGTGCCGACCTTGCGGCCACGGGTACCCATTCGTGCTGGTCTTCCGAGTGAGCCTCGTATGATGAGGTGGGGGCAGATGATGCCCCGTGGCGGCGGCGGTGCCCGCGGTTACTTCACGGAGGATTTCTATCAGCAGTGGGAGCAGATGCCTCTGGTGATTGAGGACTATCCCTATGCCGGCATGGATTACCGAGGTGACCCAGAGATGCCTCGTGCCCCAGGACAGGCCTGGAGTTTAGATGGTATGTTTGTGTTTTATTTGATATTATATCATATGCTGTATGATTTATCATTGATGATTATTGTTCTATAGTATGTGATGGCTTACTTGCTTTGTGCAGATGTGGGTCCAGTGCCACCGCCTGACTACGTGGCTCGGCAGGGGCGGGCGATGGTGGTCGCCCATCCACCTGTACCTGTACCTCCTCCGCATGGTGGAGGATTTGCAGCTCGTGGGTGAGGGGTTGGCCCTCGTGATGATGCCATAGATGGTGTCCGACAGAATTTTGCCGAGATCCTAGCTGGGCTTCCCGAGGATGGTTGGAGAGACCTGGATCGGGGTATTTTGCAGGGTTGTTTCGGTGCGCCGCCTGAGTGGCAGTCGCTCCTATTGAGGACAGCGGTGTTCGTGGCGAGGCACAGGGATGATAGATGGGATGATCCGGCAGGGCCGACTCAGGGGAGGATACGTCTGCGGGACGATCCAGCGGGGCCGGCAGAGCGGAGAGTTCGGGCTCGTCATGACCCGGCGGGGCCAGCAGAGGAGGATTCGGAGGAGGAGCCGGAGGAGGAGCCTGAGGATCCTCGGGATCCAGCTGAGTAGACGATACTGTATCTGCCCCCAAATGCTGATGAGCATATGGGGAAGCATTTTTTGTATGACAGATGTATTTTTTGTATATCGGGTGCTGAGGGCACTTATGACATGTTGACTATTTGATTTATATATATGTGGATATATATTTGGATATATTGTTGTGTATGCACGTGGATGCACCTTTGTCTTTTGTATATGCCCGTGGAGGCACGTGTTATGCACGTAGATGCAGTTTATTTATTTGTTTTATGCCCATGGAGGCACATGTTATGCATGTGGATGCATTTTGTTTATGGGTATGACATGATGTGATTGGTGTGCCAGTCGAGGACGTTGTTGGCCATATTATCTGCTACACTATTGAGGTGTCTTGGGACATGTGTGAATGAAATGGATTCAAACTGTCTAACCATTTTTTTAGTGCACAGGAATTTTCTGAAAAGACAAGGATCGCGTACCTGGTAATCATTATTGAGCTGGGAAACTAGGAGCTGTGAGTCCAAGTAAACGTTGAGGTGACGTATGCTCATTTGGAGAGCAGCGGCCAGGAGACCGGTCACGGCATCGTATTCAGCTTGATTATTGGTAGCGGCACCTAAACATACTCCGTCAATGTGAATTAACTCGTGTGAAGGGGAGTATATTACCCAAGCTGCGGAGGCGAGATTGGGAGACCAACGGCTTGCACCATCAGCGAAACCGACATAGCAGAGTGGAAGAGGCTCCATCTGTGGTCATGCAAAGAAAAACAAATATTTAGTTTTTTTGAATTTTTTGTGAACAAAGAAAGTATGCTATACTAAAATGGACGATGGTGTCCATCAGATTTTCTATGGGTAAAATCGTTTAAGGTACAACCCATTGCGTGGGTTGCGTAGGGGATTGCCTTCTGAATCTGTCAGAATGTATGCCCCCTGCCCGAGGCAGGTGTGTATGATGTAGGGGCCTTGCCACATAAACACGAACTTTCCCTTGCCGGTTTTGTCATGAGCTTGATCGTAAGCGAGGACAAGGTCTCCCTCCGAAAAGGTTCTTGGGTGGACGCGTTTGTCGTAACATAGTTTCGATCGTTGTTTAGCTGCTTCCATGTTTTGGATGGCTGTGCGCCGATCTTCATCGGCCTGCTCTAGGAGTAGTAAACGTTGCTCGATCGGGGAAGTGTCCGGTAGGAGCTCAACGGCGCTATGTAAGGCTGGGATCTGGCACTCAATAGGTAGGACGGATTCGACACCGTGAACTAAATGGAAAGGGGTAAAACCAGTGGCGGTTTTGGTTGAGGTGCGGTAGGCCCATAGTGCCGGGAAAAGCATGTGGTGCCAATTGGATTTGTGCTTGTCTACAGTACGTTGGAGAATGGTCTTCAAAATTTTATTGATCGCTTCGACTTGGCCGTTTCCTTGGGGATAGTAAGCGGAAGAGAAATGGTGTTCAAATTTCAACATGGTTGATAATTCCTTCCATACGACATCTTCGAAGTGAGAGCCGTGGTCAGAGACTAGTTGCTGTGGTACTCCGAATCGAGCGATAACATGGTTGAAGAAAAACCGTGCTGCAGTGTCGGCTTTGCAATTATAGGTCGGCATGGCTTTTGCCCACTTGGTGAAATAATCTATAGCCTCAACGATGTGTTTGTGACCGCCGGTTGACGTGGGGTTGCAGTCGAGGAAGTCGATGGCCCATTTGCAGAATGGTCCAACGGTGATGACTGGATGAAGGGGGGCGGGGGGGGTTCTTGCTTTGGGGGCAAATAGTTGGCAGTTCTGGCAATGCTTGACTGCGGTGATGCAATCAGTAAACAATGATGGCAAAAAATAACCTGCCCGAATGATTTTCTGGGCGGTTGCCATGCCGGAGAAATGGCCTCCGCAGGCACCGCTGTGACAATCATTGAGGACTTGTTCTGCTTCACAATGGGATAGACAGCGGCGTAGGATGGTATCAATGCCGCGTCGGTAAAGTACATCCCCTATCAGGAGGTATCAGGTGGTGTGGTGTCGTATGCGACGGCGTCCATCACGATCGATGTGTGGTCGAAATTTTTGCGTACGAAGGTAAGTCAAAATGTCTTCGTACCAAGGGTCGTCAGACGAAATGATGAAGATATGCTCGTCAATCAGGTCCGTTTGGATAACGGGTGATGTTGAAGAGGATGGGAGGTCCGTGATGAGGTGAGCAAGCACGAGGGCTTTAGTGCTTTTGGGAGTTCTGAAAGTGAGGTCATATTCTTGGAGGATAATGACCCATTTAGCAACACGACCTTGTAGGAGCCGCCGGGTAAGGAGATAGACCATGGGGTTGGAGTCGGCCACGACCGTGGTATGACTGAGTAGGATGTAGTGTCGCAATTTTTGTACGGAAAAGACTACAGCTAGGGCTAATCTTTCCTCATATGGGTAATGCAGAGGTGGGCCAGACAAGGTCTGGCTGACGTAATAAATCACATGCTCTCGGTGTGAGGCATCTTCTTGGACCAAAACTCCGGACACAGCATGTTCGGATGCCGAGACATAAAGGGTGAAGTCTTGAGAGAAATCCGGTGGGGATATCAAGGGGGCTTGCGTGAGAGCTTTCTTGAGGTCTTCGAATGCTGTGTCTGCTTGCTCATCCCAAACAAAGGGTATGTGGGTACGGAGTAAGCGTAAGAAACCGTGAACTTTGGTTGCATAGTCAGGAACGAAGCGCCTAAGGAAATTGGACCGCCCCTGTAGACTTTGGAGTTGCCGAAGCGTGCGAGGAGGTGGAAGTTCTAAAATGGCTTTGACTTTCAGGGGATCGACAGTGATTCCATCTTGGGAAACAATGAAACCTAATAAGCGGCCTGCTGGGACGCAAAAGACACACTTGTGTGGGTTCAAGCGGATTTTATATTTGCGACAACGCAGGAAAACTTGCCGGAGGTCGTTAAGGTGGTCTGATCATTTTCGGGAACGAGCTGTGAGGTCGTCAAGATAGACTCGCAGGATATGGACCAAGTCGTGAAAGCAATAGGTCATGGCTTGCTGGAAAGTGGCACCAGCATTTTTAAGGCCAAATGGCATGACGCGATAGGCGAAGGTGCCCCATGGGGTGGTGAAGGCAGTCTTGTACTGATCCTCCTTACGGATGTGAATCTGGTTATATCCGGAAAACCCGTCCATGAAGGATAGGACTTCATGGCCCGCACACTCATCAATGAGTTGGTCAATGAATGGCGTGGGGAAATTGTCTTTTGGACAAGCGTGGTTTAAATCTCGGAAGTCAGTGCATACTCTAAGGGTGCCTTGCTTTTTGTTGACGGGAACAGGGTTTGACACCCAAGTGGTGTACGGAATAGGGTAAATGAATCCTGCTTTGCGAAGTTTTTCGACCTCAGCTTTAACAGCGGGGAGCTTGGAAGGGTGAATGGGTCATTGTTTCTGAAGAACAGGGGGTACCTCAGGCCATGTATCAATGTGGTGTTCAATGATGGCGGGGTCGAGACTAGGCATCTCGGTATAGGACCAGGAAAAGACATCACGGAACTCTTGAAAGAGCTTTTTGTATGCCTGAGTTTCTGCTTGAGTGCAAGATGCGCCCAGTGAGATGAACTCAGGTTTCCCTGGTGTTGTGGAAATGTATATCTGTATAGTGGGGGAAATGTTCGACATGTTCCCTTCTTCAAAGGCATCCGGTGCTGGGATGGGGTCTCTTAACCAATCGACCTTAGTGGGTATGAAATCTTTCGATTCGACCGATAGCTGGTTGGATGAGGTGGGTGTAGATGCTTCCGGGAGGAAGTACGAGCGATGATGCATATCATCCCAAGGGTAGTCGGGTGCAGTGAGTGTCTCCAAAATTTGCTCATCAGTATTGAAGTAGTCAGACCATAAATCAAGGGGTTCTGGTTTGAAGGTTGTTGAAATCATATATATTGTATTGACTTCTTCCGACGAGGATGATGGCGGGGGGTGGATCTCCTCGATGAGGGGAGGAGATATCTCTAAGTCGACATTGTTTAACTCGTACAACGCTGCTCTATAGTCAGGTAGATCAGGACAATGGTGAGAGTAGTGGCCGTAAACACTGCATATAGCACAAGGATGGTTGGTGCGCAGTGATTTGTCGCGAGGCTGTAGAGGTGGCTCTAATCTAACTACTGGGATGCTGATGTCATCGTCCAACATATTCATATGCTCTTGGAGTGCCGGTAAGTGTGGGCATTGATGAGTTGGATGGCCTATCTCATCGCACAACGAGCATTTAGGGGGAGCTTGAAACACCGATGGGGGTTTAACTGCCTTAGGAGGTGGTATAGCAGTGTATGGTTGTGGACCTCTGCCCCCAGTGGGCTTGATAGGAGGGGGAGGATTCGTTGACGACGAAGGGATATTGAGGCTAGGAGGAGGTTTCGTTGACGACGAAGGGATTGCGACACCAGGAGGAGGTTGATTTGTGGTAACAATAGGTTGTACCGGTTGGAGGATGACATTTGGTGTCGGCGGTCGAACGGGAGGTGGAATATACCACACGGGTAATCCCAATGTTAACCCGGATAGACTAAGGGTAGCCATAACCGGGGTGCTTACTACACCCGAAGGAGGAAATAGGAAGGGGATGGTGTGGATGGGTGTAACACCAATGTGACTAGGAATCAATGGTGGTTGATTACCGGATGCCTGTGTATTCTGTGAAAGAGTACAGAGGTTTGCGACTTGGGTCTCCGGTGACGGTGGTGGGATGGACTGGAATGTAGAGGTCATTGGTGTATCTGAATGAAGTCCTGGTCCCAAAGAGGAGACAAAGGAGGTAGTTGCACTAGAAGTTGGTTGTTCAATCATGGGAAGAACATTTTCGGGTGCTGCGGGGGCATTGGGATCATAGTATGTGAGTTGGTCGATTTTGACCATGCGTCCCTCGTGGGGGAACATCATGGTGCGAAAAACGGATGAGGCGACCGCTTTCATGGCGTACATGTAACTGCGGCCGAGTAAAAGTTTATAATCGAGCTGGGCATTAATGACCTCTATGTCAATGAGCACAGTTTTCCCACCTAATTGGACGGGGACCTTGGGTAGTAAACCTTGAGGTTGAGCTGACCGACCGTCGTAGGCCCGCAATGCAGTGGTGGATTGCTGGAGAGTAGGGGATCCCAACTTCTGCCAAACAAATGTGGACATGATGCATGTGGAGGCACCCTCGTCGATGATACATCGATGGATGACAAGATTCCGAATAGAAACGGACACTTGGACTGCTATGGTGGAAGGCAGACGTGGTTCAGACTGGTCTAAATCAAAGGTCATCAATTTCGAATCATTTGGGTCAATCGCCCCAATGGCTGAAAGTAAAGTCTTGCGTTGAGTAGGACTGTTTTTCAAGACTTCTAACGCAGACATGGCTGCGGGAGATTGAGCTAGGTCATCTACGATGTTGTAATTTGACGCAGCCCGTGCATTGGGGTTGTTGTTGATACGGCGGAGTGGGAAACGAGGTGCTTTAGATGTGCCATCAAGTGGAAGAGGTGGTATCCGTAACGGCTGATCGGTGGGATGAGCGTTAGTATCTTTGTCGGTGGGGGGGGCTTCGGAGGTAGGGCCATACTGGTTCCGGCGGGTTTGGATATTGACGTCGGCAGTGGACATCATCAATAAGTGGTGAGTCCCTGAATCAAACATGGGTTGATCAGGAGCGGCGTAAGTGATTTGCTGTGGTTGTACGTTGCCCTGTGGGGGGGCTAACGGCTGAGTGTTCACCACCCCTTGTGTTGGAAAAGGGTTTTGTAGCACCAAAGGCTGTTGTTGAGGTGGTGGAGGGTTGGGTGGCGGCTAAGGAGCCGCCTGCCCTTGACGATGGGCGTCATCTGTCCATAGTTGTCGAGCTCGCTCGAGATGTGGGCAAGCGTGGGTATAGTGGCCATAGACACCGCAAATGGAACAAGGATGGTTTGTTCGTAAATTATCATTTTTGGCTTGCTTAGGTGGCCGATCAGGATTCTGATGAGCAGGCGCCGCGTTATTGTTTTGCGGAGGATGGGTAGGTTGTGGAGCTTGGTTATGGTTTTGGTTGTTTCCACGGTTACGTCCTCTTCCGCGGTTTGGTTTCCCACCCTGGTTGTGTTGGTTATTTTGGTATTGGGGCTGATGTTGTTGTGCGTACACATGCCCTTGAGCATTGGGGGGATTCTGGGGAGCCGCAAGCGCGGGAGCAGGTTGCGGTGGGTAGTATGCAGGTGGAGCTGGAGGTGGTCCAGCTGCCTGTTGGGGTTGTTGGTACCCCTGAGCTGTTGGAGGTGCGATATTAGCTGGTGCAGCTGGTTGTGGGTAATGCATCTGCTGTTGTGGCAACTGCATGGGGGTATGTGTGGTAGGTTGAGTATAATATGTAGGAGGTACATATGCTGATGGCGCTTGCCCATAGCAATGTTGTGGACAAGAGGGCCCATGAATGTGATGGGTTTGGTTTGTTGGAGCATAAGAAGTTGTCGCTCCGGAACTGGATGTAGCCCTAGAGAGGTCTGGGGCAGGCATGGTGCTCACCATGCTGAAAGGTTTAGCTTGGGGTGTGATTTGGCCAATAATGCCATCGGCGACATGAGATGCCCCCGGTGCGTCGCTACGTGAAGAGTCGCATCGTGGGGCGTCTGGTATGATTGTGTATAGATAACCTGACTGGGCATAGATGAGATCAAACTGTTGGGCTTTGAGGATGGGCTCTTCTTCAGACTGGGGTCTTTCAGATGCCACATCCTTCGCGATGAGTGGGAGGAGGGATTTTAGAAACCAATCTAAAAAGATACGGTCATCTAACTTAATTTTGCAGAGGCTCCGGCGTCGACGCCACTCATGAATATGGTTAGTGATGTGGGTGGCCGTATTTTGTCTGCAAGACAGTAGGATCTCAACGCCCGCATCATAGCGGACAGGTAACTGAAAGAACTGTAGAAAGGTCGAGGCCAGGGAGGTAAAGGTGGCATGCGTCCCATGGGGCTGCTCGATATACCACTTGGCTGCAGAGCCAGTGAAGGTGCGTTGTAAGAGCTGGAGGCGGACAGAGTCGTCCACTATGGAGTTGGAGGAACACCATAGATGGAAAGACATGATATGGTTCTGGGGGTCTTCACCCGTCTTACCCTCAAACTTAGGGATGCCAGAGGGGAGTTTGGTGGGCATGTGAGGCCACGCAGGATCATGTCTGATGGGGTCATTTGTGAGCCTAGCTAAGTCTGGCAGGTTCAGACTTGCCATGTATGGTAAGCTAGCAGATGTGGTGACTGGAACTGGGATATGCCTAGTCATTGTGGTGTGGGGTCCAGTAGCACCTAAAGGTATGCTAGGTATGGAGGGTATGTGCCCTCCAATAGGTGTAGTCTGGTATGGGCCAGCGCCTCCAAGTGCAACATGGGTTACACTTGGGGTAGGAATAGCAGTGGAGATTCCTGGGATAGGGTTTGTGGGAACCAAAGGGGGTGTGACCCCTATGTTGGGTATGCCCATAACAGGTGGTGGACCTGTGTTGGGAATTCCTAAATGTGGAGTGTTGCCAATATTGGGCATACCCAGGGGGGTGGTAGTCGCCATGGATGGCACCACTGCAGAAGGGTCTGTAGATGTCTCACCTATGGTGCTGGTAAACAGTGGATCAAATGGTGTTCCAGACATAATGGTGGTTGGTGGTAACTCTGTGGGGTTTTCGGATTCTACCTCCCAATCAAATGTGAAGTGATGTATGTCAGAATCGGATGACTGTCTAGTTGATTGACGATGTGTCGAATCAAGGGATAGGGCTCTGCGTCCGTTACGTGGAGAGCCAAATGGACTAAACTCTGGGAGTTCGCCCTGTAGACGACGGGAGCGTCTAAAATTCTCAATGGTGAGAATTAAGTTTTTGTAAAAAATTTGTTTAAGTATCAAGTGGTGATATATATATATATAAAAGACTCAAAACCCTAATGCAACCAAGGGTGCAAGAAGGGGAGTGAAAAAAGAAGGCTCTCAGGCCAAAAAATCAACCTCAAAAAAGGCACTTATTCTAGCAGCTGTGCTACAATAAGTGGAGGAATGCAACAACTGGTCAGAATACCAACATGCCAACGGCTTCTATAAAAAATAGGTGTAACTAGACCAAGGGTGGGTTGAATCATGCAAACACCTAACTAAAAGTATTGTGACTCAAACACATGATATCCTCTGCAAGGTGATGAAATCCAAGTCAGACAATATGAATGTTGAGACAACGGCTAGATATCCCCCTACCGGGAGGGACACCGGGTAATCAATCCTAAAGACAGGCTACTAGGATACTCCGTTCATGACGCGTCGAGAAAAGGTAAATCTGTCGTTTGGTCCTTTGATCGCAATATCCCAATACAGGGATATCCCGAGAACTGCGAATGGTAGCCCTTCGGTTACTGAATGGATTTCGGTATTCCACTCAGGCTTCTGGAACCATCCTCGCGACTTCAACCCTCCTAAGGGAGAGGCCTTCCCACAAACCGGTTGTGACCACGCCAAAAAGTACTAAGAGATTTTAGCTCCCTAATTGGACAACTTCTATGTCTCAGATGTAATAACTGAGGGGTGTTATTGGAACACCTATCCCCCCAATACTACCTAGCTACAAAAGTTCTTTTAGTGTTCCCCAAGTGGGGTTAAAAGTGTGTTGAAATTAGGGTACGTTTTAAGGCTTAGTTCAATTAAGTGATCGTGTGAGTGCACGTGAGGTATTGTAAACTGAACTTGAAAAATGTAAATGCTTTTATAGGAAATTTTCACAAAACAAAGGAGTTTTTGAAAATAAAAAAGCAAATATTTATGACTTTTTCAAATAAATGGGAATTAAATTGCTTTGCAAATATCAACTCAAAAAACAAAGAATCTTTTGATTTCTGAAAGCAAATAATAGACTTCTTTAAAAGAAATAAATGGATTTCTTTTTTCAAGTAAATTGCTAAGGGCAAGATTTTAAAGAAGTAAACAGGAAAAAACTTTAATCTAGATAAAAATGCAAAATGAGTCTTTCTTTCACTTTCTTGAAAAATTTTAAAAAGATTTCTAGATATGCACTTTAAATAGTAAATTTTTTTTCAAAGCTGTCAAATATGCAGAATTTAATACTGTAAAAAATGTGCTATGGGCAGAAAGTACAGTAAAAAAAAATTTCAAAATCGGGATGGCCGAATGAAAAATTCAGCCGCGCGGGTTTTGACAGAAAAACCGCGATGGACCGCGCGGGTTTTGGTTGCACAGTCGCACTGGACCGCGCGGATTTTGGCCGCACAGTCGCGATGGACCGTGTGGGTTTTAGCTGCACAGTCACGATGGGCAGTACGGAAATTGGCCACGAAGCCGCGGTGTGCAGCGCGGAAAAACACAGAAAAGTCGCGATGGATCGCGCGACTGTCTGGAAAAAATCCGCGATGGGCCGCGCGGAAAAACGCAGAAAAGTCGTGATGGACCGCGCGACTGTCTGGCAAAAAGCCGCGAGGCGGAATCTGTGCACGGAAACCGAGAAACGAACCCGAAAATCAAAAATTTCGGGCTGTTAATGGCAATTTATGGGGCCAAAAACTAGAGCAGCAATAGATCTGCTGTCTAGGATGGCAGATCTATGAATTAAAGGTTAAAAACTACTAAAAAACAAAGATTGAAAGAAAAATTGAGATCTATAGTTCAAACCAAAGCGGAGTCGCCAAAAACTGTTGGCCCGGTTTTGCAACTAGGCTTAGTGCTATGGGCACCTGCTAACTAGTAGCAGCAGTTTCAATGGAAATAAATAACAATAAACTAATTAAACAAGACTAACTATGGATCTATGCAAAGATATTAAGCAAATAACAAAAATAATTTAAAATCAAGAACAAGATAATGTAAAATAATGAATTTGTATTGAAAGAATGGGGCAAGCAAGTGCTTGCGGAATCAATACCTCTAATGATGAGGTTGAATGGCTCCAAGGATGAGCAACTCCAATCTCCAATGGTCTCTTCTCCAATGTGGTTTGCAATGGCTAAAATGCTCAAGGGAGATTTCAGCAGCATAAGGATGAGATAATGGATGGATATGAAATGAGGAGCCCCTACCACCTTTTGATAGGTTTTGGTGGTGGGGAATACCATTTGTGGTTTTGTGGAAACCAAATGGTATTGACCAACATGGTTTAGGTACTTTTCCCTCCTTTTTCCTTTTTTGAATAAAAATAATATTTTAATTCCCTTTTTAATCTTTTTGGGAATTTGGACCCTTTTTTAGGGTTTTTTATGATTTTCTTGGAAAAATACTCTTTTCTAATGGAAAAAGGGGTGTACTAAGGTCTTTTGGTGACCTTTTGTTGGCTTCAGGGGCTCAGATGGTGGAAAAGTGGACAAATGGGTCATGTGAATAAGGGAATGAGCTAGTGAGCACTTTTTAGGTGTTAACAACAACCAAACCTAGTAATCACATTCTCAAATAAGAACCTCATAGTAGTCACAAAACTGCAATCTTGAACCGGTTCAGCCTCATCCCACCTAGTCAAGTAATCTATCGTAGTTATTATGTACCTAGCTCGTGTTCTCTTTGCGGGTAGTTTGATTGGTCCAATAAAGTAAACAACCCATTTGTCAAATGATTGTAATGTTACTGAGGAACTAATGGCATTTCATCTCTTCTTGAAGGTTTTCCAATCCTTTGACATACGTCACACGATCTACAGTACTATTTTGCATCTTTATGTAAAGTAGGCTATCGAATCCATGCTCTTAGTACTTTCTGTGCCATAGCCTTACCTGCATAGTGTCCCCCTACCCGTGACACCATCATGAGATTCTACTAGGATCATAGGTATTTCATGTTCTAACACACATCTTCTCAATATTTCATCTGGAACCAACTTACACAATTTCCCTTATATAAGATGATAGTTTGTTGCTTTTAGCACATGTTGTTTCTTTTGTGCCACAGTATAATTCTCATGAGCCATACCTATACTGGAGAGTTGAAAAATGTCTTTAAAGTAGTTATCCTCCATCATTGCTGAAAATAATTGCGCATTAGATAGGTTATCATCTAAGCTTCTTGGTTCTTCTCTTATCTCCAACCTCAAAAAATGATCAAGACTTTCATTTATTTTTCCTAGTTTGACTACAATTTCAAAATCATTATCCTGGAATAAAAGCAACCACCTGCATATCCCCCCCCAAAAAAACTGGCTTATTGATCAGGTATCTTAAATCAGAATGATCAGTTACATATTAAAATGAGACCCCAATAAATAATGCCTAAATTTATGAAGTGCATATACCATTTTATAACCCTTCTCTTTCTGTCGTAGTATAGTTTTTTTCAGTTGTTGATAACTTCCTACTAGCAAAAGCAATAGGGTGATCTATGTACCCTTCTCCGAGTTGTGCCAAAATTGCACCCAAAACTATGAATGAAGCATCGACATGTACATGAAACTCTTTTCTCCAATCTGGAAAGGCCAAGATTGGCAGAGTTACCATATTCTCTTTTAATGTGTCCAAACTCTATTGGCACTCCTCATTCCACTGGAATTTAATATCACTTTCAACAATTTCTCCATAGGAGCAGTAATCTATGCATATCCCTTAATGAATTTCCTATAATACCATGTATGTCTCAGTGTTTCCCTTAGCTATCGTACTAATTTTGGTGGTGTTAGATCTATAATAATGGCAATCTTAGAAGGATCCATCAATAATCCATGCTTACATACTACATACCCCAGTACAATACCAAAAATGTGTGCAAAAGGTGCATTTTTCACATTTAACGAGATTCGGTACTGTCTACACCGATCCAACATCAATCTTCAATATGATTCTTGAGAAACCCAAAAAAATTCCAATCATCGAATTATACCTCCAAAAACGTATGTATAAACTTCTTGAAAGTTGTGACAACTACCTTGGAAAAAATAGTGGGGGCATTCTTCAACCCAAAGGGAATCACGACATATTGGTAATAACCTGACTCTATTGCAAACGTAGTTTTATTTCAATTGTCCTTTGCAATATTAATCTGATGATATCCAGAAAACCCATCAGTAAACGAATAGGCTTCCTGTCCTCCAACGTTCTCTAGTACCTCATCCATAAAAGGGATGGGGAATGGATCATGTACGTGTACATCATTTAACTTTTTGAAATCGACACAAATTCTAACTTCCCATGTCTTTTTATCTTTAACCAACATAGGGATAATCCACTCCGACTCTTCAACTAGATCAATGAGTCCTACATCCGACATCCTGTCAATTTTAGCCTTCACTTTCTCTTTATATCTTGGATTTAGTCTATAGGGTATTTGCTTAATAGGATTTGCACTAGGATTAAGTGGAATTTTCATCTCTCCTAATTCACCAACAATACCCTTCATTTTTGAAATCTTGGTGGGGAAAAGATCCAGATACTCATGAATAAATCCGTAATTTTTCCTATAGTTTCATCATCCCAGTATTCCCCAATATTAGCAAACTTAGGATTCTCTTCTAAACAAATATTTACTTTTTTAGTCTTCAAGGGCTATATAAACATAGTAGATCTATCTCAGGTCCTCCTATGTCTCGGTTATCCTCTATATCTAGTATATGCAGTCCCTTAGGTCATCAAGTTCCTAGTCTTTAGTAGTGTTGTATCACTCCAGTGCCTACTCAAGTGTCGCAACCCAATCTAGTATGTTATATATTGGTAAAATCACTTCTTCAAAAAATTTGTCCTTAATAATTTATAGAGCTACCTCCACCATTGAAATCTCATCCTAAAAACTAAAAGTCACTTTGAATTTCATGATCATGTCTTCCCAATCTGTAGTTCCAACTCTGTATGCCAGTTTCTTGGTATCGTAGCCAAGGTATGAATAAACATGTGTACCCATTATTTCTTAGGTAAAGTACTCCATATTGTATTATATTCCACTAAATGCTCCATAGGACTAGTTGAACCATTATATTTCACTCCAACATACTCAATTCCTTCACCAAACCTAATATCTAACAATATTTTACACACGAACAACCTTCTACATTATTCTTATGAGTAGTCCACCTCCTTTCTGGGGTATACTTCAAGGATACATCTAAATCTAATACTCTTTATTGCTCTAGAACTTGCAATTAAAACTCGGAAATAAAGGAATCTAAATTTGTTAGTCCATCATACATAGGTGGGTTAAATACCTCTATTCCGATCCAGTGTAGTGATTTGGAAATGCTAGCACACCTTCTAATAGATACCTCATGTAGCCTCTTTTTCCAATTTTCCAATCCTTCATCTAAATCATATGCACATGAGTTGATACTAGGACAACTAAGGTTACCATCTTCTCTAGGGTTGATCTAATCATCCCTTATTGAGGTAATTTTATAAATATTTTCCAGTTCATGAACATCATTTTCTTCTTTAATAGGTTCAACATATCTCTCACCTTCTAAAGGATCCAAGGGTGCAATAACTCTAATTTTCCCACTTTCAAAGGTCATCATCCTCTTTTCAAATTAAAGATACCTTGATTATCCATTTCCCAATCTATTCCAAGTAGTGTTGGATAAGGGTTAGTGTCATATATTATTTTGATTACTTCAAAGTCTGCAATGCTTCGAATTCCATCCACATCGATAGGAACCCCTACTAATTTACCAAATGGGATCACTTTCTGCTAATTTTCCAATCTTGATTGCAATGGAGACTATACAAGCATAGGTTTACCCATGTTTTCCCAGGTTTTCTTAGTAGGTACATTTACATTCGACCCCAGATCCAAAATAATAAAATCCATATCATAATCCCCACCTGGGCACTAAGTCGAAGTCCGCCCCTATCTTCTTTTTCCTTTGCAAGTGGTTTAAACAAGTTATATAGATTGACAAGAACTCTAGCCATAAAAACCCATATTTTTGCATAAAAAACACCCAAAAAAAACCGATTAAAAAAGTGGTGCTAGGTAGCACCACTACTTTTTTTATTTGGGGTAAAACATATAGAAATGGACCAAAACAATTTTTATTTTTGTTTGCAAAAACCTTAAAATAAAGCTCTAAATTTAAAACTAATGCTACCAGTAGCAGACTTTTTTTAAAAATGACATTATTATATCATTTTATCATAATTTAAAATTGTACTTATTTAATCTCTTTGTAACACTATATAAAACTTGCACTGAGTTAAACACAAATTATTCAAGAAATGATTTCACCACTCTTTTCATATAAAATAAAAGAATCTATGATATTCATCATAAAATCATATACTAAACCATAAGATGTAGAATTAATTCATATCAAAATTCAAGCACTCCTTTAGAGTTGACATACAAACAATGGCATCTTAATAAAAAATACAAAATGTTTCATGTGCAAATATTCAAATCAACACATGGATTTTGACACACCATCAGAAACTGCATTTTATTCAGATAAATGATTGTATGAGGATGTAGATGACCCATATTATTCTCTACTATCAGTGATTGTACCATCCAAGTCTTCATCCACGCCCAACATTTCATATGCCATATTCCTTCTAGATATTCACCTTGGTTTAGCAGACTCCCATGTTGCAACTATTTCTTGTGCCAAAAATATTTTGATAATCTCTATAGTCTTGCAGTGAAGAGTGTCTTTCTTTGTCAACTGGAAGTCATAAACTAGTATGTCAACATTCTCTAATTTCAAAATGTATATGCGACGATGATTTACATTTTGACCCTTTCTTTTTCTCTTTTTGCAAACCATTTTCTCAATCACCATCTCCAGCTCATACACACCATCAAATGGGTGTGTGTCTATTGCATACCAATGTACTTCAATAGATATAAATTCTTCATTTTTCTTTATTGACCTTCATATATTTTGCAATCCAGAATGGATAACCACATGGATATTTTGTGGCCAAAACTGCAATCATGAAACCCTCCTTAATATCTTGTACTGAGTCTTTGTAAAGGTCTTCCATTGCCTCATGCCGTGCATATGATCTTCTAGACCCAATGTACATTTGCATTTCTTTTGCTTGAGAAGACTCGACATCTTCAGGCTCAACATTTCTCTCCTCATTTTCATTTGACATACTTTGTGGCCAACTAAATGGAGTCTTCAAAAAAATATCTCCATTTGTAGAGTTTGAAATTATGTCATTTTGCTCCATGAAAAACGACTCCCACCAAACAGAATCGACAACATCAAAATAGTCATATGTATATTTGACAGAATTTTTTATTTCTTATGAGCATTGAGAAGAATCAACATCTCTATTGTGTCGTCGTGCATTTTGAATCTCAACAGTCAAATGCAACAACAATAACTTTGAAGCATACATTTGACGACTTGGGATGAATTTCATAAATGATAAGCCTGATGTAGTCCCCCATTCTGCACTTGTTGAGTACTTCTTACCCCATAATAGTGTTTTCCCATCAATTGTTTTTATACAAAATCGATGTTGAAATCTAATGTCATTAAGTTTTTCAATGCACCTTTCTTCACCATGCGATCCCAAAATAAATCTTGGCATGCCAATAGTTTCCTCCAACGTTAGTACAATAGGCTCTGGACTATATGTTTTTCTAATAATATCAGTTAAATAACGGAAGGATCTCGACATTCTTCCTCCCCAATGTCACTAAAAAATGGATAAAAAATTGATCAATATGGTCATGTGTATACGCCCAACAAGATGGAAACCAACTTTAACCTTCTGAAAAATTATCAATTCAACAAGTATGTTCAGATAACCAAACACGATCTAATTTTTGTTTTCCCAATTGGTGTTGTCCAATTGCAGATATAGAACTCGAGGAAGATTACCATACCAATGAGTCAGCACATGGTGAATTATGGTGATGGTCTGGTTTGCATCATTATAAATATTGGGAGCTGTGAAGTAAACCCTTGGAAACATTTGACTCTTAAAAACCATACAACCAACTAAGTAAAACTGGATAAATTTTTCATCCTTTAAATTCTTTGGTACAAGAACAAAATGTGCGAAATTTTTTTTTTTTTTATCCATGCCATCAAATATCAAACCCATATAATTATGTGTTTCATCATAACACTTCTTGATATGTTTGTATAAATTTTGTTGTTCAACTGATTGTTGATTGCGATGTGCTTGAATTTATTTGACAACATAATCTACAAATAAAATAAAAACAAAACATTGATGAGATTTCATAATTGATATTTATTCCAAAAAATTAAATTTGTTAGGGATGTACCTCTCTCTATCCCTTCTGATGTATCCCTTCTTTGTTTAAGAGAATCACATATACTGCAAACCCCAATCCTTGACCTCTTAGGAATACAGACATTGTTGAACTTTGTTTTCTATACTCTTGTAAAATATGCATATCTAATGAAATTTTTATTTCCTTCAGTATCGTGAACAAACATTAGAGGAAATTTGGATGAAAAATGGTCCTCCTAAGGAAATCCTAAGGAAAACAATAAAATAATAATAGAGAGACAGTAAAAAAACTACTTTTTTGGATTGTATTTTCAACTTATCTTCTTGTAGTTTTGCTCAAATTTCAAGTGGGAGAACCCATTGGATGCATAATTAAATTCTACATACACCGAGTACCCAACTTGCATACTTTTGACAACTTCCACACCATGAAAATTTGGAAATACATAAAACAACATGTTTCTAGTGAGAGAAAAACCTATTTTTCAGGTATTCTCAATTTTTCGTGATGTAGATGATGTTAAATGTGTGCAAGTTGGGTACTCGTTGGATGCATAATTTAATTCTGTATCTGACAAGTGCTCCCTCTTGAAATTTGAGTAAATATACAAAGAGATAAGTTGAAAATACGATCCAAAAAAGTAGTTTTTGTTCTTTCCCTCCAATTTTTTATATGCACCTCTTTTGAATTTTAAATCATTTTGATTGGCTAATACATGATGGCATGGAATTTGAATTAGGGTTGGGCGGACCATTTTTCATCCAAATTTCCTCCAATGTGCCTTGTATAAGTTGTAGATTCCCTGCCTTGAGAAATTATCCAAAATGTGTATGGTTTCTCTATCTAGCATACTCTCTCCATGCTTAGAAAAGAAGTCACACATCCAAGACATTGCAATGTTTGTTATCGTCCCACTAGCTCTTGCATGTTATTCTTTAGAATAAAATGTAGGATTCTTTTCTAGCCTTGTTTGGATTCTTGATAGTCAAAGATTACCAATTGAGTGGATTCTTTTGAATTCCCTTCTAGAAAGAAAAATACTTCCAATGCGATAATCATAACTTGCCTTGGTAGAAATCATGCACCCTAACAAATATGAATTTCGCATATTTTTGCTCATTGACAGATATGCTCGCCTTTTCTCTAAGGCATAATTGTAGTGTATTTGTTTCAATCAAATTTTTTGGCAACACTCACTTGAAATCAAATCAGTAATAGAACTGGGATTTGTGAGCAAATATTTCCTAGACCTTGTATAACTAGAATGCTTTGGATTGATATAAAATGGCTTATTTCTGCACTTAATATTTCTCATTGGTACAATTTGCCTTTTGTGTTTCATGTACCATTAAATCGTCCTCATTAGAATGAATATCCTCATCACTATGAGGATATCATCTCTCTCATTGAGATTATCATCACCAAAATTAGTAGGAGAATGATTATCGTCATCAGTATCAATTTTATCACTTGAGGTTAAATCAACATCATTGGTGGGTTCATCATCACCAAAATCATTACCCGTCCCATTCAAATACTCGCTTGGAGGAAAATCATCATAAATGCCATCAAAATCCTTGCTTGGAGGAAAATCACCTTCACCATTATTGGTGCCTTCATCGTCACCATAATCATCATTTGTCCCTTTAAAATCCTCGCTTGGAGGAAATTCATCAGTAGCTCCATCAAAATCCTCACTTGTAGGAAAATCATCATCGGTGCCATCAAAATCCTGGCTTGAAGGAAATTCATCTTCACCATTATTGGTGCCTTCATCCTCACCAAAATCATCATTTGTCCCTTTAAATTCCTTGATTGGGGGAATATCATTGTTACCATCAAAATCCTGATTCCTCGCTTGGAGGAAAATCATCATCACAACCATCATAATCCTCTCTTAGAGGAAAATCATCTTCACCTTTATTGGTTCCTTCATCCTACCCAAAATCATCATTTGTCCCATTAAAATCCTTGCTTGTAGGAAAATCATCATTAGAGCCATAAAAATTCCGACTAGGAGGAAAACCATCTTCAACATTGTTGTTTCCTTTATCCTCACTAAAATCATCATCTGTCCCATTAAATTCCTTGCTTGGAGGAAAATCATCATCGGTGCCATCAAAATCCTTTCTTGGAGGAGAAACATTATTAGTCCCATTAAAATCCTCGCTTGGAGGAAACTCATCATCGGTGCCATCAAAATCGTTGCTTGAAGGAGAAACATTATCAGTCCCATTAAATTCCTCGCTTGGAGTAAAATCATCATCGGTTCCATCAAAATCCTTACATGGGGGAGAAACATTATCAATCCCATTAAAATCCTTTGTTGGAGGAAAATCATCATCGATGCCATTAAAATCCTTGCTTGGAGGACAATCATATACACCATCATTGGTGCTTTCATCCTCACCAAAATTATCATCGGTCCTACCAAAATCTTTGCTTCGACGAAAATCAATTTTTGTTGTCTTGTAAATCGTCACTTGGAGGAAAATATTGGCTTGGAGGAAAATCATCGTTTGTGCCTTGAAAATCCTCGCTTGGAGGAAAATCATTGTTAGTTCCTTGAAAATCACCACTTGGAGGAAAATCATCGTTGATGCCTTGAAAATTATCGCGTTGAGCAAAATTATCATTGGTTCCTTGAAAATAATCACTTGGAGGAAAATTGTCATCATCTTCCTTAGTGTCTTTAAAATCCCCACATGGAGGAAGGTCTTCATCATCATCATTACTGCCTCTAAAATCCTCACTCCGAGGAAAATCATCAATGGTTTCTTTGAAATATTCACTTGAAGGAAAATTTCCACCATCTTCATTTACATCTTCAGACATTGAGATTGATCCAGATGAGTCCATGACTTTTCACTAAAAAGTATAATAATAACTCAAAACAGAAAAAGAGAATGAAATTTCCTCACTCCTCACCAAAAAGTACAATGGTGCAACTCTCAACCTCCAACAATCTTATAGCTAAAAGAACAAAAATTTTCCTCCAAAATTTTCCCTCCAAAATTTCCCTACAAAAATAAATCACACATTTATAACACAATCCCTAGTAAAAATAAATTAATCTATTGTATAAAAAATTGTAATAATACTAATTAAATCACATGTAAAAAATGCTATACAAACTTTGTAATACAATATTATATATTTACATTATTTTTTTAAACCCACGGTCATAACACTAGTCAAATATCATTTAATGCAATCCTATTTAAATTTAGAAATAATGCATTATCTAATTACACATTTTTTAATCCCATATTCATAAAACGAATAATTTTAAACTTAATATTAGCCATATAAACTATTTTTTTTCTTTCTATTATTCATGTTTGAAATTTAGAGAAATTTAATAGTGCTTTGAAGGTTAGTTTTTTTTGTTATTATAAATTTTTCTATTTTATATTTCATTTGGCAATATTTTTTCTGTTCTTTTATCGTTTTTTTGAATCCCACATTCATAAAGCGGTAAATTTTTATTTTATTTTATGCTATATAAATGCAGTTTGGTTTTCTACAGTCACCCTTTGCAAACAATGATCCACAAGGCTTTGAAGACCATTGAAGAGCTTCAAACATTGTGAGAGTTAGTTTTTTGGGGGAAAATGTAATTTTTTTTTTAAATACTTTTAATTTCTAAAGTTTGATGTAATTTTTTCTAATTTTTTTTTTGCTTTGGCTTCGACATGCCCTTTGTAAAAACCTAGTTAAATTTTAAGTTTTTTTTTTGGCCCAAGGGCTCATGCACCCAAAGGATGGCCCTGGGGCACGCCCCTTTGGGCACATGAGGGAGAAGCCAAGCTCCTACCCTCGAGCCTATTTGTGTTGATGTATATGTAACTTCGGAATGTATTTCACATATATGTATATTGTATTCCTATAGAGATGTTATTATTCCTCTATACGGAAGTGTCATCATTTATATTGTAAGTGTCGTAACTTCTACTTGATGGGTTATTAGACCACCTTGTTTGGGGTCGGCCCTGTATAAGTCATGTGGGTCAAAGGGTTATTAGACCACCCTATTGGGGGTCGGCCATGTGGGTCAAAGGGTTATTAGACCACCCTATTGGGGGTCGGCCCAGTCAGCATTATATTATGTGGTTAAGTTCGAGCCTACATGAGTTAGGTAAAAAGGCAAGTCAAGTCAAGTATAAATAGAGTGCGGGAGGCACTCTATTTGTTCACTCACTTCTCACACATGCTCTCAAGGAGGAGAGGCGCACTTATGGAGGAGGAGGATCTGCTGCTAGGTTATGTCTATCTCTTGGTTGGTTGTATCATTGCTCTATCTATCTCTGAGGAAGTTATTGGGGTTTTTCACCTTTATGGTTTTCCCCAAGTAAATCTTTGTGTCTCTTGTGTGCTTGCATTATTGTCTCCATGATTGATATGCTGTAGATATGCTGTACATGTTATTCTCTCAGTTAAAATCCTAGATCATATTGAATTAAATTCAGAAAATTTAACATGGTATCAGAGCTATCCTGAAAGAAGGCATGATATGGCATGTATGACACTTGTTGCACTTACGATGCTAGGGCTTGATATAGCAAAAACCAGTTATCGTAGCACTTTCGCTATAAATCCGTTTTGGCGAAGTTTTCGGATCTGAAATTGTTACAGGACGAAGCTAAAATCTCCAGGTACCTTTTGTCCAAAGGACAACCTCTAATTCGTTGTACTTTGTGATTTATGATCTGTAC
This sequence comes from Larix kaempferi, assembly GCA_027924585.1. Taxonomy (NCBI): domain Eukaryota; kingdom Viridiplantae; phylum Streptophyta; class Pinopsida; order Pinales; family Pinaceae; genus Larix; species Larix kaempferi. Next base: position 17,977,996 of record BSBM01000493.1, on the reverse strand, counting down.
AATATAGGGTTTCTGCCTCTTCCAGATCTGAGTCAAAATCAGGTGACCTTGGGAAAAAGGTCATAACTTGGGCTAGGAAGCTCCAAATGAAATTTCGTAAAAAGTGACAGGTAGTACACAGTCTGTACTATCTCAGAAAACGTTTTCAGAGGCTGAAGTTGAACCAGTGACACGTGGCACGCCGTACAAGTTCGCTCTACTTTTTTATCCCATAAACAGGTCACGTTGCGACACTTGGCATAACTCTCTCTCAGAAAATCCAATGGAGGTCAGACCTATCAGGATGGAAAGATAACAGGCCGAGCTAACTCAGAAAACGTTTTCAGAGGCCGAAGTTCAAACAGTGACACGTGGCACGCCGTACAAGTTCGCTCTTCTGTTTTATCCCAAAACAGGTCACGTTGCGACATTTGGCATAACTCTCTCTCAGAGAATCCAATTGAGGTCAGACCTGTCAGGATGGAAAGGTAACAGGTCAGGCTATCTCAGAAAACTTTTTTCATACCCTGTGGATCAAAAAATTTAGAGTTACACCAGAAACAATCAGGTACATATTTCTGTCAAAACAGAATTATTTTTTGGTACCTTCATTCATGGCTTCCGGAATTTAGGGCTTTGAAGAAAGTTGGAATTTTTGTAATCGGAGACCACGGCTGAATGCTACTCATAAAAATAAAAATTTAGAGACCAAAATCAGAATTTTTGGTTGGGAAGAAGGCCGGGCTTGATCAGACCCTAGTTCGGGACTTTGATCAGGAAAGTGGAAAATTAGGGCTTCTGTAAAAATGGGAATTTTTGAAATCTGAGACCACGGCTGGAAGCTCCTCAGAAAAATAGAAGCTTAGAGCTTTGGATCAAACCTTTTGATTGGGAAAAAGAGTGGATTCATCAAACCCCAGTTCAGGGTCACGTCCAGTGAATCCGGAAGTTTCAAAGGCAAAATTGAGGAGTGAAACTTTGCAGTTTTCAAATTATGAATATACCAATTTGATCAGCTCATCAAGGCGCATATTTCTATCCTTTCGGAAGTTTGAAATTCAAAGTTTGAATTTTTGGGGTTTCTCTGACAAACCCATATCCAGCTCCAGGTCCAGTTCTTGCACATCAAGTGGATTGGGTTAATCCTAGAAGAAGATGGATTGGTCACCTACATAGGTGAAGAAGTTCCTGTTTCAGAGGGAGATGAGGCTAAGGCCTTACATAAGAAGATTACAAGCGATCTCGACAGGTATGACTCATCGAGGTATGTTTTGATATTTTTCCATGATTAAGTTTATGGTATGTTTGTCTTCATGTTATTACAGTTAAGTACAATTTTGTTTTTAGATTTGTCGTATCACCTTAACAAAATTATGAATGCATGATAGAAGATATTCATTATTTAGGGTGTTGACACTTATGATTGTACTAATGCATTATGGTGTTGTATGAGGTTTATGTTGTCTACTAACATGAAAGGTACACCAAGAAAGACAAATCATGCTCGAGTTCAAGAACATATGATCATGGTGACATGAGGATAAAGACTCATCCATTGTCATGGATCTCATAGAAGATCCATTTACGAGGTATGTATAACTTGGTTTTATAATGGCTAACCATTGAGACATGCAGGTTACTAACACAAGTCATTGAAGAGAACCAAAAGACATTATACGGGTATGTTAGACATAACTAGCTAGCATGCTAATCCAGGTATGTTTTTCCTATATCAAGCTAGAATCCTACCTTGTGTTAGGATCTTATACTATTGTGTTGTTGATAATGATTATTCACAAAGAGTCATAGGTTTGAATAATCATGGTTGTATGCATATTATGTTTCTTACCATAATTGATGATATGACTAACCAGAAGAATCATGAAGGTATAGCTTTTATGCATATTATATCTCTTATCTTGATTGATGATTCAACTAACCCGAAGATTCATAGGTTTGAGTAATTACAGGTTTAGACATGTTATGTTTCTTATGATTTGACTAACCATAAGAATACTACATAAACCTTGAATGCTAATGCTTATTATTTCTGTTTGAAATGATCATGACTATACATGCTTGAGATTATTGTGTTTTAATAGTATACTAATGAATGTATGATTTTATATGAGTTCACAAGGATAACACAATCATGATACTAATAAGCATGCATAGGGACCAAGGATGAATATGAGTTCAAGAACAGGTAATTTAGGAAGCAAAGATCAAGAGGGAGCACACTCCAGTTGTTCCTGCAAGAAAGCAAAGGAGCACACTTCAGTAGTTTCTGCAAGGATGCAGATATTCAGAGGGAGTTGACCATCTCTCTACATTCCACAATAGAAAGGTGTAGAAGAAGCTACTTCAGATTAGGACTCCAGCAGCTCCTGCAAGGAAGCAAAGACTCAGAGGGAGTCCACCCAACGAACAAACAAAGATAAGTATTTTAAATTATCATTTCTTGCATATTTGTTTGTTTAAATAATACTGTTCAATAATGTATACACTGATGTTCCTAGAATTAGGTTGTGTATTATGCATATTAGAATAGTTGCATTGATGAACAGTATACTACTAATATACATGGGTAAGTGGCCTATGGCACTGTACAACATTCCATTGCTACTTATCTAGAATGAAACCTCTTTGCTGACATGTTGGGAGTTGTGCACACTCTTAACAATGTTCTGGTAGAGATTGGAAGGCATCTAGAAAGTTATGGGATATGGATAAATGTTGTATTGAAGCATTGGCTAAGATAATTGCATGACTGTATGACATATTTCTTTATGTGTAAGAATTTGTTCTGAAAACTATGAGATGTTTCTAATCATGCAATTTAACCTGTTTTGTAGGAAAGACCGTATATCTTTACCTACAAAAGGACTACAACATTTGTTCCAGCAACAAAGATATCTATTGAAGATATTGAAGTTCCCAAGATCTGGGATGAAGAAATGGAATGCCATGATCCGTCGATCATGAAGAATGATGTTTGGGTTGCAGTCCCAAGACATGAAGGGAAGTTTGTTATGAATTCCAAATGGAACTATCTGATCAAGCATATTGCAGATGGCAGCATTGAGAAATATAAAAGTGATGAAATAGAAGATGCACCAGATGGATTTTAAGACAGCATGGTGTAGTCAGATATGAGTGCAAAACTTGGTATGGTAGGATAGATAGCTTTCTATCCAGTTTGGGCTTTACCCAGAATAAAGCGGATTCCAACCTTTTCTACAAGGTTGAGGAAGGAAATCTAGTGATACTACTTTTGTATGCAGATAACCTGTTTGTTACAGGTGAAAATAGATTGATTGCCGACACGTAGCGGAAGCTTACTACCAAGTTCGAGATGAAGAACTTGGGAATGATGCACTATTTGTTTTTGGCATGGAGGTGTGGCAGAGTGATGGAATCTTCCTTGGACAAGGGAAGTATGCAGTAGAGATCCTGAAGAGGTTTGGGATGATGGATTGCAAGGCCATGGCCACACCTATGGCATCGAATCTGAAGCTTCTATGTGATGCTTCATCTGAGCTGGTTGATGTCTCTATGTATCGTCAGATGATTGGGTCCTTGATGTACCTGATGAACACGAGACCGGATATTTGATTTGTTGTGAACACATTGCGCCAGTTCCTGACGGATCCGAGGAGTGTTCACCTGGTTGCTGTAAAGCATGTTCTGAGGTACCTGAAGGGTACAGTGGATTATGGGCTCAAGTATGAGGCGAATCAAAAGTTTAACCTGCAGGGTTATGTTGATTCATATTGGGCTAGCAGTGCTGCAGATAGGAAGAGCGCATCTGGGTGCTGCTTCAGTATGGGATCAGGTGTGATATCTTGGTTTAGCAGGAAGCAGTCCTGCGTAGCACTGAGTACAGCTGAGGCAGAGCATGTTGTAGCCTGTTCAGCTAGTTGTGAGGCAGTATGGCTATGAAAGCTACTGTCTGAGTTATTTGATCTCCCATTGGATGCTACTGGTATCTTCTGTGACAACCAGAGTTGTGTGAAGCTATCCGAGAACCCAGTGTTTCATGACAGGTCGAAACACATAGAGATCAAATATCACTATATCAGGGATATGGTGCAGAGAGGAGCTATGAAGATCCTGTATGTTGCGACGGACGAGCAGATTGCAGATGTGCTGACGAAGCCACTAGCCAGTGTGAAGTTCGAGAACTTCAGAGAGAGGCTTGGCGTGCTTCATATCGAGGATACTTCAAGGAAGAAGTGATGGACACATTTGCTGAAGCCATTCCAAGCATGTTGGAAGGGGGATCCTACACATGGTTGTGGATGTAAGCGCTGGATGATGAGCATCAGGATGATGTTCTGGTTTCTGCTTGGATATGATCAGTTGGATCATTTATATGTATGTACGCATCATGTTGGATGCTGGATATGATCGGTTGGATCATGTGTATGTATTTATGCATCATGTTGGATGCTAATGGATACATTGTGTGGATCATGTATCTTTGTATGATCAGGTAGATCATGTATGCTGATGGATACATTGTGTGGATCATGTATCTTTGTATGATCAGGTAGATCATGTATGCTGATGGATACATTGTGTGGATCATGTATCTTTGTATGATCAGGTAGATCATGTATGATTGATGGATACATTGTGTGGATCATGTATCTATGTATGTATCAGATGGATACTTGGTGTGCATCAGATAGATGCATTGTATGATCAGGATGATCGTGGATGACGAGCTTCTCCAGATGACATGCAGCAGGATGTTGCAGTGATGATGATCAGGATGATCATGTGTACATCAGGATGATGTTTGATGAGTATCAGATGATACTTTGTGGCCGTGGATCAGGTTGTGCAGGTAAGCATGTAATTTGTGCCCTGGGAGATTTACAGATGGTCTTTCGAGGTTTTTCCTATGGCATGTAATTCGGTGCCCTGGGACATCTGGCAAATGCTCTTGCGAGGTTTTGCTTGGAAGGACATGTAATTTGTGCCCTGGGAGATCTGTAGATAGTCTTTCGAGGTTTTGCCTATGGCATGTAATTCGGTGCCCTGGGATATCTGGCAGATGCTCTTGCGAGGTTTTGTCCTATGGCATGTAATTTGCTCCTGGGAGATCTGGACAGGATGAAAAAGGCCTCAGATGCTTCAGCCAGGTTTTGCCATGACCACATGTAATTTGCTCCTAGGAGATCTGGACAGGATGAAAAAGGCCTCAGATGCTTCAGCCAGGTTTTGTGGTGGACCACATGTAATTTGCTCCTGGGAGATCTGGACAGGATGAAAAAGGCCTCAGATGCTTCAGCCAGGTTTTGTGGTGAGATCACATGTAATGTGCTCCTGGGAGATCCGACAGGTAGAGCCGCGTGCTCGTAACAGCCTGGGATGCTTCAGCCAAGTTTTGTGACGGGTCACATGTAATGTGCTCCTGGGAGATCCTACAGGTAGAGCTGTGTGCTCGTAATAGCCTGGGATGCTGCAGCCAGGTTTTGTGACGCACGTAATAAGTCCTGAGGATTCCACAGTATGGCCAGTGATGATGAAGACCTGCAGGTGGTGGGCCTACATCCAGTATGAAAAAGGACTGGCTCTATAGAACTTCCTATGACGAGTAGATTCAGAGATTGATTGAGATAGCAGCAGCAGTGACGATGATGATGACTCGATGATGATTATCCAGTGACGATGATCCAGAGAAGATGACTTGTGCTAGAAGAACTGTGCTGAGAAATACCTTCCTAGTTAAGAGGGAGTGTTGATGTATATGTAACTTTGGAATGTATTTCACATATATGTATATTGTATTCCTATAGAGATGTTATTATTCCTCTATACGGAAGTGTCGTCATTTATATTGTAAGTGTCGTAACTTATACTTGATGGGTTATTAAACCACCTTGTTTGGGGTCAGCCCTGTATAAGTCATGTGGGTCAAAGGGTTATTAGACCACCCTATTGGGGGTCGGCCATGTGGGTCAAAGGGTTATTAGACCACCCTATTGGGGGTCGGCCCAGTCAGCATTATATTATGTGGTTAAGTTCGAGCCTACATGAGTTAGGTAAAAAGGCAAGTCAAGTCAAGTATAAATAGAGTGCGGGAGGCACTCTATTTGTTCACTCACTTCTCACACATGCTCTCAAGGAGGAGAGGCGCACTTATGGAGGAGGAGGATCTGCTGCTAGGTTATGTCTATCTCTTGGTTGGTTGTATCATTGCTCTATCTATCTCTGAGGAAGTTATTGGGGTTTTTCACCTTTATGGTTTTCCCCAAGTAAATCTTTGTGTCTCTTGTGTGCTTGCATTATTGTCTCCATGATTGATATGCTGTAGATATGCTGTACATGTTATTCTCTCAGTTAAAATCCTAGATCATATTGAAGTAAATTCAGAAAATTTAACAATTTGAACGGTCATCGCATATCCCATGGTCTATGCACAACCCCCCGCTATTCATTGGGATGCCCTTTGGGCACCCAATGCATATCCCATGGGGTATGCATATCTCTCTGGTTATGCATTGGGTTCCCAAAGGGCGTCCCAATTCATATCATGTGGGATATGCATTGGAATCCCTTTGGGTTCCCGGGGCGAGGAGTAGAGCTCCTCCCAATTGCCAAAGGGGCGGGCTCAGAATTGCATCTCCCATTGGGCGGGCACTGTGGGACCCCCTTTGGGCCCCCACATCACATGATGGGCGGGTGCTATGGGCACCCAAAGGGAGCCCGAGGGAGAATCTGTTCCTCCTCCAGGTTCCCTTTGGGCACTCGTAGCATATCCCAAGGGATATGCATTGGGCGCGCCCAAAGGGGTGAGTTCCCAATGCATAGCCCATGGGCTATGCATACCCCAAAAAAAATGCATAGTCCATGGGCTATGCATTGGCTTCTCAAAGGGCTCGAGGGGAGGAGTCGTGAACCTAAAGGGGTGAGTCTTAGGGCCTCTCCTTTGGGAGCATGAGGGAAGAGCTGAGATCCTCTTCTCGGCCCCCCTTTAAAACTAAAACTAAAAATGATTAATTTTATAACTATATGTTTACTTTTTTTATGTAATTGCAAGCATTTGTTTTTAAACATATACTATTTTTTATTTTAGGGAAAATGACATCAAGAAAGCTATCTGTAAACATCTTTGGAGCGATATCGTCGATGAAGTCATAAAAAAAATAGTTGATCCATCTGAGAATGTTGCACGCGATGAAGTTTTATCCAGTTATGATTTAAAAACCAAGAATGCTAGAGAATGGAAACATGCACCAGGTGAAGAGAAAATGGACTATTCTTGATTTCTAAAAGAGAAATATCAAGGAAAACCACACAATATTCAGTTATATTGTGCTACATTTGCATATCCTAAAAATGATTATCAGTCATTTGGATTGTTGCGAGATATTTGTTTGGTGTCAAGTCAAGACATTGTTTATGCTCTAGTGAAACAAGCTAAAACCTATGCCTAAATATGATATTCTTTGAAGGTTTCAAACTATAAGGTCGACGAAATTTTCATAGAATTTTGTGCAGGAGTCATGCACGATATTGAGCGCAAGAGTGTAAGTTCCTATATTTTTATATCTTTTTGAATTTCTTATAGTTTGGATTATATGACAATGTAATAGATTTAATACAATAATTTTTTTTATTTCACGGGTTTTTTCTATGCCACTTTCCCATATTTTGAATGGAATTTATTCTATAAAAGAAAATATGATGGATGTCATTAATGTTGCTCTTCATAAGGGAGAAGCACCAAAGAAGGGAGAAACACCGAAGCATAAACAAGTGCAAAATGTTCCTGAAGAAGTACAAGCACAGAAAGGAAAATGCATCCAACAATCAAATGAAGTACCTAGGAAGGTTACATTCAAAAGGATATCTCACCCAACTAAACATGATCAACGATTTTTTGTTGAAGCATATGTTACTTATGTTGGTAATAGTAAGAAACACTCTTCCAAAATACCTATGGATGAGGATGTTTCCATTCGTAATCAACAAGTTGTTCTTGTAGATACAACTGCTTCAAGACATATAAGGAGGAGACAAGATGTTCAATCCAATGTTCAAAATCATAGTGAAAACTCATGGGATAGTTTGGAAATCATTACTCCAGGTGGTGATCTAGATGATGGTGTTGTCAAGATAACACAAAATGTTATTTGAGATCGATTGCGGAGGGATAAGTAGGTTCACAATGGGAATACATTTGTTTTAAATGTGAAGCAAATTTATAGACCCACATAAATCTAGGAGAAGTATAAAATTAGGAAACCACATCACTTGCACGTTCATAACTTGAAAGCATTGATGAGTCACAATCCCTATGCACATGTGGTTGACTACCTAGTTATTGTTGACCCAAAATATGTTCATGTTAGAGATGCATTTGATGAATCAAGATGTTTTGTTTACAACTACTATGTTTTGGTGGGAAATAATTATGTGGAGGCTAGAAGATAATTGATGCAAGAGTTTCTCAAAAACCCTATTTTTCAAACAGTTAAATGCATCATTTACACGGGTTTAACAAATGTGGAAGCAAAACTATTGGAATGAGATCAGAACAAATATAGTGACTATAGGATGTGCATGACATTCATTCAAAGGGTTATATTTATCAACAATGAATTTGAACAAATATGTGGTGGGGATAGATCGAAAGTTGATGTAGATTTCCAGAAACAATGTTGTATGGAGATAGGTATCCCTATTAAAGAGGAAAATGTGAAACTTAAAGGTTTGAAAGGAATTAATGCATTCAGAGTTGTAGATAACTATTTTCAGTTGGCATTTAGAATGGGGCACATATGGTATTTTATTGATGACATATTTAGCACATGGGAGATAATTGGCATAAAAAATAAAAAGGTAAAAACAAATAAAGTAGTTGCATGGAGTAGTAGTCGAGGAGGCCCTAATGTCAAGAATTTTTCAAAAAATATGACTATAACACCATGGAGATCATTGCAAGGTGTGAAGGATGAAACATGTATTTCTACAATAATGTCATGTGTAGATTCAGGTGAATTGTCCATGGAGTAAATATGCAATGAATTTGAAAAGTAACTTTATAGGTTGTTTTTATGTTTTAAAGTTTATTTTTTGAGTTTAATATTTTTTATTAAAAAAGCATTGTGTTATTATTAGATGTGATTGTAAACATCATTTATTTTTACAACATGTATTCATAAGGATTGCATGAAAATACAAGAGGATATGGTTATAATGTTGGGTGAGAAGAGTTGGGATGATGTCAGATGCAACTATCTAGATTCAAGCTCCATAGAAAAATTAAAACATTTCTTTGTTGCATACAAAAAGGTATGATTATTTATGATATTTTATAGTTTATTTATTTCTAATTCAATTCATTTCTATTTTATTACTTAGAGATATAATTTTGTTTTAAAAGATGACAAAGAAGAGTACAGTACTAGAGTCTTTCAAAATTCATATTCAAAGAGCCAAAATAGAATGACAAAGAATACAACGTCTTGAAAATGTTGAACTTAATGACACCCTTGATCATCACGTTTGGAATGGGCTCGACAGTGTGAAATATAAAGTTATTTTGTTTGATTGTGAAAACATTGCAAATATTGTTCCCAAAAAGGAGTACTCCCTAGTTATTGAAGATATCCCTCATGGATACAATATCAAAAACATTACTTATGATTGTGAGACTTATACATACTAGTCATTCAATAAAGTGGTTTCCGCATTTCTAGACATCACAACATCACCTCTATGTAGATTTATTTTTTTCCATTCAGATGTACAAGGAGGAGCAGTGCTAAAAACCTTCAAGGATAAAGCAAACTCAAGGAAACAACTGTACTGGTAATATATTTGCAATGTATTATTAAACATTTGAATTTAGAAACCAAATTTATTTTTCTATAAGTTAATTAGATTCTTATCTATTTTTGTTATAGGAATAATCCTAATATTCATATCTCCATCAGTTATCCATTTATGAGTGATACTAAAAACATACATCTTGCATGTTGGAAAAAATATGAGACCTATGAATATCTTTTAATCAATGAAAAGAGTGAAGGAGAATATAGTCAAATATTGTCTTATAATGTCGTGGTTAAAAAGTTGACATATGAAGAAAGAGATTTCAAAGGAGTGACTATAAACATATACCAGAAGCCATTAGCATTGATTAATTATCTCATAGATACATTTTCAAAAGACGGAAATTGGGTTTTAGATTTTTTTCGGGATCAGGTAATATTTTCGATATTACATATGAAACTAGTGTCGCAATCTAAATTCAGTAATATATATTTTTTAAATTAATGTTTCAATATGCTATTGAACTTTTGGTTGTTTTGTATATGGTGATTAGGTACAACAATAGCATGTTCGTTACAAAAAGGAAGAAATTGCATATTCATTGATAATGATCCACTACAGTGCAATTATATCAAGTAAAGAATTAAAGTTATGAAATTTCTTCTAGATGAAATGCATGAAGTTGGTTTGAAGAAAGGAGAATTCAGTGAGTCACTTGTGGCAAAGATGTCAAAAGAGCCTCAACCTCCTTTAAAAGGGATGTTCGAAAAAGATCACTTCGGGCATTTTGCAGAAGTAGAGGACCCAATGGAGGAACACATTGAGGTCTAGAAAAAGAGCCAACTAGCAGAAAATGTCAATTTCGATGAAGATTTTGGCCTGCATGATATTGTTGATTAGTTTCATATCCTTGAGGAAAATGTCAAAGTTAACAAATTTTTGATAAGATATTTTTGCAATGTTTTGAATTTAAGATTTTATTTTGAGAATAACTGTTATGTTTTTAATATGCTATTTAGAAATATATGGTATACATTTTGTTGAGTTTATGTGAATCATCACTTTATGAAAAACAATGTTAAATTGTATCATTTTTATAGGTCAAATAGCGGAAAACACGTTGAAAAATGGTTTGAAATGTCTTTTTTTTCTCATGTTTAATAGAAATTTTCCCAAAGAATGACTTCTTTAAGATAAAAGTTTAATGAAAGAACATTGAAGATGCATATATTTTTCGTTCTAACTAGCTTCTAAATCTTTAAAAAAATCAAAAAAGTGTGTATTTTTTTATTATAACTAGCTACTAAATGTAGATTGTTTTCTAAACTTTGAAAAAAGGCCATTGTAAATAAAAGTTATAGTTTTCGTATGACCAAGAAGTTTCAAAATCACAAACAAATGGCTCAAAATGAAAAATGGTGCTACCAGTATACACGCTTTTTGAAACAGAGGTAGAAGTAGCTACTAAAATTGACCGCCAAAAAAATGAGAACAATGTTGGGTTCTTGTCAAGTTGTATAACTTGTTTTTAAATTTCTTTATTCAATAGGTTTTACCATTTATCCATCATATTGATCATTAAAATATTGAAGTTCTTTCAATGCCTTTTTATATTTTAATAGATCTGAACAACTTTGCAAGAAATTCTTCAAAGGACTTGCCTTTCTTGATGGTCTCTTTGGAATCGAATGATCATAAATTGGAGGCATCATGTATAATGGAGATATATCGTACATCATAGGAGTTGAAGATGTTGATTCTCCTTGATTTTTCGTAGTAAACTCCCTTATAGATTCGATATAAGTCTATTTTTCCTCCCTGGGATTGAACACTGGTGACTGTTTTGGTGCTTTTCTAAGCCATGGTTCATGTTGCTTCCCTTGTTTCGCCAAATCACCCCTTGTTGAATTTCTTCCACGTGTGACTACAACTATGGTAGGTTGATCTTCTTGCTGCTCCAAAAATATCTTCTAGAAATTCTGGTTCAGATTCTAATTTCCCTTTTCCTGCCACTTTGATATCAACTATGGACAATCTTCAATAGTATGATCCAATGCTCTGCAATATGTGCATGTCAAGCAAGGGTTCAGATAATATCTTTCCAAGTGTCATAATTGTCCACAATTATAACAAATTATATCTCCTCTTCCTTGATAAATTCACCTCTTCCACGACCTTTGAATCCACCTGATCCTCGATTATAGCTTCCTCTCTTGGCATTGAACTGTGCATTGCTCCCCTCATATTTCTCCTCCGCTTTGATTCTTCAGGCACCAGATGTACGTTCCTTTAGTAGGTCATATGCTCGACATTTTTATTCACCATGGCCTACAGACCTACATAACATGTAACATTACAAAAGTATGTTTATATGAGTATTCACATAACATGTAACATTATTCTAGTTGATGTCCTCCACTCTTTCATATTTTACACAAGAATCCATCTCCATGATTCAAGGGATTAGGAACCCATATGGATAGATACTCTTAAAACTTCGGATGTTGATTCTTATGGTAACCTTTTGCCTTGCGCTTGATACACCATACTTACACTCGTTTCTCTTTTCCTTTCTTAATATCTTGGATCTGTAGTGACAAATTTGCTAACTAGGTATACATATTACTAATCCCTATGCTAGTCTCTTCATACTAGGGATGCCTCTATCTTCATCTCAATTTCAAGAGACTTAGACTATGAGACAACCTTCTATTGCATCAATAATAATCTTATATGTGGTAACAATGTAGTTATAAACCATTCCTTATGTTGGGCATCCAGAATCTGAAAAATTATGCAATCCCACTGGTTGAAGTCCCACATTGACTCATTATGTGATTAATTAATCCCTTTTAGCTCAGTGATACACTGTAGCTCATACTTAGGATTACTGAACTCATCTTCAGATGCAAATTTAATCTATGCTAATGTTTTCAGTTTCCCTCCTGGCGGTACAACTAGAAATTTTCATAAACCAGTTCAATGCATGATCCTAGAAGGTTGTGATTAATTGTTCTCTTTTTACTTTGTCATTTTGCACTTGTATAACATTCCATATAGCTTCACAAATAAACCAATGATGCTTCAAATATTTTGATCCATTCCCATGAAAATTTGGCAATGTCATATCATCTCCTTCCATTTTCTTTCTTGGAGGTACCGATTGACTTTGAACTATAGGACCAACACTTCCACTATTTTGACTAGCTGGACTAGGATTCTGACTAGATGAACTAGGATTTTGACTAGCTGAACCACTATTCTGATTATTTCTACTACTATTACTTGCTTCCATAAGATGAGATCAAATATAAGTACTCACCTCAATTGATGGATATGCACACGGGGTCTTGGATATGTCACGGCATCTGGCATGAGCTGAATTAACTACATATTCCTCCAATATGAGCTGGTAGTCATCATGTTCTTCTTATTCTGTACTACACAATTCTTCCCTGAGTTGTGGTATGAAACTGTAGTCATGTTCTTCAGTCACACAGTGAGCCTCCTTTCTCCCTATTGTAGTCCTTCTCCTATTACAATGCCGAAATATCATCCCACTTTGTAGTAATCCACACTCTTCATCTGTCTCACTTTCCTCTTCCCTTAGCATTTAAACTCACTATTCTCCGACATACTCTCACACTTTTCCCTGGCTCGCACCCAATTCCCAATTTGAGAAGGTTCCTACTCCTCAGATTATATTCTCATAACACCTTTTTCAAAGAATAACATCTTAATCTATAGGTACATAGACTTTAAGTACCTACCTTGCATTCTCTTGAAAAACTCTCTTTCAGTTGTGTTATAAGATTTTAAGGTTTCTACAACAAACTCAGTAATATAACCCATAACTATACTATCAAGGCAATAATCAACAATGTGGCAAATATTATTATTGATACATTTCAGTGTTTGAATCAACTCATGAATCCAAACCATTGTTTCACCTCCCTGAAAACATCTATTCTATTATGCTAAATTTGGAAACCATTATGCTAATATAATAGGAAAATCGCCAAATAAAATTTCATGTAGATATGAGAAAACATACTTTTCCAACCATTCTTGTGAGTTGATCCACGTATTTTTGTTCCGTTCTTTGGAAAAAATATGTTGCTCCATATCTATTCAACTATAGAATCTATTATTTAGTTGGATGCCACATCCTGTTCAGACGCAAATCCCAGTCCCAACAAGAAAACAATTTTTTGTCTCACTTTTGGGTAGACCGTAGGTTCACTAATAATAGACCTACAAATACCAAGATGTTGGCCCTTTCGACATCACTTGAAATTAACTGGAGTCTCACCCAAAGTACCTATGGGTACTATAGGAACCATGTTTTTGCAGTAATTAAAGGGAGGGAACTCTTTTCTATCATCGAACCCATCTAAAGAACCTCAACACTAAATAGTTAGACCCAGGAAATAACATTCTACATATATCAACTACACAGTAACTTATAACTTAATCCATTCATAGTTTATTGTCATTAAACATAGTATTATCATTTAGCAATATTATGCAGATCAAACATAACAAACACATAATCAAACATTCAAAGTAAACTGGAGGTTTTTATGTGGAAACCCAAATGGAATAAAACCAAAAAAATGTTTTTTTATTCATTGATACCACTACAAAAGGTATTTAAGTTTATTCATATTTGCGCACACAAACTATAGATCCCCCTCTCTCTCTCTCTCTCTCTCTCTCTCTCTCTCTCTATCAATACATTCAAATATTTGCACACGGCCTGCAGATCACAACCCTTTCAAAACTATTTCAGCTACACAAAACTCACCAACATTACATGGGATCACTCTATGAGAATTTAGATTGCCTAGATCTAGATTCAATAAGGCAATTTCACTTGGAATATTTCATAGAATATGAGAAAAATAATAGAGAAAAGATCACAAAAAGCTAGAAAGTTGAAAAGATCACAAAAGGCAGGCTTACTAAAAGCTAGAAAACCCCTTAGGTGTCAAAAGTACCTTCCAAATAAGTCAAGAGGCTCATGAATTTGCTAAATATGGTATGCAATCTAATGAGTGATGAAAATGGAATGTGATGATGACTTTTGGAGAGAGGAAAGAGGTGAAGATCAAATTGGTCAAGTAGAGATAGTTTCCAAGTCAAACTAGCTTTACCTTATCCACTAGAAAGCATAAAAAACATGATAAAGCTGTCCAAAGCAGGAAGGCACCTTCTAATACATGAATAAAGTAAAATCAGATAGAATCAGGAAATATATTATCCATAATCTATCCAAATTCGTCCTAGTGACTCAGGATGCATGTGGTGGCACTAGAAGACAAAATTAGGCCAACTACCTAGTCAACAACTAGGAAATTAATTAAAATGATTAATAAATTATATCCTAAGTATGAAGTGTGTTTTTAAATGTTCCAACACCCCCCCTTAAGCCTGATTGTATGTGAGTAAAATATCAGAAATATAGGGCCCAAGCAACAAGCTTATGGTCACCCCAATACACAAATTTATTAGTCCATGTAAAATGAGGAAACGGTGAAAACATCATGGGAACAAAACCATCCATAAAAATGGACATGGCATAGAAGTAAGTAGAATGTCTTCACACTATATTTGTCTTTAGTTGAATGAGATTAATGAACTCATTCTAAGTAACATACTTGGTGAATACGTCAAGTGGACTCCATGATCATGCATAAATGTTGTAACACCCTAAAAATGCATGAATAACCCACAATACTTAAAAATTTAAATTCATGCCATAAGATCTAAGTGAATTAGTTGCATACCTGGTTAGATGAACCTGGTGGTTACCTTGATGGCTCCAAGTTCTGCAAATGAAGGTAGGGGGATGAATCTCTACCCAACCAACCCCGAACCAAATGGTTGAGGCCCCCGAGCCCCCAACAATTAACCCTATTCCAATGCTATCTTTCTTTCCCTTTCTATCAATGTCTTCCTTATTCCTTTTCTCCTATGAAGATCCTCCTCCAAAATGCCATTGAACACCTTCCCCCAAAAGATCCCCTCGCTCTCCTTCTCTTCCCCCTTTTATTTCATTTTTCCTCATTTATTATTTAATTTCTATCTATATGCAATATTTGCTTCCATTACTTCTTTTTCATGTTTCTTTTTATTATTTTACATTATATATTATTATATTAATATTATCTATATTCGTATATTATATTATATTAAATATTTCATATATTTGTGTATGAGGGTTGTTGCATACTCCCCCCCTGCAAGAAACTTTGTCCCGAAGTTATACCCTTCAAGCAATAAATACAATACTAATTCAATCAATCAATCAAGTAAATACTAGAATATATAGATATCTAGTACTATTGTGAATTTAAGAGATTTATATGTGTGGCCACCACATAGAAGTCTCCAAACCACACTAATATAATCAATCACCCTAAGTCACAACATGCTCTTAAGTAATTCCCTACGAGTCTAGAATGCAACCATAGCAACAATTATGCATCATACACATAGAAGCATTAGACAATTAATTATTAATTAATAACTATGTATTTGTTTACTTCCTCTTTCCTTACTCACCCTCTCCCTCAGAATCGTACCATCCGCCACCTCCATAAACCTCCCCCCCAACTCCAGATGGTCTCGCTCGCCATGGAACGGGCTCTCTACTGTAACATTTCCACGAATCATATAGTAGGAATCAAAAGTTCCCTGTGAGGTTACCGCGGCATTGCCACCCTCCCACTTCTGGTAATAGTGCAACCTCATTGGAATTTAATCAAAATATGGGCCTCATCGGTACTAACCGACATTTGGTTCCTGGTACCCCCGATCCTGATATCAGGATCATTATACCCCATGCATCTCGAAAGGCTAACCTAAACATCCTCCACAAGCACCCTCAAGGAACTAGCCCAAGCATCAGAAGTCCTTCTATATAAACCTCCCTCCCGGTGAGTATGTCTCCAAATGTGGACTTTGGTCAGATCAGAAGTTCTCCAGGAATTAATTATGGAATTTCCACCTTCCCAAATTCTGGTACTAAAGTCAAGAGTTGCTGGCATAGAGTTAATTGTTGGGCTTGTCGCCCAGCCCATAATATATTTATAGTAGCTAATCTCATTCGTGATCATGGGCTACCATGAAATCATAGAATGATTAGCCTCACCAGGCTATTTGAGTGGATCACCTAGAACAACTTGCACTTACCATAATGAATAATCATTAGTAATCAACCTTGAATCATGTGCTAACAAGAATGTCTAGCCACCAATCCATATTGCATTACATCATAAGCCATTGTCATGATAAGTCAAGCCAAGTTTAACATCTAATGCATTTAGGTGCTCAGTGCTACCACTATAACATAACTCGTCATGATACTTTCATAATTTTACCAATCATCTCATTAATATGTCATGATAAGATGCCATATTTCAATATTAGTACTATCAACATGGAGTAATGGCCCACATAATCCATTGTCGTATCAAATATGCATTCTAATAACCCACATAATCCATCATCATATCAAATATGTATTCTACGGGGAGAAATAAGGGTTAGCATGAAACCATAACATGTCATACCAAATATATGATATAAGCTATTATTCTTCACTGACACATAACATAGCTGTAAAATACCAAAATTAACCACAACATGCTTTCATACCATTTATGTGCCAAATGACATTTATCTCTAGATGCAATGATAAGCTATAATATCATTTTATGTTCTACACATCATCTATCTTATATAGCACCATAACGTCATGAAATAATATCAAGAAGTATCATATGCACAACCCCATGGCTATAAATTTAATGGCTAGAATTAACAACCATCAAATTTCACATGAATAATGCATAACCATGAAGGCATCATTCTAAGAACAACATGTAAAAACACCATATCATGTACCACATAACTTTCATTTCAAGATGCCAAAAATAAAACTATAAATTACCAATTGAGTATCAACAATCAACCCATGATGTACTTCATGTCATATACATTTGGAAACCAAAATAAACTGAGTATCAACATGAAATATGCATCATGGAAACTGAGTAGCAGCATGAAGAACTGGGTATCATCATGAAATATGCAACATATGCCCTCTAACTTCATAAACCATAAGAAACTACAAAATACTAACTCAGTATCAACATAAGATATGTAGCATACGTCTTCTAACTCTAGAACTGTAAAATTATGACTGAATAGAACCAATCCATGTGTCATAAGCTCAAAACTACTAAAAAAGATAAGGAAAATTGTGAGGCATAAATTTTGCATCTTCCCAAGCTGGTGACCCTGGACTATATTGATCCCATTGGAATTTAACTTAGTCAAGGATGCGATTGCGTAGCTTTCGATTTGTGTTCTATATATGAGAAGTTTCCTAAGGAAACTTCCACACCAATTGGGAACCAAATCTATGGGTAATTTCTTACCCTAACCCATTATTCACATGGTGTTTGGAGGGAATCAACTTTTTTCAATAGCCATAGCTTATTCCAAGCAAGTCCTCACTTGAGTGTTTTAGCTACATTGTGGATGGTATTTTGTATTTTAGTTAATCTAATGAGTACTCTCCAAGGCTCTTAATCCCAAGAAGCTTCAACAAGATCTTAAGGCACTCACTTCCATTTTTAGTGATGTTCAACATTTCACGAATAACCCATGGTGCACAAAACCTTCTAATGGCATCCATATCCAACATGAATTCGGGAGACCCCATAAAGAGCTCTCTTTCCATGTTGTTTTCATGGTTCTTAATTTGGAGAACCTTTGCTTGCGGTTGGAGGGTTTTGGTTTCCTTCCTTGACAATGGTTGAACCTGGAAAACCATTCATGATGCATGAGACCTATTCGAGCCAAAGAAATCCCTTTCCTAGTTGTGTAGCAATTTGTTCCAAATGTTATATAGGAGGCTAATGGAGTATAGAGGCAAGTACAAAACATTTATCCTTAGAAGTCCTAGCTTGTTAGACGTTCCTTCAATCCAGCTCAACTAAAAATCTATAAGTTTACATAGGAGAAGAGGATAAAGATGAAACCCACTATCATCCTTTTAGAGATGCATGGATTTTTGAATACATACCAAAGCAACCTCTTGTTCATAACCATCATGGGAATAATCTATTTTGAACCATAACCTATGTCATCAATGGCATCTTGAAGAAAATCAAGTCATCGAGCAAGTTGGTCGAGTCACTTATTGAGGCGTTGTACACATTGTACATTCCTTGTACTATGGTATGCCCTACATTCATTGAAATCCATTACATTCCTGTCAAACTCAAACTAATCTTGGAGATGGGCATTCCGAGTGTGCTCTACATAGAGAGCCCTTTGGTGCTTTGAAGTGCTAGGATGCATGCTTTAACCCTGAATCTAACCACCTCAATTTTGGAAAAATAAAATAAAATAAAATAAAAAGAATGGTTCATTCTTGGCAGTTGTCTTATTAATGAAAGTAACTTTGGGAGGCCCAAGGGTTAGAATTTCCTACTATGAGGCAATGTTACAAAAGATAACGTTTATATAATACTAAAATCAATAGTTTATGTCTATAATAAGTAATGAGATATACAGTGAATAGGGACATTGTAGCATTTTTGCACCAAGAGAAGCAATTCAGTCTTACAGTCACCGGTGGGAGATATTTACATGTCATGTCATTTCATTTGTGTGGGTAATTATAAAATAAAATGAAAAAGAAGCAGATGTCCAACATCAAATTTTTTTAATTACATAAACTATTATAGATCTATCTAAATCTTGGATCTTTTAATCGGGAAGAGGTTTGTACCTTTAAGCTATGACATCCCATCATTATAAGGGATTACCATAATCTTCCTTATGCTGTAGGTAATTTTCATCTACGATAACTGTGCATTGTTTTTTTTTAAGAACATCTCATTTCCATTTAGCCTTCTTATAGATGACTCTAGTATTCTCCCAGGTATGAGCACATAAATAATCAAATAAGGTGATTGTGAAATATTGTTATCTTTGTTATTTGTCCATTTGACCTCATTAATAATTCACTACACTTTCTTATGGGTAATGAGTTGCTTTCTCACTTCATTGGAGAAATTGGAGATGTGGGACCCTGTCAAATCATTGCGTCGAGAGGCGCTCTACAGCCCAGTATTAGGGAGATCTTGTAACATGTGTCAAGTGTTTATTGAGTTTGTCGAATGTTTGTCAAGTAACAAAATAATACAAAGTAAACAAAAAAGAATAATACAAAGTAAAAAGTAATAAATATTATGTCAGCCATAAACAAAAAAGAATAATACAAAGTAAAAAGTAAATATGCGACTTAAACTAGAGACTTTAGAGCTTAGGATTAGGTGATAAATATTATGTCGGTCATAAACAAAAAAGAATAATACAAAGTAAAAAGTAAATATGAGACTTAAACTAGAGACTTTACTTTTTACTTTTAATACAAAGTAAAATGTAAATATGAGATTTTAGAGTGTTTGTCAAGTAACAAAATAATACAAAGTAAACCAAAAAGAATAATACAAAGTAAAAAGTAATAAATATTATGTCGGCCATAAACAAAAAAGAATAATACAAAGTAAAAAGTAAATATGAGACTTAAACTAGAGACTTTAGAGCTTAGGATTAGGTTGCTTAGGTATTGCACTCAAGGAGCTATTCAAGGAGAGGTTTGCACCTCAGGAGATTTGATCCCTCTCAGCGCTTGATAGAGCCTAGGATTTGGATCTATGCTTCTTTTGATGTCCAACTCTGACCATCAGGTTTAAAATGCCCCATTTGCCTTGCATTGTGATTTTACATCTTTCAAATCTTAGCTCATTAATTGTCAGCATCCTTGGTTTTGAAAATCTCAAGGGTGTGTAGAATTACACATATATACCTAAGGTTGGGATGATATTATCCTAGTTGGCAAATAGCACCGATTCTTTAAGGAAAAAAACAAACATATATCTTTCTCCCAAGTTTTTGTTTGTACCTTTTCCTTCATTGCAATTTTACAGGAAAATTGAAAGATGTCTATAAAATTGAATACCCTATTTGTTTTTAGGGAAAGAAAGTGAAATTGAATACCTATAATTTATTGCTATCTTTGGACATTTTGATTTAAGCATTTATCTAAACATCTCATCAAGTGATCTTCACATTGGTTCTATCGATCACAAACTTTGTTGCATGTTAATTTTGTTATTGTTCTGATTTTGTAAACAGTTAGATGTGATCAGCATTAATGAAGCACAGTTCTTCAAAGACCTGTATAGTTTTTATCAGGTAGAAGCTGATAAAGATGGGAAAAGTGTCATTATACTTTACAAGGTTCTACTAATAGAATGGGATTGTGTCCATTTGTAACAAAAGTCATGAATTGGCTAGTGAAGTTAATATCAAGTAGTGGGCATGAATGATGATGAGCTACCTGAAAGAAGAGTAAGGAAGATCTGGAACATGGATCAATATTTTGAGAAAAAACAAAACAAAAATGGACATGTGAAGATAAGAATTGAAATACCAAGTACCAACTAACTGTTGAAAAATGAAAGTTAATATATGATGTTGATTATGATTATCTTTTTAAGATTCTTTTGGAGTCGAGACCAAACTTGGTCTATATGAATTGTTTTCCAAAACCCAATATGATGATTACCAAACATATCAAATTAGCTCTAGTTGAGTGAACCTGATGCAGAAAAGAAGCAAACTTGAAATATGAGTGAGGCTCACACCCTATATGATGAAGCAATCCAAACATGGGGTTTAAAATAAAATTCAATCTCAGTGAGGCCATACGTTAAAAGAAACATGAAATATGTACGAGAATGGCCCCAATCAAGATTGAAAAGAGAGAATGCTTATCAAGAATAGAGCTCATAAACTACGGTGTGTGTCACGCTGATGAGGCACACAAGGAAGAAAAGTAGGAACGAATTTGTAGAATGTAATTCAGATCGGATTTTAGAAGAATTGTACTTGATTGAAAAATGCAAAGAAAATTAATAACCAAAAGAAATGTGATTCACCCCACTCAAAAGAGAGCACTAGGGAATAACATATAAAGCATTAGGGCATTCCTGGAACAACCCTTGAAATCGAGATAAACTAAATTGAATTTAGCATTCAGAACAATTCAAAAAACTAAAAATAATTCTACATTTCCCATGGGGTGTAGTGAAAATGGTGGTGTCTGGCCATCCACCACAGTTTAATGTCTGTAGAGGAGGAAGAATCTCGGCAGGGTGATCTGCAGATTCTTAGTGTGCACCACGATGTGAGTAATGTGGGAAGGTAGGGGGTGTTTATCTTACTTCCAGTAACACATACGAACTTCCACACTAAAAAATTTCACCTACAAAACTGTTGCAGCTGTGTTGGAGCTGACTATTTCAACTAACAGTCATCTACAGGACTATTGCAGCTAACTGTTTCAACTAACAGTAATCTATAGGACTGTTGCAGTTGAGTTGCGGCTCAATGTTACAACTACATTATGATGACTCATGCGTTCATAAACTTGTCTAATAACAATTAAATATAATTAACTCTCAAAATAGCATTAATCTCTTAAGTTGCTACAACAAACTAACTTTAGAAATTAATATGAGTTTTCAAACTCAAATAACAGAGTATATCAGAAACACACAGAAAAATTATGGTTTTAACATAAACTTCATGCACTCCATATCTCAATCATGATTACAATGGTAAGTATTTATAGTGCTTTAGGGTAATCATACATTAAATGCAATTAACCCTTCGATACAAAATTATCAGTGCAAAAATAAATGCTCTGTTATAGACTGACATAATGAAAACTGTGTTGGCCCTTCAGAAATGACATGCAATTGCTATCCTGGTTCTTCATGTTCTACAGCGTCAAAATATATTAATGATAGTGGCTCTTCATAGTTTTAATAATATGAGCTAATGCAGTGGCTGCCTCTTCGAATAAGGCGGTGTGGCGGTGGCAACTCTTCAAAAAATTGGGCAGTCACCAATCTGGGCAGTTGTTATCTTTTTGAGATTTTTGGCTACCAGAGGTGGAGTAATTAATTACTTCCAACATTCTCCCCCTTAATTACTACACCCAAAAAATCAAAACTTTGTAACACTAGATTTCTGTTATAACTTACAAACCCCAATGTTTTTCCTGTGAAACTCAAACAATTCTTTTCCCAGAGGTTTTGTAAATAAGTCTGCAAACTGATTTTATGTTCTACAAAATTCCATGTTGATTTCATTCTTGTTTATCAATTCTGGAATGAAATGATACCTTGTATCCATATGCTTACTTCTTTTATGAAATACGTGATTTATTGATAGTGCAATGGCTGATTTATTGTCACAAAAAATTTGAGTTGGTTCATCTTGTTCATGTTGCAACTCATAAAAAGTTAGACTTCTCATCCACACAGTTTGAAATGCAATTGTTGTTGCTACAACATAATCTGCCTCAGTACAGGATAGTGTCACTATGGGCTGCTTCTTTGAATCCCATGCTACTAATCCCAATCCAAAACTGAATACATATCCATATGTACTCTTTCTATCAGCTTTAAAACCTGCAAAATCACTGTCAGTATATTCAATCAAATTAAAATTTGAATTTTATGTATACTGGATACCAAAATTTTTTGTTCCAAAAATATATCTCAAAATCCTCTTTCCATCTTGCCAGTGAGTATTCTTTGGGGACTCCATAAATCTTGAAATCATACTTACTGCAAACACTATATCAGGTCTTGTTGCAGTCAAGTACATGAAACTTCCTACCAATCTCTTCTACAACCTTGGATCAAATTTTTATCCATCATCCTCCTTATTGAGTTGTGTACCAGTTGCAATTGTTGTTACAACTAGCTTACAATTCATCATTCTGAATCTTTTCAATACATCATTTGCATACTTAGTTTGATTTATAAAAATACCATCCTCAGACTCAGTTACTTCAATACCAAGAAAATATTTCATCATTGCTAAATCAGTCATCTCAAATTCTGTTTTCATGGCTTTCTTAAACTCATCTACTGAAATATCTCCAGTGAAGATCAAATCATCAACATATAAGCAAACAATCAGTATTTTACCTTCTTGATTTACCTTTGTATACAAGGTTGGTTCACTTGGACTTCTGTTAAATCCTTTACTATTCAAATATTCATCAATCCTACTGTACCAAACTCTAGGTGCCTACTTCAATCCATACAATGCTTTCTTTAATCTGTAAACTTTGTCATCATGTCCATCAAGTTCATATCGAGGAGGTTGTCTCACATAAACCTCTTCTTCTAAAGATCCATTTAAAAACGTAGACATTACATCCATTTGATATACAAACCATTTATTATGAGCAATAATAGCTAATACCATCCTTATTGTCTCAAGTCTGGCTACAGGTGCAAAAGTCTCATTATAATCAATACCGAGTTGTTGACTAAACCCTTGAGCTACAAGTCTTGCTTTGTATTTTTTAACTTCACCATCATAATTTAACTTAGTTTTATAAATCCATTTGACACCAATACAATTTTTATTATCAGGCAAATCTACAAGATCCCAAGTACTATTTCTTTTTATGGCATCAATTTCTTCATCCATTGCTTTTATCCAAACATCGTTTTTAACGGCTTCATCAAAACTTACAGGATCACATGCTATTAATGCAAAATTTGAAACTTGATCTACTTCTTCATTTTCTTCATACAGTTCTCTTAAGCTTCTAGTCTTCTGACCTCTAACTCTTTTTCTTAATGAAGCTAATGTAGGATTTCATTTATCACTTACCTCTTATCCTGTTCCTTGTCGTCCATCAACACTTGATGGGTCACCACGTTCTTGAGTTTTGGGTGTCCTGGCAGGTGTTCATAGTGCTGGTGTAGATGTTTGTGGAGTTAACTGTCCTCCATGTATGCCCTGCTCATCTTCTTCATCTTCTACATGAAATGTAACAACATCCTCTGAAACTAACTTATCTATGTTGCCATCCCATGCTTCTTCTTCCTTAAACATCACATCTCTGTTGATGATATACTTCTTGGTGATTGGATTATAGAGTCTATATGCTTTAGATTCTTCACTATATTCAACAAAAATACATTTCTCACTTCTGTCTTCTAACTTTTTCTTCATCTCTTCAGGTACATGTGCATAAGCTACACAACCAAAAATTCTTAAATGAGATATGCTGCTACACTTACCATTCCATGCTTGTTGTGGAACTCGATCCTTCACACTCTTAGTTGGGCTCCTATTCAGAATGTACACTACGCAAGTAACAACGTCTCCCCAATATTCATCTGAAAGATGCTTCTCCTTCATCATACTTCGAGCCATGTTCATAATGGTTTGATTCTTTCTTTTTGCTACTCCATTTTGTTGTGGAGTGTAGCGAGTAGTAAACTGTCTTTTAATTCCATGATATTGACAAAATTCCACAAAATCATTTAACATATACTCACCTCCTCTATCTGATCTCAAGACTTTTCAACCATAGCTTTAAAACTTTTAAAGACATCAAAAGCTTGAGATTTCTGTTTCAGCAAATACACCCAAGTTTTTTGACTGATCATCAATTATAGTCATAAAATAAACATTACGAGTTAAAGAAGGTGTTTGCATTGGTCCACACAAATCTGTGTGTACCAGCTCCAATGGTGTTTTTTCTCTATATGAAACTCCAGAGACAAATTTCTCTCTATGATGATTTCCCAATATGCAACTCTCACATAAGCTTGCTGGCTGCTAAATACTAGGAAACCCTTTTACCAACTGCTTCTTCTGTAGCAAATCTAAGCCACCAAAATGTAAATGGCCATACCTCAAATGCCATAACCATGATTGATCTAAACTTTTAGTTTTATAAGCATTCAAAGAGTTAGTCAAATCATTTCTCATAATCAGCCGAAACATTCTATTCTTTGTCATCTCTACTCTGTCCATCCACTGCTTACTTGGATATTTGTCATAAATAGTACATACATTGTTCTTAAAGAACACTATGTACTTCTTATCTAACAACTGTCCCACACTCAATAAATTACACGTTAAACCAGGAACATAATTAACATCATGAATTGTTCTTCTTTTACCATTCTTAGCATATACAGCAATCACACCTTTACCATTAACTTTTACCTTATTGTCATTACTTAACTTCACTTCAGACTGAATGCTTGTATCTAGATTTAGAAATAACTATTTATTTCCAGTCATATGGTTGCTGCATGCACTGTCCAAGAACCATATATCCTTTTAACTTTCATGGGTGACATTACAAGTCAGAAACATAGGTTTCTCTTCATTTTCAGCCTCCTCTATAATATGTGTAGACAAGTTACTAAAATCTACTTGCTTCTTCCAACACTTGTTAGCAAAATGCCCAAATTTCTTGCAATAGAAACATTGAACTTTAGATCTATCATACCTTTGATTTCTTTGCTGCCATGTTCTACTGCTACTCCCCCTTATGCTAGGAGTATTCTGCTGTGACTTCTCTTCATATTCTGAATGATTTATGTTGTCACTATGATCAACAATTCAACCTACTCTTCCTTTGCTACTAGACATTCATCTGCCTTTGCCTCTAGTAACATGTAACTGAGATTTAAAATAATTTTCTAATGGAGTGTCATCATACCTGTTCATTCTTGATTCATGAACAATCAAAGAACGAGTCAACTCAACAATGTGCATTTGATTGAGATCTTTAAACTCTTCATATGGTACAACCACTCTTTCAAACTTCTTTGGCAGACATCTCAGCAATTTC
Source organism: Larix kaempferi (assembly GCA_027924585.1). Lineage (NCBI taxonomy): Eukaryota > Viridiplantae > Streptophyta > Pinopsida > Pinales > Pinaceae > Larix > Larix kaempferi. The sequence goes on along the minus strand of BSBM01000493.1, from coordinate 17,951,454 downwards.
TCAATCACACGGTGATCTGAGAGGTCTTCATCATACTATCTCAGTTGGTTTACAATATTCATAACTTGAGTCATAAAATTATCAATAGTCTCACTGTCCATCTTCAAATTCTCAAAGTCCCTTCTCAAGTTCTGCAATGTAACATTCTTCACCTTGGTCACACCTTGATAGCAAGTTTCAAGAGTGTCCAAAGCTTTCTTCGAAGACTCAGCACTTGATATCTTCAGAAATATGGATTCACTTAGCCCTTGTTGAATAAGGCCAAGAGCTTTGTTGTCCTTCTTCCTATTCTCCTTCAACAAAACACGCTCAGCATTTGACAGAGCCAATACAATAGCTTGATCAACTAGCTCTGGATAGCCAATCGTAACAAACTCCCAAAGATCGAGAGCACGCAGGATAGTTCTCATATTAATAAACCATGTGTCATAATTTCTCTCAGTCAATACAGGAATTTGTGGCTACACTACACTGCTGTTAGTAGCCATCTGAAATTAAATTTCAAATTACTCCAAACTGAAAAAACAAGAAAGAAAACTCATCGAGGCTCTGATACCACTCTGGGATGGCAGGGGGTTGTTGCTCTTACTTCGAGCAACACATACGACCTTTGAGACTCGAAAATTTCACCTACAGGACTGTTTCAACTAATAGTCATCTACAGGACTATTGCAATTGTGTTGAAGCTGACTGTTTCAACTAACAATCATCTACACGAGTGTTGCAGCTGAGTTGCAATTGACTGTTATGGCTATGTTATGATGACTATTGCGTTCATAAACTTGTCTAATAACAATTAAATATAATTAACTCTCAAAATAACATTTATCTCTTAAGTTGCTACAACAAACTAACTTCAGAAATGAATATGAGTTTTCAAACTCAAATAACAGAGTATATCACAAAAACACAGAAAAATTATGGGTTTAACATCAACTTTATTCACTCCCTATCTCAATCACAATTACAATGGTAAGTATTTATAGTGCTTCAAGGTAATCATACATTAAATGCAATTAAACTTTCTATACAAAATTATCACTGCAGAAATAAATGCTCTAATAGAGGCTCTTACACACTCACATAATGAAAACTGTGTTGGCTCTTCATAAATGACATGCGATTGTTGGGCTCGTTCTTCATGATTCATGTTGTTCTTCATGTTCTGCAGCCTCAAAATATATTAATGATAGTTGCTCTTCATAGTTTTAATACTCTGAGCTAATGCGGTGGCTGCCTCTTCGAACGGTGTGGCCGTGGCAACTCTTCAAAAAACTGGGGGGTCACCAATGTCGGTTGTTGTTGTCTTTTTGAGACTTTTTGGCCGTGACCGGTGGAGTAATTAATTACTTCCAACAGGTAACAATGCATTGAATTTTATTGTATTGCTTTGACTCGATTATATTCGTATCAACTTCATAACTCTCCTACCCAATGCTGGTGAAACCCCACCGAGCCTACCTTCCTTTTTCCATGATAAAATAAAAAGGACATGAGGCCCGCTTTGACTTGTGAGTCCAATTGCAAACACGAATTTCAGATTGGACCTGTTTGTCTCTGTCTTCCGAGCTTTTGAATGATAATTTAATTTTGACATGACTTTCCATATCAGTTTATATTGATCAACGCATTCTTAAAGCACTGGAGCACTGTAATGATGTCGACGTTGCTATACTTTTTATTCGTGATTTCTTGTTTAGCCAACCCCTACCTGGAAAATGGCAGCAGCCGGGTCGAATAATGAATCTCATAAGTCCTTAGAATATTGAAGCCTTTTTTGATCATCACTATTTCAGTTGAGAATACTCATTAAATTGATCAAGTGACAATAAAACATAAACCCTAGAAGTTGTTGGTGCAGCTATCAAGATGTTCTTGATGCTCTTTGTGCAGCTATATCTGGCCTCCCATATGTGTCCCTATCCATGATTTGGAAGAAGTTGAACGTGCTTAATCTATTCAGAAATTCTGACAGGTAGTAAAGGACTGGAACTTGAAGCATGAAGACGAACCAGAAGGGTTCCACGAAGATGTTAAAAAGCAGAATTCTCACATATTTGTCATTACCAATTCATGCTTGCCAATGCAAGCGCTTGGGAAAGCACCTCTTTCTGCCCCAGTTTTAATTTGTGATCTCCATCTCAAACTCAAAGGAGTGGGAGAGAGTTACAACAACAGAAGTAGGAATTCCTTGATAAACATTTAAAAAAAAACACTTTTAATTCCATTTATATGAACCCATTGTGACAACATAATTTTGTCTTGAAAATAAAATAAAAGGGAATTGGATGGATATTCTTTTATGATGGCTATGGAATCTTATATTTCTTAGATTTTGATATGCTATTATATCCAACAGCTTACATTTTCTTTTTATTGTTATTCTTCTTGCACAAGTTTGTACTGAAGTTGGTTTTTCGGATCTTAGGGAGGGCTACAAAGAGTAACGCAAAGACCTTATCATAATTCTACGAATGTCAACAAGGATGCTAGCGAAAAATTATCGTTGCATGCAACTATAAAAAGGAAGATATATCATTCCACTTAAATACTTGATGCATGGCAGTGGCAGAAGAAACGTTAGGTTGCCACAATGTCACTGAATCGAGCCAGAACAAGACAAGAGATCACTGAGGTGGGGTAGATGAAAATTGAATATATATATATATATATATATATATATAGTTGGGAAGTAAGCCAGCGCGGGTGGCAAAGGAGCATGAACCCTAACCCTAACCATACAATAGTATAGTATTGCAAGCAGAGGTTTTTAAATGTTCCCATTCATTGAATTGTGTTTTGGGAGATCTTCTTCAATTGTTTAATTTTTTTTTTTGCTTTTTGGGAGATCTTGTTAAATAGTTTTCGTTTTTATGCTGGAAATGTGATATTCGTGCGTGAAGAAATTGTGTTGTGATATTCAGATTTGCTTGGTTGTATAGATCTTAATTCTTATCGTTCACTCATTGTTTTTTTACATCTTTTCAATCAAAGACAGACCAAACAACCATAAAGTCAACCAAAGATTTATAATTTAGGTTTATGTAGTACACACACTAAACTTGTATAAGAAACGGGAATCACAAATTCCTCGGTTCTTCGATCTCCAATCAGATCGTGCCCAGTAATGATTAGGTTACACATAAATTAATCTATCTCGCCGTAGGATTCGCTGGACATTGTACGACTCCGCGGCCACTCTAATTGTCTTTTCACCGCTGGATCCCGATGCAAATGATATTGTGAGATTCTGCGGCCACTCTAATTCTCATTGCACCGCTGGATCGGGATGCGCAGGTTTTTTTCCAGAGTGGCCCTGTCATTTGCGATGCTGCTAACTATATATAAATTCCAGGAATTTAATGGATCCTTTCAATCTCTAACCCCGTTGCTGCTCTGCTTCTGAAATATGTAGATCAATAGAAATTAAAAAGAAAATCTAATTTTAAAAACGGAGCCGTTACGTTGGTGGCAAGCGTAGGGTTAATTGCAACGCCGAGAGTAATAGCTTGTCGCACAAATGAGTCCCAAGGTGGCAAGGAAGGAGCTGCATATTCCGCTCCAGCACAAAGTGGAGAAAACACTCCAGCACTTAGTGGACACACAAAGCTCCAGCACTTAGTGGAGAAAATGCTCCCTTCACTATGCCAAAAGAGGATGGTGTTACCAGAGTTCCCAGAGGATGGCGTTACCACATAATAGTGGGAAAGAAGGAAATGGTTGGCAGTCGTATCGTGGTCACTGATGTAACTCACAACTATTCTCACAGGATTAGGGTTTCTAACCCATAACAGTAACCTAGAGATGGATAGTCTTCAGGCTGGAGCTCCACGTTCTGGCAGAACTTCAATGCATAATAGTCCCAATAATATGCTTTCTACAGTCACAATATCCGCAAAGGAACAATACAGCGCCATCGAATTTGATACCTCCTTCTCAAAGCAATGTGAACTCCTTTTAATGGGATACATAATACAAATAGATTATCCAACTAAGTTACACCAATCAATTGTTTTTTTTCAAACCACATAGTATACAAAGTGTACAATTTTTTCAAGATCTCACACAATTCACATGAATGGACCGTATCCCTCTGGTTGAGCCGCTGAAGATGATAGTTACTTAGTGGCTTTAGTCATGCGAAAGCAAAAACAGATGAAAGTTGGATCTCACATTCATTGTATTGATGGATATAAAGTAATATGCCAGATATCGGTCATAGACCCTTTTTCGAGAATCCTTTTCTTTAATTTTTTTTTTTTAAATATGATCCACTAGGTCGGTTCGTACGATTTGAGATGAAATCATACCAATATTTCTTTAATAATTACATTTATATTTTGTACGATATGATATGGAATCATTTAAATATGATCCACTAGGTCGGTTCGTACGATTTGAGACGGAATCATACCAATATTTCTTTAAAAATTACATTTATATTTTGTACGATTTGAGATGGAATCATAACAAGATTTCTTTAAAAACTACATTTCATAACACTTTTAGGCATGAGGAGGTAACTTCCAGGAAACAACAGAGGATGGAATGGCACACGCAGAGAGGATGGAATGGCACATGCAGAGAAAGATGCATACTAGTTTTTTTTTTTAAACATAGAAAGGTCTAAGGACAAAGAGGAAATAGTGACAAAACGCCAAACAAGAAGGATAATTATAAAACCTTGCCAAATTCAAATGATAATAAAACCAGTAAACACTAAGAACCAGCAATATGCACCCATATAAATTAAGCATTTGATAAATTTGAAAAGAATTTAAGAGCCCCTAAGGGCCACTGTTTGAACCAAAGCTATGATACCAAATGTAACACCCTAAACCTGCATGAATAACCCATAATACTTAAAAATTTAAATGTGTGCCATAAGATTTGAGCGAATTAGTTACATACCTGGTTAGATGAACCTGGTGGTTACCTTTATGGCTCCAAGTTCTGCAACTGAAGGTTGGGGGATGACTCTCCACCCAACCAACCCCCAAGCAAATGGCTCAGCCCCCCGAGCCCCCCACAATTAACCCTATGACAGTGGTATCTTGCTTTCCCTTTCTGTCAATCTCTTCCTGCTTCGTTTTCTCGTGTGAAGCTCCTCCTCCAAAATGCCATTGAACACCTCCCCCCAAAATATCCGCAAACTCTCCTTCTCTTCCCCCTTTTATTTCCTTTTTCCTCATTTATTATTTAATTTCTCTCTTTATGCATTATTTGCTTTATTATATTAATTTTCCATATATTGGTATATTATATTATATTAAATATTTCCTATATTTATATATGAGATTTGTTACAAATGCTTCAATGTGGTGTACGCAAAAAAACATGTGTAGAAGCCCCATGAAAATCATCACCTCATGATGGAGGAGAATTATATGAATGTTCCTTGTTGTTAAAACATACTTGATTTGGTCTAGATACATAATCAATTAGGTAAAAGAGGTCTATGCAAACTCCTTTCCAAAGGGCATCAATGGACTCAACAAGATCAACTTCTTGTGCAACTACAATATGGTGAATCAAACCTTGTACTTTCTTATCAAAGTGATGTAGAACCTTTTTGATATTGTAAAAGAGCTCATGTAGATTTGAAATATCAGAATATGAGTCATATGGAGCAATAAACAACAAAGGTGTAGTGACTCCATGATCACACTAACAGTTGAGCAAGTCTAAAGGATTTGAGGACTTAAAATTTGAACCATGAGTGATGGGACGAAGTCCATACATGTGGAATAATGGTCCAACGATGGTGTTAGTTCACCTAAAAATTACTCACTAGCTAGTTCCCTTAGGCACATAACTTTGTTGACCATTTTTCCTATCAATCTAGCCTCCAAAACCTCAAAAAGTCCAAATGGATACCTAAAAAGGAAAAACTCACATTTTGCCTCCTCAAATTAACTCATTTATTTCAAAACATAACAAAACCCCCAAAATGGGGTCCAAATTTCCCAAAATCAAAATAAAAAGGGAAACAACAAAAGAAAAATAAAAAAAAGAGGGCAAAAACCCTAAACCTTTAACCTAAACCATTTGGTACCCAAAACCTTTAACCTAAACCATTTGGTACCCAAAACCATGGTGGTTTACTCCACCACCCAAAAACTTATAAGAAGGTGATGGAGGCCCCTCATTTGACATCCATTTATCCTACCCTTATGCTACCCAAATGACTCTACAACTCGATCCCAAACTATTTGAGCTACAATTCTCCCCTTTGAGTCACCCTTGGGCCCAACCCTTGAGCATTTGGAGAAGAGAAGGAACCCACAGAGCACTGGTGCATCACTCCCTACAACTGCAAAGACTCCACCGGCCTCATATTTGAGGTAAAAAATCCATGCAAACCTTTGTTTGCCATTTATAAAAATCAAGATTTATTTTAGTGTTCCTCATGTTTATTTCATGTTTGCTACTATAGTTTAGATTTATTATTATGAACATGTTAGCTTGATCTTGTGTTGTTTAAATACATTTAGTTTTTTCTTTCCTTCAAACCGCTCCTAAGGATTCTATTATCCTTAGCACGTGCTCTTTTTTCATAAGAAATGGTGAAAACCCTTGCTACAGATGGCCACATAAATGGTTGTCCAACCAATGCAAGATATGATAGAAATAAGAACAATAGAGACAAGTGGCACAATGTAGGAAACCATGGAATTGTGTGGTTTCTTAACTAGATAACTTGGGGGTTGTAGGGTCTTTTGTGCATCCAATAGTCGGGAAAATGGTTTGGAAGGTGTAATAACTTGCATATATCATACTTTATATCATATTCAAAATCATAATATGAAATATTTGGATGGAGGTGGAAAGGCCTTTCAGAAGACAAGTCAAAAACTAGTGAAAAATGACTAGGCTTGGAGAGCAGACTTTGGTGAACTAATTGGAGATTGTTCCAAGGAAGGGGTGAAGGATTTTGATTCTAATATATCAGAATGTGAATCAAAATCATATATGAGAAATATTTTTGGTTCTAGTACTCAAAGCATACAGATGAATACCTTTGTGAGTATCTTGGATACATTGTTCTTGTTCAACAGAAAGCTTGCCTTGTTCTTTTCTGCAAAATTAGGAACATCAATATTATGTTCTTCAAGCATCATGGTCATGATGTCCAATTTATTCCTGAAACAAGATTTCTTAGAATGGGTACCTTTACATCAATAAGATCACTTGGATCTCTCTTTCATGTTTTTCATCTTCTCGAATTTGGAATCTTCATCTCACAACATCTTTTGTTTTCCTTTGGATTTGACATTCTTCGAACTCTTTGCTCCATGAGAAACAAGTGCATGGTTCTTTGAGGGTTTTAGATCCCACATTTGAACGAGCATGTCCCTCTCTTTGGTGAGCGAGACTATGAATGCATCCAAGGTTGGCATCTTCCAGTTGGGAACATCAAGTTTTGCAGCATGAAATGTAGACACAAACAATGAATATTTAGGACTCAGTTTTGACAGAATGGTAAGAATTAGTTGCTCATCCTTCTTATCAAATCCATGATGCTTGATTTTAAGCACTAGGTTCTTGAATCTTAAGGTGAATTCTTCCATTGAATTGAAATTTATTGAACAAAATGAGATCAACTCAATTTCCAATAGATGACCTATGTTCTCATCTTGCTTTCAAAAGAGAGACTCTAGCTTTGTCCATACTTGATTTAGAGTGGTTAGAGTATCAATATGAAATAGAAGATCTAGAGAGATAGAGATTCAAATAAAACCATAAGCTTCATCAAACCTATTAAACCATTTATATTTTTGTGCAACAACTGCTGGTTCAATTTCAAGCACCATAGTGACTCTATAGAGTCCTTTACTTCGAAGTTCGATGATCATGTGGGCCTTCTAGTCAAAGTAGTTGAAGGGAGTAAGAGTCACCACTTGAGCTTCATTTTGATCCATGTTGGTGCATTCATGGTGATGGAAATAAACTACAAAGAAAATCTGGAAATTTCTTTGAATCATACTAGCTCTGATACCATGTGAGAATTTAGATTGCCTAGATCTAGATTCAATAAGGCAATTTCACTTGGAATATTTTAGAGAATATGAGAAGAAGAATATAGAAGATATATTGAGAAAAACTCAGTTGATTTTATTCATCAATATGTTTACAATATATAATACATCTCATGAGATAAAAATAGAATATCTTAAAGGCAAGTTGAAAATATCACAAAAGGTAGTCTTACTAAAAGCTAGGAAACCCCTTAGGTGTCAAAAATACCTTCAAAATCAGTCAAGATGCTCACGAATTAGATAAATATGGTATGGAAACTAGTGAGTGATGAAAATGGAATGTGATGATGAATTTTGGAGAGAATAGAGATCAGGTGGATGTCAAATTGGCCAAGTAGAGACAGTTTCCAAGTCAAACTAGTTTTACCTTCTCCACTAGAAAGCAGAAAAAGAAGGATAAAGTTGTCTAAAGCAGGAATGTGCCTTTATAATATAGGAATAGAATACAATAAGACAAAATAAGGAAATATCTTATCCAAATTCATCCTAGTGACTTAGGATGGTATGTGGTGGCACTGGAAAACAAAAATAGGCCAACTAGCTAGTCAACACCTAGGAAATTAATCAAAATGATTAATAAATTGTATCTTAAGTATGCAATGGGTTTTTAAATGTTTCGAACACACTCATCAACTTCTCAATTTGATTAAAATTGAACCATTATTTTTTCAACAACCTATTCTACCCAAACCTTTACATATATATAGCCATTGGCATAAACCCCGTAGACCACTAAGTGGACCCAAAAGCATAGCTTCCTCTTATATAATTTCTTGGTTGACATGATCAACCAATAATATTTCCATATTTTGAGGGAGATACGTCAGGGTTCATCCTTCTTTTGTAGACATTCTCTCTGTGGCCGCTTCGTCGAGCTGCCCCTTTTCACACCAAAACAAACAAATTGTTTAAGATACCTTAAGGCCAACACGTGTGTCATTAATACTACCAAATATTAATGAGAAAGACCATGAGGAAGATAAAAAATCATCATCACTACAAACAAATGGACTATAATCATACTATAATGTATAAATATCACCAAGTTTCCAATAATACAATTATTGAAAATATAATCACCAATCCACTATACTACAAACATCATCAAATCATCTCCTCATCAATTAGGTCTTCAAGATTAAAAAAACATAATTGATCAAAATTCATCATTATCATCAAATGTAATTATACCATAAACACCATTAACATCATTACTTGGAGTATTATCAAGTTAAAATTGAGTCATAATTGTTTGACACCACATTGTTGTTAAAATTCCTGAAATTTGTTTATTGAAATCAATAGCAGATTTAGTCAAACACTTATTACACCTTGGTATTAGTCTTCTAAAGGAATAAAACCAACCACATTTCACTGGCATACATTTTTAATTTTACTGTAAGCTAATACATAATACCAAGAACACATTTTAGCAGCGGAAATAACACTTGACAACAATATGTCATAAAAAATTAGACACAAGAAATTTGTTCAAAGACCCTAGAAAAACCCCAATGGGTAAAACTAGTCCAAGAGAAATTTTTATTGAGATTGAGAGAGAAGTTTTAGAGAGAGTACAACAGTCATGAAATTACAACATGGAATTTTAGAATAGAACCTTTGTTTTTGTTCCATTCCTCAACCTTGAAATGCATGCCAAAATATCCACAATCTACTACAAGAAATATGCTCACTGTACAGACATCACAGACATAATTTCTTCTCTCGATTTGTGTGCATATTCACACTCCACTTCTATACAAACTGACATACTTCTATTGACCCTCGAATGTGTGCCAATAGTAGAAAATATCTTGTTGTACGACCCCCTCATTCTCTGTTATATGACTCTCAATGAATTCTACATCCACATCGAACTTTGATCAACTTCTCTACCTTAAAAAGTGTGCCAAAGAACTGTTGTACGGACTACACAGACTTTACATACTTATTTTGGGAATGCATGCTCATCAACTCTGTTGTTGTACCCCTCCTCTTCTAGAAACTCGTGCCATGTCTAGAAATATGCGCCCACACTTTGGAATGCTCTTTTCTCTCCTTCTCTTACTTAATATCTTCACATTCTCTTTCTCAAGTGCTTCACGGACTCCTCACCAAGCTCCTCCATTGAAATCGAACCGCTCCAAAAAATCTCTATTTGGAATGAATGCCAATGGTCTCATGAACTCTCTTTTATTTATTATTATAGGGTAACTCGTATTTTCATCTTCTATGGACAGGATTAGATATTGTACCATAAGATCTAAGGTTGTGATTTAATCTCAAGATGCACTAGTACAAAATGAGAGATACGTGACTAGGAGACTAAAAACATTAGTCACCACAGTTTTTTCAAGAGATAAACGACCAAACTTGCCTAATTTCAAGTGAGCCGGCTATAAACGACTAAGATAAATGACTAATTTAGTCACGGGATAAAATATACCACTAGATAAAAAGTGGCTAAAATAAAAATGACTAATGTAAAAGACTAATTTAGTCACATGAATACAAATATGACTAACTAACAATGACTAAGAATATGAATTATTCGTTTATGTTAGTGATTTCTAGTTGTGTAACTGGACTGGAGTCATCTGTGATGGAAACAACAAGTTTGTTGTGGGTCTAGACCTTTAAAACTTGAATATCACTGGAACAACTGCTTCTAGTATAGGTCAATTGAGTAACCTGAGAGACTTGAACTTGTACATGAATAATTTGGGTGGGATTTTCCATCTAGGATTTTGAATTGCACCCATCGACTGCAAAACCTAGCTTTGTCTCAGAACGTGTTGTTGGGGTCAATATTCGATGAAATATTACGACGATATAGATAAAATCGATTATATTGTTAGAAATTACTTCAAAATTATGAAAAAATGAACTTTATTCCTTGGGTGTCTCGATGTTCATCGTAAGTACAATGCAATTCATTCACAGTCATACTAATTACGACGAAATTTCATTGCAAGTCTAATGCATATTCTTATACATATGAAATAACATATGCGTATTTGAGAGGTCATAAAAGTTCTCAAGGGTTAAGGGGTGTAATTTGTAAAGGGTTAGGGAGTTAATTTGCATTGTATTGTAGTGTGTCCAAGGCCATAATGGGTAGGGGCTAAGTGTGTGAAGGGGCATTACTAAGTTAGAGGGTCATTGCAATTATGGGGTAATGTGTGTCTTAGTAAGGGATTACCGGTGTTTGAGAGGTTGATTTCCATGTCATGGGTCCTATGGGTTAGGGTGTATAGTGTGTAAGGGATTACATGAGTTAGTGTGCATTGGGGCGTAGTGGTACATGTGTTCAATATGACAATGGTTTAGGGGTTAAGGTGTTTTAAGGGTCAATTTTCATGTTAGGTTTCCTAGGGGTTTATAGGGTGTAGTGTGTAAGGGGATAGAAGGGTTAGTAATCATGGGGTGATAACGTGTTTGGGGAAATAATTGGCAGGGATAAAACGTGTGGATGTGTGTTACTTATATGTTGGGGGGTCATTGTGGTTATGGGGCCATGTGTGTATAAGGTCATACTTGTTGGTGGTTATGAATTTTTTAGGAGTCAAGTATCATATCAAGGTTTTGAATGGTAAATGGGTATAGTGTGTAAAGGGTTAGAGATGTTAGTGTGTACTGGTGTGTAGTATGTCTAGGGCTATAATAAACAAGGGACATGTGTTCATTTGGAGGTGAATTCATGTGTTGGGGGGTCATTACAAGGTCATACTTCTAGGGGGTTAAGGTGTTTTAGGGGTCAATTGTCATGTTAGGGGTCTTATGCACGGGGAAGATGATATTCAAGGGGTTAGAGGGGTTAGTGTGATTTGGGGTATAGTTACATTGGGATAATAATGGGTAGGGGATAATTGTGTGAAGGGGGGTCATTGTAGTTAGGTTGTACTAGTCAAGGATTTAGGTGTTTTAAGGGATGAGTCATAAGTGTTAGATGGTGTAGTGTGTAGGGGGATAGAGGGGTTAGTTTACATTGGTACATAGTGTTCTTGATGAAAATGAATATTTGACCAAGTTCATTGACATGGGTTAGTTTGTGAGGGATTCATTGCATTTATAGGGCAATTTTCTTAGATTAGAACTTGTTACAAGGGGTTAAGTCATGTTTTAGGGGTTGATTATTATAATAAAGGTTCCAAAAAGGTGTAGTATGACATTAATATATTATATTATATACAAAACAAAAAATAAAACAAAATTCAAAAAACAAAACAAAACCCTACGCCCATTCCCACATTGCAACACTGTTGAACCATACTCTGCAATACAACCAGTGGAACATTGGACCCCCCCACTCGGCCTCTCACCCTGAAACTACTTGTCCAAGGAGCAGACCAACCCCACAAAGATGTAGTTCGGTGACGGAGGAGAGAAGCAGACCTGTTAAGGAGGATACCAATCTGTGCATCCAAGGAATTTCATTAGAAACCCTACAATTTATTCGGTAAGAGGATTCTAAGCTTCAGTAGAAAATTCATCTTCTGTTCAAAAATTTGGTTGAAATGTCTATTGGGATTAATAATGTAAAATAATTCTCCGGTTAGTGAAATTTGATTGAATATTTCGGTTGATTTGTTCTCCTTTCTAAGCGTTGATGTTAAGTTGAGAATTGATATCACTGTATTTTATTTCTGCACAGTTGGATGCAAGATTAATTGTGAGTTGAATGTATTAATTGGTTAATCAATAAGCTATGGTGGAATCATTGATATTGATTAGGTCTTATTCTTGAAGAGTGAAGTAATTTTGACACCTAAATGCAAGAGATCCATTCTGGATCTCTATTTATCTTGAACTTTGTTTAATGACATTGAGAATGGGACTTCTTCATTGTAGAATGAGTTCCCTCGATGATTCCTATCAGGGTAAAACACATGTTTGGTTTTTCAAGTCCCGACGAAGCTTATAATTTCGATTTGATAGCCTATCAAATTTATGGTCTATTGGGTTTTGCCACTTGTTCATTTCCCATTGATCATATGCTACTTGGGAGTCCATAATGTGAAAATCCTCACAGCAGATCTAAGAGATGATGTATACCTCACAAGAAAGTAATTGATTAAGCAAGAAAATAGAAGAAGAGTGGTCAATGCAGTATAATGAGCAACAGAATAATAATACAGTAGAACTCAAATAGAAGCAAAAATACTTCACACACACTAATTCATTAATAAAAAATGGACAAATAAATAATACAATGCATGAGGAATTCGAATGCCTAAGGTGGCAATTCGAATTAGCCTTCATGGAGTGATAAAAATATCAGTGGAGTGTCATCGGAGCACAACTGGAAGTCTTCATCATCATCAGTGGAGTCATCAATGCTCAAATAACTGTCAACCATCAGTCAAACTGAGTCTGGTAGGTGTAACGAGTGTAACTAAGTGTAACTGAGTCTAACTGAGTGTAACTGAGTATAAACTGAAGACAACTGGACTGGTAGGTGAAGAAGAGCAAGTTGCTTCCTAAAATCAAGGAAGAAGGGTGCATTAAACAACTGGAGGGCTAAAACTGATCAGTGAGAAGCTCTCAGGGGCTGGCTAACTGAGGGCTAGGTGCTGGACTGATGACTGGAATGCATGCAAACCCTAAAAGTGCATGCATGAATGAAAATGATAATGATCAAAATACTGGTGGGACTAGGATGGAGTATAGGAATATCCTAACACCCCCCCCCTTAATCCATCTTGGGACCTGGTAACTAAAACCAAAGGTCACCCAATACAATAAATAATAATAGTCAATAAACCAAGGAAGTGGGGAAAATTTCATGGGAAAAATACCCCCCCCTCAAAACAGACTGTAAGGCACACATAAAAAAAAATGCTCCAAACTCAAGTAGGTGTGATGCTTGGTCATATGTATGGAGGTATCTTTTTCTTGGGAAGAAGTGGTTCATGCTCAAAAGCGTGTGCTTGTACTTGCTCTTCAGATCGAATGTGATGAGAACAAATCCAATAGTATGAGGATGATCCTTGAACCTATGATTCGAATCAGTTGAGGTAGGATCAGAAACATGAAAATGCAGATAGTCTTTTGTCTTCTCCTTCGAACCATCATGGGTGAGATTATGCCAAAAAGAACCATCAAATAATAATGATTGCTTGAAATCCAAATCAGATTTAAGACTTGATGAATAGTTTCTTGAGATCTCCTTTGAACCAGCAGGGGTGAGATCAAAACCATCATATGCATGAGAAATTATCTCAAGTAGTGTTTGCTTAGGATCCAAATTGGATCCAAGACTTGAATCATGGTTTCTTGAGATCTCCTTTGAACCATAGGAGGTGAGATCAAAACCAGTAAATGCATGAGAAATTATCCCAAAAGAAAGGCAATGGCCATATTCTTCAATAAAGTTCTAAAAGCATGGAATAATGATCATATAATAGTAAATAAGAGGTGATTGCTTGAGGAGAGCGAATGCATTACCTTCAATAGTTGATTTGACCTCCGAAATAATCATGTGATCATGATGAAAACCAACAGACTCTGGTGCAAGAGAGGATTTAGGACCTTCTGCAATATCTAGAGGTGAGCTGGCACGGAAAGAGAAGAAATTTGGAGCATGAGTGTATGATATGCAAGTTCTTTGTGGACAACTTCAATATGAGATGATACTAGTTCATAATCTGAGAGACCATCAAGGGGAGCGAATGCATCACTCGGCTTGCTCTCGAAGGGGTTTGGACCAATCCCTTCATTCTGTCTGCCAAATATTTCATCCAGGTAGGCCCATAGCTCTTTTGGAGATTCAACATCATCAATTAATTGATGTACCAAGCATCGAGACATAGCAAGCATCATGGTTCCCATGGCTCTGTCATCATTATTTAACCAGTCAATCTTTTCTTCAGAGGATTCGAACTCTCTCTCAAAACAATAATCAAAGAGACCATTTCTCTTCAAATGTGCTATCATCTTTGGTTTCCATTCATCATAGTTGAATGGAGAAAGAGGATCATAGTTGAATGGAGGAGGATAGATTTCTTCTGAATACATGGAAGCTGTAAAAGACCTGCAAAAACAACAGAGAATATCTGCAACTGCTACTGCTGCAAAGATGCTGCAATTGCTGAACTTGAAATCTTGGTAATAACCTAGAAAAAACTCTCAAGAATGGAGATAAACAATACTCTCAACATGCTCTGATACCATGTGAATATCTTCACAACATATTTAAGAGATGATGTATACCTCACAAGAAGGTAATTGATTAAGCAAGAAAATAGAAGAAGAGTGGTCAATGCAGTATAATGAGCAATAGAATAATAATATAGTAGAACTCAGATAGAAGCAAAAATACTTCACACACACTAATTCATTAATCACAAATGGACAAATAAATAATACAATGCATGAGGAATTCGAATGCCTAAGGTGGCAATTCGAATTAGCCTTCATGGAGTGATCAAAAGATCAGTGGACTGTCCTCGGAGCATAACTGGTGTCATCGGAGCACAACTGGAAGTCTTCATCATCATCAGTGGAGTCATCAATGCTCAAGTAACTGTCAACCATCAGTCAAAATAAGTCTGGTAGGTGTAACTGAGTGTAACTAACTGTAACTAACTGTAACTGAGTGTAACTAAGTGTAACTGAGTGTAATTGAGTGCAACTAAGTGTAACTGAGTGTAACTGAGTATAAACTGAAGACAACTGGACTGGTAGGTGAAGAAGGGTGAGTTGATTCCTAAAATCAAGGAAGAAGGGCGCATTAAGAAACTAGAGGGCTAAAATTGATTAGTGAGAAGCTCTCGGGGGCTGGCTAACTAAGGGCTTGGTGTTGGACTGATGACTAGAATGCATGCAAATGCATGCAAACCCTAAAAGTGCATGCAGGACTGAAAATGTAAATGATCAAAATACTGGTGGGACTAGGATGGAGTATAGGAATACCCTAACACATAGTTCATCAGGTTGAGAATGAGTTCGATCAACCTCAGCAGTAGAAGACACATGGTAAAGAGAGTTGTAGGTTATACCCTGAATCGAGGATTTCGATAACACTCAAGGTTTTTGTGGAGAGGGTTTTGATTGATCAATCTTGTCCTCTATGGCAGTTTTTTTTGTTCCATGGCACTAATGTTTAGAAAATGAACCCAATGAATTGGTAGAGAGGTAAATAGATCTCTAGATCTATGGATTCATGTGTGAAATTTTGCATCTAGCGTTATAGCTATAGATCTTGATGAAGGACGATTTCCAGAACTTCGATTCCTTGCTAAATCGACAGTGGAATTGGCATTATATCGTTAATGTTGGAGACTTGTGCATTGCTTTGGTCATATAATAGAGTTTGAAGATTGATTGGGAAGTTATAAAGAAATCAATCCCTTAGAGAACAAGGGCACAACAAGGATTCAATAGAGTGCATCCATATTTTAAGTTAATACTCATCTGATAGAGTGATTTGTTGTTGAGCATACAAATTAGAAAGGAAGAATGAAGTTGGAGATTTAGAAATTGATCAAGAATTCAATAGTACAATTGAGAGCCAAATATCATTAATATTCCTATCATTGAATGGGATGTTAGATGAGAAGTGGCAGAATATTCATGTTGTTAGCATTGATATTTACTTTGTCAAAAATTTTGGTATCTCATTGTATTTTCACAAAAAATATGTCAATCTCCCATTTCCTCAAACTTTATAACTTGCTTGATGCAGCAGTTGTGTCAAGAGATGGATCTAGAAGAAGTGCATAGATACTGGAAACAAGGAGCTTCATCTGTAAATAATTCACAATTAGGACCTGAAACATGTTGGGGAATTCCAAGCAATTAGATTGATAGTAGAGCTATACAGAATTTGTAAATTTTTTTTTTTTTTAAATTCAAAATATACGTATATATTTAATTTTTTATATTTTCCAATTTGTTCTCGATCTGATTCAAACTCTTTGCTCTTTTGCCTTTCCGATTTATTTCCGATTTTGAGTCTGGTAACAATGGTATACTAGCAAACTCAGCGGTTGACACATGAAGTGTTTGATAGAATCCATTAACCCAAGAAGTCAGAATTTCACAAACAGTGAAGTGGAATATCTATATCAGATTTGAGTGGGAATCGTACAATCTTATATCAGATTTGAGTGGGAATGCAATTGCTCATCAATAATATCCCAAAGAGGCATATACTTGGCCTCCTCATCCCTATATCTCCTTTTGATGGCCTTCTTTGCAAGATTCATTACCTCATAAATGTAACCCATAGCGTGTTTGTCAGCATCAACCATTCTGAAATATCATAGTCAATTGTGACTTGTCAAAAAACTGTATTTTGATATAAACTAAATTTTAAAATGAAATAAAGTTTGAAATTTGACTTTCAAGTTGAACATTGAAAAAAATAAAAAGTTCAATAAATTAGAATTAAGTACCTAAGCACTTTGACAAGTGACTCCGTAATAATGATAATCTCTTCAACATCTTTCTAAAAACCATCATTAAACATAAGAGCATCAATTTCAATGCTTTCAAGGGTTGTCATGTTTAGAATCTAGATGCCATCCACTTGGGTTCTCTTAAGATTTATCTTTTTTGCTCAATCACAAATTGCAAGGAAATGGAATTTGTTGCAAATTTGGTCACTGCAGGCTGAACAAGTTCCAACTTCCTTTCCTTCAGTGTACATTCTCATGGTGTTGAGGACATTTTGTGATTTTAAATGCATTTGGTTATGGTTTTTTCCTTATCCACAACCTCTTGTATCGAGGCAAGTCTACCGATGTCCTCAATTATTAATTTTATGCAATGTGCATCACAAGAGTTTCAAAAAATGGGGGGGGGGTGCCTAAGCTCAAAAAGTCTACTAGCAGTCATATAATTCGCTGCATTGTCAATAACAATTTGTACAATATTTTATTCTCCCACCTCTTGAACATGTTCCTTCATCATTTCACAAATCAGTTGGGTACTCTTAACTTTGTGTGAGGCTTCAATTGATTTGTGAAACATTGTTCTCTTTGGACAATATACAAGGAAATTAAACAAAGTTTTGTTTTTCTGATATGTCCATCCATCACTCATGATGGTGCACCCCTGTTTCTGCCCATGATGCAAGAAACTCAGCAAGTACAAGGTTGATTGAGGTCATCAACACTTTCTAACAGTAGATCTATCCTAAGCCTCTTAGATGCAGGGGCTTTGAATCCCAAAATTGTAATAGCAACTACATCATTCATAGATTGCCAGTAAGGGCATTCGACATAGTTGAAACTTGAAAGGGATGTCAGAATAGTACCAAAAGTTAGAGATGGCCTTCCTTGCTTGACTATGGACATTTTTTTTCCTACCGGTGCCCTTCAAGCTAGGTTGGGCACTAGGTTGTGTGCAATTTCCACTTCCACTGCTCAAATTTGGAGGAATAGGAGGATGTGGTGTTTGGCTTGGACTTTGAGGCATGCATGGAACATGAAAACTTTCACCCCACATTGAGGATTCAATAAAAGGAGGTGACAATGGGGTATTAGAAGTTGTTTTTCCATCCGCAATATTTGTCATTTCTGCATTTATTCTTTCTTTTTTTGTTTTAGTCTCATTCACACAATCAATGGCCAAGCTATCCTGGTGTCTAACATCATCAGAAACACCTTTACAAGGACCATTTTCATGGCCAGTAATGCTAGTAAGGTGGTATTTGTAGCTAAAAATGCCACCACTATAATGATCTTTGCAAAATTTACAGAGTTGCTTAGTTTAACCCATAATATTTTCGCAGTAAGCCCAAACAAAGTCTTCCCGTGGCATTTTCATTGTTTGCTGCTAACTGTTTGCAAATTTGTTGCTTATGCACTAGGGTTTAAGTTTTAAAGGTTGTTGTTTAACTTTAGGCCCTAGGGTTTACTTGCAGGCTGCAATGAAGGTTCTTCAAGGTTGTAAATGAATCTTGCAATGGAGTTTCAACCCCTGCTTAAAAATAACATAACAAAACAAAACCTAAATAGCTAAAAAAATAAAAAAAATAAAACCTAAAAAATTATGGCAATAAAAAAATGATGTAAACAACCTGTATGAATACCTCAAAAGGAAGAAAAGAAGCTAAAACAGGCTGTAACAGTCACTTGTTGAGTACAAGCCTATTGTTTTTTATGCCGAAGTTGTTCAGCAGCATCAGTGGATGGTCCTAGATGGATGATTTCTTCCTCCTGTAGCGCTATTGGTCATTGTTTGTCATTGTCCGTGACCTTCTCACCTCCCAGAGGAGAATCTAGTTGAAACAGACTGCAAAAAATGAAGTAAAACCCGGAAAAGCTGGATTTTATAGGCAAACTGAGCCCGTGGAGAATCAACTTGCGAGTCAAACTTGCTAATCCGATTCAAAATCACGAGTTTAACTTGGTAAACTTAATTTTTGCTCGGGAAGATTCAGATCATATCATTTGAGGGCTGATCCTATCCAGAATTGCGATTTGATGATTTAAAATGCGATTCCTGATACATTGGTCTAAAGGATTGGCTTGGTGATGTATTTAAACTAAATAATAAATATTGTTTTTCTACTCTACAGGAAGATATGAATTGATTGCCAAGATGTTCAAAAATAATTTTCAATTTGGTTTTCTTTCAATCCTCTACAGCCTTGGGTAAGCTAGTTTCCAATTATTTATTTTTTTCGTCAACTAGCTGCCTTGCAAGATTTAGTTTGCTATGTTTTTTTTACTTGTTTATTCTTTTTGTTCTACAATATGTTGGGGAATTTATACCCTTGTGTAGCTTTTAACAGGAAAAAACCTTTGCAAATATGGGACAAAGAAGGTAAGTATTAAAAAGGCTCTGACCTTACAATTCTGAACACAATTTTAATGTGGTAATTGAATGTTATCAGTAGTAGAGGCTCTGATCTGGCTGTTTTACACATAGTATTGTTCTAGTAATGAAATGCTATCAATGACAGTGAATTTTACAAAGAAATTTAACCCCTAGCAAGTTGTCTTGACTCTTAAATCCTTTTGTTTTTGCTTTCGAGGGCCTTACCTACATGAGCATTGCTTTCTCAAATTATTGTTTTATTCTAAGAATTTTGTTATTCTAACAAGAATATATTCAACATGGCTTCATTTAAGTATTGCACACAAATAATGTAAATTGATATTACTTGGATCTATTTGTGGAAGTTTCTATATGGGGTAGAGTGCTTCGAGTGGTTAAACAATACCAACTTACTGTTTTGGTTTGGTCTCTTGATATTTTTGGCATAGCTCATAAGGTGTTAAAGATTTCATATAAAATTAATGCAATACTAAGTAGATTTAAAAAAAATGGGAACACATTGGTTAGACAGTTAGAATAATTTTTCTAGCTCACCTACATTTAATTGTCGCTACATTTACTGTTAGAAGAGGGTGTTGGTACCTTGTTGACTAAACTACATTAATTGCTTGCACTGAGCTCAAATACATAAGATCTAATCTAAGTTGCCAGGAAACTTGGGTATGGATATGGGGACCGGTGTAGGGACGGGGACACCACTTTTTGAAACATAGGATTTGGGTATGTCGGGGGTACTATATATATATATTATAATTATAAATTATAATACATGTTAAATTTAAATCATTTTCACTGTACATATATATTCATGTGCATCCATATGAATCCAAACCATTATACACAAATATGCTTGATGGTGTAGGTTGGATCATTGATGGATGTGTAGGTTGGTGGCTTGATGGTTTTTTACACATGATATTCCTTATCTCCATGGATGTTTGATAACGTCTCCCATTTGCAGATGTCTGATGTCATATGATGTACATTTGGTGGGGAAAAGGAAGTAAAATAAGGCCCTAAAGTGACTGTTAAATTTCTCCTGTAGTAGCGACATCATTTCTCAAGCCTAATTTTGTATCCTTGGATGCATTTTCACCAAAGTCTGGAAAAGGCATACATTGCAGGGTTTATTCTAGAACAATGTTTTGCAGCAGTCTCAAATATCTTTATTACACCAAATTCAGCCCCTGAAGCCTACAGGAATGAATAAAGAACGAAATAATAAGTCCCCCCTTTTTCAGGATAAATTCAATGATGAACAAGAAAATTTTTAGGATGGCAATTTGAGGACTTATCTGATTTGCAGTCTAATTATGAAGGACATTGACTTGGCTGTGAGTATTAAGAATTAATAGGAGTACTACAAATCACTTTGGATACAATATTCTTGCCCAGAAATCCATTTGCAGCCTTACATAACCAAGTAACAGGTCTAGGACCATTTTTAAGAGGAAATATTCAGTGCTCGGGAGAGATTTATGTGCCTTTCATTGCCAAGTTTGGACAATGCTCTGTGATTAGGGTTTGTTGCATGATTTATCCATCCTTGTGCACATTAAATGAAGTGACTGGCCTTTAAGAGGGTTTCTTTAGGATTCAGTTCTGGGGTATCTTTTATGTAGGATGATCACCTTGGGGGCTGACTACTCACATGTCACCATTTATGCCTTGTCATGAGCAAGCATTAAGCATTTGTATCTATCTAAAGGGGGCCTCCACCTTGAGAATGCCTTGAGTCACATTTGTACAGCCAACACTCAGCTCTCTTGGATATTTGTTGGAGGCAATCTACCGTCGAGAATCATTGTATTAGGTCTTATACCCATGATGGTTATAGCTTTCTGATTTGGATGATGATTAGTCCACTTTGGAGAATATTTGCATGATCCTAGACCTTATTTTGTGGAGTGCATCAACTAAAGAGATAACCTACATGTCATGCCTTGTGTGGACATATCTTGGAGTGCTAGCCTTTAGATGCCATGTCACTGGTTCAACTTCTTCCTTGCTTCATGGCAGATCATTTGCTTAAGTTTCCTCTTGGTTTTGAGCACATTATCATGGGGCTGTCCATATTCTAAGGGATTTTTGTGGACCTTTATGATAGATTGTATGGAGGCCATTCCTTATTTGTCTCCCTTTACCACTTACTTGTTCCATTTGAGGAGATCATCCACACTTGGAGGAGGTTTGTACATGTTTTGCTTGTAGATTTGGTGGAGTAGCCACCTGTTTGGAGGGTTTGTAGCCTTGTTTGGAGGGCCCGTCCCCTCGAGGAGAATTTATCGCTTGTTCTATGGAATCCCTTTCCACTTGTGGGTGATTCTTGCATATTTTTGGGAGGCCATCCTCTCTTGGAGCTATTATGCATACCTTTTGAGCAGGCCATTTGATATTTAAGTAGGTCTAGGGGGTCAAGCCCAAGACCTGGGGTTTCTTCCTTGTTTGTGGACACTCTATAGGTGGAGTGTTACCTCTTGGGAGCCTTGGAGACTAGTTCATGGACTTCTTCTTTGTATTATTATCTCATATGATGGAGGCACCCCCCTCTTGGGGCCTTATGTATCTTTCACATTGTACATGTGGTATTGAACACCTTACATTATGGATGTTTGTTAGAGTTGGTCATATTGTAGTAGAGGTTATTCATTACTTACTCTACCCTAGGCTAGAACTAAGAATTTATGATTATTTTATTGTAAAGGAACTTGAGATCCTCTCCTATATAAGAGAGACTTTTCTCATTTGTTCTCATGGTTGGATCTTTGGAGCTCTCTCTTTTTTGAGCCTAATTGACATATCTTTTTCATGGACTAAATTTTTTCTTAAGGGTTCCCTTCTTGTTTATGTATGGCACATCTCTCTTTCTTGGAGTGTCTTGGTTAAAATATTGTTGGGTGTTTTACATTAATAAATCATTTCTATTCTTTGCTTGGGCCATTGAAAGGATAGTATTATTTAGTTGGAGAAAGATGTTGTAAGTTAAGCTCCATTTCATCCTTCTTGCCATCTTATTTATATGGTATTTATGTGTTACATCTTTGCTTTAATTGAGTAATTCAGATTGTGTAGCCATAAAACCTTTATAAATAGGGTGCACCCTCTAAATCTTGAAAGGATGTGGTTGTCTCATTTGATCACTTCCCTTATAAACCCTAATTCATCTCCAATCCACCAAGTAGACTCAGGTTAGTGGATGCACTTCTTTTCTCTTGGCTACCTATTTGGAAAGGCCCTCTTAGGTGGTGATCCTTTGACTTCTTTTGTCCTTGATCGGATTGTCACTCATCCTTGGAGTGGTGGTCCCCCTTATCCTTCCACCACCTATTATATACTCCTACTACAAAACAACCATTTTTCCAAGGCAACCTCTTCAAATCACCTTTCTCCTCATCATCTTTGTCCTAGTGATCTATCTTAGGGATACACCCCTTTAGTTGAAGAAGATCCAACCAAAATTTGGAAGGGGATTGGTGTGGTGACATTGACTTTATTTTTATTTAAATGTATGTACATATGGTAAGGTTAATAAGGGCAGAAAAGGTGAACACACAGGGTCTGTAATTAATTGCAGACCTATGTTAGGGTAGGAAAGGGCTCAGATAGGAGGACGGAGCAGGCCCGAAAATGGAAAGGAAGGAGGGAAAAGGGGAAAGGAAGAGGCCAAAAGTAGGATTCATGATACAAAGTGTTGATCTACCATCTAACTTTGATCTCATGTGCTTTTTGTCATATCTTTCACAAAACACTAAAGGGATAGTGCTGCTCCTCTAACAAAATATAACTAGCATGTCTATAACCCATCTCAACCAAACATAGATCCTCGATGGCATTTGTTCTTTTATTAGATACTAGTTGTGAAGTTAAAGAATGCACAAGCCCATGACTCTACTTTTAATTTTGTCTTTTGTTATATATATGGGATGCTGCTAGTGTATTAGACTAATGAATCTCCTTGTTCACATCCTACCACCTGTCCACCCACTACATCTGTTGTTTTCCCATCATTGGTACCCATGACCATCAAAGTGTTCAAATAATATACTCAACAGGGATAGGTCTGAAAGGTACAAAATCCCACAGCTTCAAAAGGAATATAGCTGCTTTAGCAACCATTCCTCTAACCCATAACTATACTGGGGCTATCTCCCTAGGGGCAGGTTGTGTATTAACAGGTAGCCAAGTACTTCCTTACCTTTATTGATGACTTTTCTTGGTTTTTATGGGTCTACACCATTAATTCTATCATTAAGGTGTTTTCAAATTTTAGGAATTCAAAAACCTTGCTAAAGCTCAATGTAAGCAGAAGAACAAGTGTCTCCTGTTTGATGGAGGAGATAATGCATTGCTAATGCCTTCTTTCAGTTTCTTCACTCTCATGGCATGTCTTGGAAAAAAACTGTTCCTTATACTCCTTACCAGAATGGTGTGGTTGAGTAGAAGAACAGGGCTATCATGGAAATGGTCAGTTGTATGCTTCACTCTCAGAACATGAAGCTTGTCCTTGGGGTGAAGTAGGTGTCTGTGCAACATTTATCATCAATTTTATACCTACTCGCGATGTGTCTGATATGACTTCTTATGAGCGCTTGCATGGGTAGAAGTCATGTATTTCACATTTTAGGATTTGTGGATTAGGTGTATGGGTCTACCCTCCTTATACAAAGGAACACTATATCACTTGTCCAATATACTCCTTTCCTAACTATGGTTGGATACAATAAATATTTTCACGGAGGGGTATCGTGTTTATGAACCTATCACTCATTGTGTACCTAAGCATCATTAGAATAGGTTTCATGAATCTATTCCTCATTGTCTGCTCAAATCTCTTTCATCACTTCTTTCTGGTGATGACTATTGGCACATCTCCATGGAATATGTCTCTTCTTCTTTAACATAATTACTTTTTGACGACTCCCAGCTTGTTGTAGTTGATCTTACCACATCTTCTATTTTTAAACTGAAAATAGCTTTCATCCTTTCTGTTATCAAAAAATAATTATGTTACAACTATTTTTTACATTAAAAATAAGACTCACTACAAAGGCAAGGCTCACACAGGCTATTATGGTGAAGTTACAGTAGAGTTAATCACAAAATCTTAGTATCACATTAGCTGCAACAAATAGTCATATTAGACCAAACCTTTACATAGAAGTATTCAAGGAAGAACTTCACTATTGGTATTTCTTTCCATGACTGATTGCCACAATTCTCTCTTTCCCAAGTTGTTTCTTGAAGAGAGTGTGTAGACCAAGTTCAGTTGGTACTCGTAGTCTTCTGTTTGTTTGATCTTCATGTCTTGTTATCACAAATCAGATTATATTTCTTACATAAAATTTTTTTATGTCGATTTATAATAGAACTCAAATGTCCAAAGACTAACATTTGAAATATGGAAATGTAGCTCCCTTTCATATGGACACATATTTTGGCATGTCTTGTATTAGAGAGTGGATCCAGCTACATGAGAACAACATTTGGAAGGTAAGAATATTCAAGATGGAAATTGTTGATTTCCATGGTGTGATGTTAAATGAACTGGTAAGAGTATAAAGTTATTGAAAAAGATTAATTTAGCTTCAATTGATTTTGTTGCAATCAAATCTTGGATATTATACTTTTTTTATTTATGTAAATGTGTATTGTCCACAATGCAAATTGCAAGTAAGTATACATAATTCGCCTCTACATGCATTTTTCACATTTATTCACTTAGTTGCCCAAACCTTGATTTTGTTTTTGGATTGATTCTTGAATAAACCCTTATCTCAGTTTCTCATTAAAGAAATCTGAAACTGTTGTGACTTTCAAGTTTAGCTGTGGGACAGAGATATCTTTCCAGTTTGAGCTATTAATTTTTGAGATATAATAGTGTTTGAATCTATTACTCGACATCTATTTTTCTATAGTAAACTATGATTTAATTGTACTCGAAAATATTCCTTATAAATTAGGAGGTCCGAGGAACCATAAAAATAAAGGATCCTTGGGGAAGGCCAAGCCAAGGCTTAGGGTAAATTATAATCTGCAAAGCCTGATACCATAAAAACTCTGTATTCCATTAGTAAATGCTCCTATTATAGGCACATGGTTTACATACTTTGTACTATTGGAAAACCTATCCATTCAAACATGATCATGTGAACTCGTTTTAACGTAATTACAAAGGAGTTAGCTCATCTCTTGCCTTCAGCCCCAGGACTCTCTGAAAGCCCTAATTGCCTGTAGCTTGAGGCTTCAGACTGCATACAATAACTATTAGTAAATGACAATGCCAAGCACAATAAAATTTCACACTCATATCGTAAAGACATTGCTAGTCTATATGGAATTTATAGGGAATGAGGAAGTCACCTCCACAACAAGCCCTCAAACCATTCATATATGATAGCACATTAAAAAAACACCACTACGACAAAGGAAACAAGTTAAACCCCAATTGGAAGACACTAAGCCACTGATAACAACAGTGAGATTTGAACATTTCTATTATAGAAGCTTTATTGGCATAACCAAGGTCATGCCCCCTTTGCTGATGCTGATTTTGTGCTTGTTGAAAATCTTGTCTTTAAATATAACAACATGATGAAAACACCACCAATAGTAGAAGGAAACTAGCTAACCTAGATAGTAAATCCATTGAAAAGAAGGCTAAGATCTGAGCTCGTCACAAACTTTCTTGATACATCCGAGGTCAACCCCCTCCCCATGCATGTTTTGTCCTCTAAACTTGTCAAAAACATTTATCTACATAGATTGTTCTCAGTGACTATTTGTTTGATCTTGTCACATCAAAGTAAATATACCGGGATCATAAAAATATTTTTTGAACACTCCAACCTATATATCTTTTGCATTAAGTTCTAGGTGTTTTAGTGTTATTACAAATGCTTTTTGCCATGACACTCTCCATAATCATGTGCTCATGACTGCTAGGAAGCAGGGAGAAGGTCTTTCTCTTTTTATCTTTTCTTTTCATCATACATTGTACATTCTAAATTCTTTCACCAATTTGTTAGAGAAGGGAATGAGATAGGCCTCTGTCATTGTTCCAAGCCTATCCCAAAGCCAGTTAACCTGACAATCAGGAAAACTTCATTACTCATCTACTTCCCCTTCTGCTATTAAAATTACAATTGTAATGTTGGGCTTAATTCTAAATCTGTGTGAGTACTTATAGCTGGAAAATAAAATTTTAATTAATTGTATTTGTTGACATCTTACAGGCAAATAAAATTTAATTAATTCTATTGGTTGACATCTTGCAGGAAAATAAAATTTAATTAATTCTATTGGTTGACATCTTGCAGGCATGATGAGATAAACAATTTTCAAGAGAAGGCATGACGAGATAAACAATTTTCAAGAGAAGGCTCCATCTGCAATGGCTCATCCATATCCAGATCAATTTTATCCATTGCATGTTGCTCTTGGAGCCGTTGGGGAGGGATCCAAAGACGAGCTTATCCAAAATAGTTGGAGCCTTGGCACACTTTCATATTCTTCTTATTCTTTTAAGTCTTCTCAGTAATAGGTTCAAATGAGTCTTTCATAGTGTGATGTTCATGCAAAATAATGTTGATTCGTGTCCTGGTTCCAACTTCCAAACTTAGTTTCCAATCTAGCTACTAGTAAGCCTTCTACTACGTTCTCTGGTGTTTCTGCATCTATTGGTGCCTTAGAATAATGTCTTGAGAATAATGTATTGACAGGTTGCACATGCACCTAGCAGTGCTTCAATCTCTGTTCCATGAGAAGAACTTTTATTGAAAAAAAATGGCGTTGATTCTTGGGAATCAAGTGTGTGCATTTTTAATGTTTGTTGGTGCTAATATGTTACAAATAAAGAAGTTGTTATTATGTTCTCTATTATTTTGGCTTCTTCTTATTTTTTGCTAATATACAGGAAGTATGCCATACTTTGTATATATTGATCATTTTAAGATGCCTATTAATCTCTCTAGTTTCATATGTTCTATGATTCGCTGGGCCAGTTTGCATTGAATCTCTTTTATGAGTTACAATAAATTTTAGGTAATATCAGGGTTGGGTTTAAGATGGATTGATCTTTAAGTTTAGTTATTATAAAGTTGCATCAAAAGCATTTATTAAAAAGGGTGTTTTTGATCTTGACAATGGAATGTAATACATAAAAAAACCTGGTCATTAGTTAGCATGTGGGAGGCCTTCATTTAAGGGGGAGCTTGAATAGAACCACTAGGACGGAAGGGTTAATTCTAGATGCCATTTTGTCACCATTAATAAAAATGTGCACAATTTTGATAGAAGGCTCGGTTGCAAGAGCGTTCACTATATGTTGGGAAAATGGTGGAACACGGTACTTTATCACATCATAAAAGATGGAAAAGTAATGACAAATATGAAATGTTCTTCAACTGAATTGTACACATAGGATTTCATGTGGGGCAGTATATACAACAAGAATAAAGGGTGCTTGCTCAATGGTAGAGCACCTGCCTAATTATAGGCAGGAGATTGGTTGTTCGATTCCTTCGTACCCTATCATAAATTAGTGACTAAGAAAACGACTAAATTCACATATATACGACTATTAGTAGCTATTTTCCAGTATCTTATAGCGTGACTAACGCTTAGTCGTATTTAGCTTGGTCATTAATATGTTATCATCTAGTAGTTTATTTAGTTGTATATTTGGCCATTAATTGTGACAAACAATGACTAAATCAATGACTAAATCAGTGACTAAATCAGTGAGTATCAATGACTAAATCAATGACTTAATCAATGACTATCAATGACTAATAAGTCGACCAATTAATGACTAGTGAAATACAACTAGAGATAAGATAATGGAAATCGGATACTATTAGTCACCGACTAAAAAATAGTCGTTTATAGTCGAATTTTAGTAATTGTTTTAGTCATTAATTTCTCATTTTGTACTAGAGATGACTTAAATCACTTAAGTCATAACCATATAAAATCACATCTTTTTGAAAACTCATTTTAACCCTAAAATAATAAAAAATACACTTTAATATTATAAAGTCACTTTAAAAACACATTTAATAAAGTAACTTTATGTCATTAGTAAGATCCATGTGCTCAGACCCCTACACCTAGGCACATGATGCAAGAGTGCCTCAGAGATACCAAAAAATGACACTTAGTGAGGGAGGTACTATTGGAATCTCCTCCACTTGGATCTATCCCCAACCTCCTCTCTCCAGTAGCTGAAGTTGATCCCTCTAAAACTTATTATAACTTGTATTTTACTTTCACATGTTGAGTTTTCAGAGATCACTTGCTCAGCACCTAATTATAACAGCCTAGGTGCTCCAAAGCTCACTTGCTCAACACCTAATTAATATAAAAATAAATAGTCTTGTATCGGGATATTACATAGATGATGTTAAGAAGCCTTCCCAGCCCTTAGATGATATGTTGGATGTGTTAATGAATTTAAATTAAATTATTGTTAATTATTGGATTTTGTGTCACAATTAATTTGGGAAAAATAGAAATTAAATGTTTATGGTTATCTATTGCACTAAAAAACAAGTAATTAGCCTCAAAGAGGTAATGGTATGTCCCTGAGACCATTTTATATCCCCGAGGGACATTAAATCGGATAAGTATTGGCACAAGTAGGTCAGGACTAGAATCTACAGCTTGTTATTTGGATTCACACAGCTCTGATACCTTTCAATGCACACAACAAACACACAAGATGGAATTCCAAGAATTATGGGTTCTATTAATAACTTAGAGAAATTACATGGGTGTTTACAACAAGGGTGAATTCCCTTATGGCTCAATTGACCTATTCTATTACATTAAAACTTAGCCTATCAATTGTACAATAGATCATTTCCACTTCAGGGAGAAAAACATAAAACATCGAAGAGCCTTGCCGGAGAATCCCCTACCTCCTCGGACTCGATCTTTATTTATACAATTTATCAATCGCCTCATTTTCCTACTCAGGAATATTCTAGAATCCTCTAGCTTCCTTTGTAATTCTCCTCGGCATGCAATACCACCTAGTGTTCATTACTAGCACCATTACTATGCAATAAATGCTACAACTACTCTATGATGCTCCTCTACTTCTCGTCTTTATCGACGGTTAGCTCATGACTAGAATTAGTTGGATCCTTTCTTGGTCACTTTTTGCAACGCTCTTGCTATCATCCTTCTTCTATCGGCCCAATCTATCGATTAACCTTTCTTCAGATTCTAGTCAGTCTACTCTGAATGCATCTGCATCCGTCAACTCGACCTATTGTTGACCACTCCGACACGTCCTCCTATATTCCATCGGCGTTCCCTTAGACCAGACTACAATCTCACCTATTGGATTACAACCATCCAACTGTGTCAACCATCCCCTTTTCAACCAATCCACTTCTTCCTGACCAGTAATCAACTGGACCTTACCTTGACCATGACTTGCTCGGCTTCTTTATCCTATGCCACTCGACCATTCCTCTAGTCGCTCTTCCTCTTGTGTCCAATAAAATCATCAACTTAACCGCCAAATCACTTGAATTTGTTGGTCTTCCTCATATTCTCCTTTGACCACCTTGATGAAGTTGACATCATCTACGATGGATTTTCCATTGACATTCCTAGACCTCAGACTAGCTTCGACTCCAATGCGACTTGATCCTTCGGTTGAATTATTCTCTTGGTCATCCACTAACCATCAAGTCCCACTACCCCTGCCTTCTCATAGAAGGATTATTTTCCCTTCATGGCATTGACCATGTTCCTACTTGCTTTCTATCCTCTAACTTGAGCAGTACTCATCGATCCTCTTTATCAACGGCTCCACTTCAACCAACTGTTTGGGATACACACTCACCCTTTTCCTTCACCTGGAAGTTCGTCATCCCCCTTCCATTCAATTCCTCATTTCCTATAAACATCGGTTAATCTTACGGATAGATGCCCCTGCATTAGAATCCTGGGGTACATAAATAACTATGCCCTTGGTTCTAATATTCCATTTAGGCTTCAACCTTTTCCTCTTTCATCGATGTCGATGCCACACTTTGTACCAGATACGAACTGGCCCAACCAATTTATCTTTCCTCCATTTATCCTTCCCTAGATTCTTATTCATGGCCTTGACCATGTCATCATTTCTACTCCAGACTTGGTGGTATCTACTCCTTTCACCAATATTAATGAAGCACACAGCTCCACTCAAACAGTTGTGCCAACCAACTATATTTTTCACAGGCAACCTATGTCAAGTTCCAGTCTCACGGATGGCCCTCAAGTCAGATCTCATCCTTTGTCATCCTGCCTTCATAGAACTTATGTTCGACCATCCCAGAACCCGTTGGTTATGTCCGACCCTTGCAGTCGACCACATTGGCTTCACTAGAAGGAAATATGATATCACGTTTTTTCATATTGGGGTATTAAATAATCATGCAAACCTAAAAATTTTATTGCTTATATATTAAGGGGCAAAGGGGTTTTTTTAATTTAATGTAACAATACAAAAATACTGTGGGGTGTTTTTTATATGGGAGGGATGACAAATATCCGCGAAATGGTGATGGAGGGATCAAGGCCAGATGAGAAATAGGGTTGAGGCAAGGATCGGGCTTACCAGTATGTAGGGAAATTGAGTCTTGAGGCATGCTTGAGGCCAGGGGTTTCGTGGTGAAGAGGCAAGGGCCCAGTATGCATAGAAATTACATGTCGAAGGCATGTTGGAGGCCAGGGGTTTCCATGGGGTTTTGTGGTAAAGAGGCAAGGTCCTAGTACGTAGAGAATTGAGGCCAGGTTCGCGTTGAGGCTAGGGGTTTTGTGGTGAAGATGGAAGGGACCAGTACGAAGAGAAAACGTGAAGAAATTGCGCATTGAGGAGGGGTTTCGGTTTCGTGGTGAAGAGGGAAGGGTTTCCAAGGTTTTCCATGCTTTGATACTCTTTGGTTAGTATTTTTTGTGCCTAGTGATTGGTTTTAACTTTTATGCTCTGTCTAAATCCCTGTTTCATTGGGGAATGTGTCATGATGAATGAGAATGACAATGCTTGCACGTCACAGACCAATCTCAGCTCAAATAGTAACTACTCTTCTTTATATGACTTAAGAAAATATGCAAAAGTAGTACTAACCCTCCATTAATCAAACAAAGTGACAAGATAAAAGTGATTAATGGGCTAGACCCCAAACTTTGCTTGTGATTGCTTGATGGAGCAAAGATAAAAATGTGTCAATATGTTTCCAAAAGAATGAAATGTAACCACCTATCCAAAGACATAAATGAAAGCATATTTAGAAGGTGAATCTGTATGGGATACGGAAATATTCACAATGAGGTCAAACTGACCACTTAACAAGTTGTTGGGAGATCACTTTTTTTATAAGAAACTTAAGTCTTAACTTCTATCCTTTACCAATTTCTTTCGAATATCACACTTGTAGATAAGATAATATCATGAAAGATGATGGATGTCTTTGAGGCTTGCAAAGTTTCAAATAGCAGTGTAGACCTATAGCACAATGTAATAATGTTGATCTCGTTTTAGGTGCAAAACATAGTGAAAGTTTTCCAATAATACCACACTTAAGCCACTCCAAAAGAACTTGAATCAATAACAATTTGTTGATGTACCTATTTGTGAAAGGCACTAGCGTTGATCTCTTTCTTATGTGTAAAACATGGTATGAGTTCTTGAAAGAGCAATACTTAGACCATTGTTTGGTGTATTCAAATGGTATAATTAAATATTGATTTATTGACCTTTTACTATATGCATATAATAACCAAATTCATGAAAGAGTTTGTTAACCTTTCAGACCTGCACAAGTATAGACAGCAAAAAAATGATATTTTAAAAATTGCAAAGCACAAATAGTAGTATGGATCTATTTTCTTGTCAATGGTTGCAAAACAGAGCATGGAATAAAACTATGATGCAATATTTAGAACATTGTTTTACCACCAACACAACCATGGATTGATGACTGTTAGTACTAGAATTGAGGCTGGGTATGTTCCATCTCAAAAGCATATTTAAAAATACTAATACATTCAAGAACAATGTGATGCATCATCCCAAAAAATTACATGTTCCATGGATAATGTGTCAACGTTGTGAGTAATTTTGGGAGTGTTGGACCTTAAATACCCTTTTACAATCATTAACAAGGATTTACCACATAACAAAATCCTCAAACAAAATTTTTCCAGCTGCAAACTTGAGGTAGAAGAGGGTTGAATGGGGTTGGATCTACTAATAACCTGTAAATATGAAATTTGAGGAGGGTCGAATAGGAGGCCACTAGGATCTTTTGGAACCACTGATTTATTTCTAAAGAGAAAAGAATGAGAGTGTACACTCTTAAGGGCATCCACAAAAATCAATAATATTTTCCCATATAATAAAACCCTCTGACAAAAATCTGGTAAATTGTAATATTCAACGTGAAAAGAGAAATTTTGAATGGCTAAATAAGGGTTCATTGCTCTAATTTATGAGGACATAGGGATTCAAATGGACTTCACAAAATATTAGCAAACAATTAGTAGAACAATAAACTCTTAAACAAGATATGCAATTTTTTAGGGAGAAATGAAACCACACAAAGAGGTCGTTTAGGGATTGAAGCACAAATTCATCGAATGATATTTGATTTGATGTCTAAATTTTTGAAGTTTTTAGCCATTCATAGAGAGCATACAAGAATTAGTTTTCTTGTACAAGAATGTCGCACCAAATCAATACTAAAACTAGCTCTTAATAAGGGTTTGAAATATTCGATTTAATCACCACTTGAGAAAAATAAAAATGCTTGGACAAATTTGAAATTAGGGTCTTGGTTAGTTAGAGATTAGATCTAGGGTTTGAAAATTTTACTTCAAAAATTTACCCTAAAAAAGTAACTTTCTTCTCAAAGACCTCTTCCATGGATAAATCCAAGCACCTACAAGAAAGAACATATTAGAAATTTATAGTAGTTGGAGAACTTAACAATAATAAAGTAAAGTGCTCGTGGGGGGAAGCACAAGTGGTAAAGATGAGAAGTTGTAAGCGGTTGTAAATGAAAAGTCACATTTTTTAATCCCCCCAAACTTACCCATGTGCCATGTTTCGGGCCTTGTGGATGCACCTAGGGATATAGTGGTACTGACATTGGATCTGTGGACCCCGTGTCATGCGAGTACCAGCCCAACCCTATTTTTCGATTCCCCTAGTTTTGAAAAAAATAGTAACAAATTAAAGATCTCTAAACTCTAGATCTAGTGCCTATATGTAACATCAAGGGGAAAATGGAATCTTAGGAAAAATTCAAAACATTTAGACAAGCCAAGGGAGAGTGGAGGACAAAGAAAACGCCCTCCTTAATATCTCAAGGAAACCCCAATGTCGTTAGCTCCAATCCAATGATCAAACCTACAAAATTCAAGATGGGAAAGAAGTCTTCTATCCTAGCACAAGCTCAAACAAGGGTTAACAAAATGTTAAGTGAAAATACATTAATTATGAAAATAAGCACATCAATCCATATCCATACAAGATAAGGCTACAACAATCATCAAGTATTTTACTCAACTAAGCTAAATAAATTAAAATTTACCTCTGTTAGCAACCAAAACGTACCTAAAGGTTGCAGGGAGGCCAATTTGGGGTAACCATAAAACCACTTCAGGAAAGGTAAGCTGGCGTCTTCCTCTCCAGAGAGGGATCTCTCTCAAATTGTTAAACAAGTCTAGATGTATGAATAAATTGAGATAGGATTATTGTTTGGTTGAAAACAATGCAGACAGTCCTTGGGCAATAGAGTCAAATTACCAAAACGATTGAAGGGACAGTGATTTGCCAAGAAACCTTCACAGAGGAAAGATAGCTACCAGCTTACAGTCAAAGAGCATTATTGGATGACAAAGAAAAAATTATGAAAAACCATTAACACAGAGCACCTAAAAATGAATTCTTTATCGACTTTAGCAAAAAATATTTGTGGATGCTTAGAATGAAAGAGACAGAGCATAGTATTTATGAATTTGGTCTCAATACTCACTTATCCAAGCATGAAAAATAATAACAACATGGATTAAACAATGAGGGAAACATTCACATGAGAAAAAAGAGTATACAGACTGCAAGACAAGACAACACAGGAATCTTTGATAGAATCATCAGCTCGACTCTGCCACACTTCTCATTAAAAATATCAACAATTATTAACACAAGAGCCTCTCGGGCCTCCAAAAGTTCCAACCAACCCTTTTCTATCTCTATTACATGGAAATATATAGGCCTTTAGACTTGAATTATTTAATAGAAAGCAGTTACGACTATACTGACACCTATATGGCTCGGTCGATCGCCTTCAAGAACTTGCTGCAACATAAATGGATGTTGGAAGACAGGCCTGACTAACTCTACATGTGTCATTGCACGATTGAGGGCTACAACAGCCCATGAGCAACTGGCAAGCCCTAAGTGGCCTCAAAATACAAGAATATTACATATTTAACTGGGTCTAAAACAAACAGGATGCAAAAATATCATGAATAGACCGCCACCTTATGTTTTAGCTACGACATGTCCTTGCTAATCGAAGAAATCCTCCACCTTTAGAGAATTGTCCACCTTTTCTTTTCCTGTTTAAGGAGGAGGTGTCACTATCTCAGTGGGAACGATGGAGTCTTTGAGAATCTCCACGTTCAGGTGAGTGTTCTTCTCAACCTTTTGGGCCTCTCCCTTCATCTTTCGTCGGGCCTTCCTACGCACTTGTCAAGCTTGCTGCTCCTTGGACTCGCTAGCAGTGCTCTCTTCTGAGTGATCAAATCTTACAGGGAATGAGGGAACATGCTCATCCTCCACATCTGACCACGCCTAGATTGGTATAAAAATCACTTTGGCTTCTTGATTTCTCCCATTATTGGATCTTAATCGAAAATATCCAGGCCTTTGGTTCTGCCACCTTTCCTAATATGGGAACGAATAGTAAACACTGGGAGCCTTTTGATAACAAGATGGTAATAAAGGATAATCATTTGGCATGATTTCTCGATAGGACTCCTTACACTCTAGAAGATGATGACTGAGATCCGACGTGTCGTTGAGTGGATTTGACTAGACTTTTGCATCGGGTGGAAAGGCATATGATGGCCCTGATGTGGCCTCCTTTCCTTGGGTAATTATTTCCTCGCAACAAAGGTGCTTTTAACCCTATATCTCCAAGATTGACTCAGAACCGTCGATATAGGCTTTACTCGCATCCACATCGTCGAACAGCATGGCCCCTACCAAGTTTGCGGATTTTAACTTTGTCAGTGTCTCGGGCATGTTTAATCCATGAACAAATTCTCCATTGTTGATCTCCACCTCCACCGGATCCATGCCGTCCAATCCTACGACATCACCAAAAATTCACAAATATGAAAATGGAGATTCCTCGTGTTTATTAAATCGACAAAGTATATTCGGGCAGTAGATCTGCACCATCGACCATTGATTAGGCCTCCAACATGCTCACTGGTTAGTCCATCCTGCCTCTGCATAATATGGCCCCAACTCCCTTTCTCGAGGCACACTCATGATCTTGGATCTTCATCGCCACAGATCTCCGTCTTTCATTTGTGGCATTGTTTATCCGGGGTGGGTTTTTTTGTGTTTTTAATCCTTTCCCAAGGCTTAGAGCTTAGGGATTCAAATTACTTCATTCTCCACACACCCATGGCTCTCGTTTGGTGCCTCATGGTCTTATGATCTGAATACCGAGGCTACCACTCATTATTTTCAGGGATCTAATCCTCCCATTTACACCAGACAAAATTGTTGCTAACAACCTGAAGCCCTTATGGGTTTGCCAAAAATTCCAAAAATTTCCTAATATTTTCCACAAGCCACCATTGAATAGGCTAGGCTATTAGAGAGCTAGAGAAAATTAAGTATAATTTTATTACTTCTCAAAAATTTCCTTCTCTTGCTAAAGCTAATACCTCTCCTTTTATAGAACAGGGAGGGTGCCCTAGGGTTTTGGAAGAGTCAAGAGTGGTTACATAAAATGATATTTTTCAAATGGATGATCCCTAGGTGACCTAGCAATTAATGGCTTTGGTCCTCCTTTAATTACAAAAAATATTAGACAATAGGTGAGATCGTTTTGCTATGGAGGGCACCTTCATCATTTCGTGGATAAATATTCAAAAAAAATCACAATACCATGGGAGGGTTTCAATACAAGAGGCCAATCCCATGGGTCATTCCTCCTCTACATTGGCTTGGTCAAATCATGAGCCTCATTAGTGGGATGATTTTCCTCTTTGAGAATAAAATAAAACCTAAAAGCCATAATACCTTGGGTGGTATCCCCAAATCAAGCAAACCACCAAAGCGTTGCACTTGAGGAATATTCAAAGCAACATGTGTGAAGAAAAAAAAGAGGTAAACCATGTATTAACACGTAGTTTTTCTGCATAAGGGGTAAGGTGAAATGGATGAACATCTTGAAAATTTTCTTGAAAGTAGCCTGAAATCTCCTTTATTTTTCATGGCTAAGTGCTAAGGGTGTGATAAAAATGGCTTAGGGGTGTCAGCCATAGGAAATCTTGAGAAATTTGCAAAGGAAAATGTTAAAATGCAATTAGAATGACCAAAAAGGAATAAAAATGACCCCAAGACTATAGTTCAAAGCCAAATTATTACAAAGGTGAACTATGGTACAAACCGCACCATTGGATGGGCATGGAAGGGAGATCAACGGCCCTTGTTGATCGTCGCATGGCCAAAGCGTGCAGACAATAATCATAAAAGGTGGTCGCGATGGATATTAGTAGTGATCATATTACCACCGGACAGGTGTCAGCTCCAGATGCTGTCACAAGGAGGATAGGTGGTAAGTGAAACCTCCTCAAGTACATGTGATACAATTGTGGCGGGATAGTGTAC
Source organism: Larix kaempferi (assembly GCA_027924585.1). Classification (NCBI taxonomy): domain Eukaryota; kingdom Viridiplantae; phylum Streptophyta; class Pinopsida; order Pinales; family Pinaceae; genus Larix; species Larix kaempferi. Next base: position 17,913,711 of record BSBM01000493.1, on the reverse strand, counting down.
CAAGCATCGATGGACGAGATTCAGGGTCAGAGATCTAATAGTTTGGGGCAAGAGTTGTTGTTCTCCAGGTAAGTTTCAAGAGATCGGTGGTTCGGGATGTGGAGAAGAGAAAACCAAAGGAGATGAGAGTTAGAGGTGTGTGGAAGATAGCGGCAAGGAGCCCACTAGCAAGAAAAGTTTCAGTAGTTAAGCCTGTGGCAGAGCTCCGTCTTATATGTGAAGCATGCAAATATTGATGGCTCATGAGAATTTTTGCAGCGGGAAGATGCGAGGCGGTTAGAAGATATAAGCAGTTGCGACAACATATACCACTTAACAGGTGTTAGCATCTGGGCTCATTGCGAGGATGATAAGTGGTAATGAAAACCGGTTTAGGGGGACGTGACTCCATTTTGTGGGTGTATGATGCTAATGGATGGACAATGGATATTGAAGCAAGGGAGATGATCGAATGGCAGGTAAGGAAAATGGGTAAAATCAATAAAGGGGGATCAGATCTAACGGCCCATATCATTGCATGGGGGATCAACAGACAAAAAAGAGGGACAGCTGGCAAAGAAGACCGAAGTTTAAAGAAAAAGGGTTATATATATAACTGTCGACATGTGGGGTTGACATTTGTACCTTGGACCTGTCGGACTCGGAAGCTTTTTGACGTGCAGAAGACAACAGGAGGGGCCACACACGGAGTTTTCAGTGATAGGTAGGGCCTTTTAACTGTCGTTTTTAGCAAATCTAATCCTATTTTTAACCATAAGGTAGAAGAGGAACCAATTTATAGCAGTTCTAGGGTTAAATTCATTCTAGAAGATAGGCATGCTGATGTATTTGACATAGAAATTTGTCTCCCTGTGCCTTATATTAAGAAAAGATTAAAGGTTTTTCTTGAACATGGTCTGGATGTACATAGGTTTTTTCAATGGTCATTTATCTTCTTCTGCCTTGACCAAGTAATGTCGTTCCATGAATTCATGTCGTGGTGTTCGTCAACTTATTCAGAACCTCAACGAGTAATCATGAATTCCCAGATGTCTAAAATTGTTTGTACAGTAGATCCCGCAATCGTCTGAAGTTCTTTTGCAATTCCCGAGTCACAAATCCTTGAGTCTAAGAGTTTTTATAAGGAATCAGTTGTCGCCCTATTTTGTCAAATTTCTCCCAAGAATCACCAAGCTTTTTTAGCTACCTGTCTCAAGACCGAATTAGAAGTTGCAGAAACCCCATACCCTTTGGATGTCAACCTTTTTAATGACAATACCCAATTGGTCCTCTCTTTGGTAGCTCAATTTCTAGGTTTAGATACAGACCTGTGGGTAACAGAAGTACAATTGAGTCTGTTGTTCAGGATTAGCATTAGTTCGCCGAGAATTGGAAATGAGTCGGTGTTGTCACTCAAGTTCGAGGATTTTTTGGCAGAGAGAATTCATTTGCAATTGAGCATATTTCCCAATACTAGACATTTCAGGTTTCAGACACAGTTGCTGAAGATGGTTATGTCTAGCTGTGTAGAAGATTTGCAGTTTTCACAGTAACTTAACATAGACACTTTATAAGATAATGTCTTTAATTACATGAATTATATCTTGTCTATTGTCTATAAAGTCATTTTTGGGGAAGAATTACCCAGTGTTTTGGCAGAGATGGAATCTATGATGCAATTAAAAAATGAGCTGGCAGTAGGAGATTGGTTTTTGTTGAAGGATGCTACAGTTATTAGGTTATATGGCTTTGTGCCTGAACCCTATATTTTACCTTCTTTCTTCACTTTGAGGGTTTTTTCTCTCGAGTTCGTTAGGCATAAGTTAATTCTAGAAGATGAGCAATTCTTGAAATTCAAAAAGGGTTCTGGTGTAAAGTACCCATGGAGAGTAGGTCCATTCATTGTAAAGAGAAAAGAAGCTCTGGTGGATGTGGAGAAATTGTTGGAGAATATGGACTTCAAGAAAGACGTTGCAATTGCGTATGACCCCTTGCATATTATTTCCGTGAGGAAGAAGAATTGTAACCTAAAGGATTTTGAACACCAACATACAAAGGGATTGTTGAAAGGACGAAATTTATTTCATTACGAGCCCGAAGAGGAGGAAGATATAAATTCACAGGGAGGAGAGCTAGTTTTGTCATATGTGACAATAGACATAGAGAAGCTGCTAAACACATTGGAGATGGGGACGAAAAGGAATTTATAGGAAGTTATGGATGCAGATGTGGAAGAAGGTAATGATGAAAAAAGGATTAAAGTGGAGACACAGGACTAATTGGTTGTTTCAGTGGGAAGTGAAGGAGGTGAGAAAGAGGAGCCTTTGGCTCCAGAATTATAGATTCAGGAGTATAAATTTCAAGAGGTTAAATAAGGTGGGGATGTAAATAGATTCCTGTCTAGGCTAGACATGTGCAGTCATTATGGAAAAAATAAGCAAGCCTCTACCCAAAGGCTTTTTAATTTAATTCCAACAGTCAGAAATTTGTCAAATTCTGAAGCTTCTTTGATGACCAGCAGGGATTTGAAAGAGAACACCTTAAATTTGGAAATATACATAGAAGAGAGAATGATCGATATGAAGGTCAATTGTAAAAAGATGCCAGTGCTAGACAAAATCCAATTTCATAGACATGATTGGAGAATTAATATATGATGACTTTGTTGAAGCAACATTGAAAGGTGATAAACTGGAAATCCTTGTGAATAAATTGGAAGGCCAATTAAAGCAAGAAATATTGGAGAATAAGGCCTTCCAACAGCAGGTAAAAAAGCTGCAATTTGATTTAGTTGAAAATGATGGTGGAGGGAAAGCCATCAAACAATTGTTAATAGAGAAAGACAATTTGATTCAAAAGCTATAGGAAAAGATGAAAATTCCCAATATGCAGTTGATTGAAGCTCCAGAAGAAACCAAGCTAGAGCAAGAAAATGAGGCTTTGTCTAAGGAAGTCAATGATTGCAGAGCAGAGTTGCTAAAATTGTCTGAAAAAAGGTTAGCTGGGAAAGAGAAAGGATAATCTTGGAGAATCAGATCAATGATTCTAAGAGTAACTTGTCAAGTTTGATGGTGCATGAAACATGAGTGAGTCAAAGTGTAGATGGAGATGGTGCTGAAAGACTTTTGAAGGCTATGTCCCAGGTCAACTTAAAGGATGGTAAAATTAAAAAATTGAAAGAAAAAGCTCAGAGGTTGGAAGAGGAAAACGAGAAAAAGGATGAAGAAGAAAAATCCCTGCAAGATAAATACAAGACATTAACTGAAACTAATAAGAAGCTTACTCATCAAGTTGTGGGGAAAGCGGCTATGCAGGGGTGCAAGCATATGGTGTGGGACCTGATTATTAAGGAAGCTGAAGAGTTTAGACCTTATTTGGACTTTATGAGATTAAAAGAGAAAATAATTAAAGATGTTATTAAAAGTTGCACTGCTATGAGAGAATATCTAAATAGGAAGCCTAAGGAAACAACCCATAATGCGATCTCCTTTGTGAGGGGCTTGATAGAAGAAGATCTAGTGGCCTTATATATTAGGGACATGATAACAACAATTACTGGGGAAATAAGAGTATTGGGAAATAATGCACAGGTCGAAGGTGTGGTAGTCAGAGCCGAAGCAATGGGGAGACAGGTGACAGGGTTCAAGGGACGATTTAAAGGGTTGATCGAAAAGGGTTTTCCATCATTCTGGGATGAAAATTAGGAGTTGATTTCCCAAAATGAATATAAAAAATTATTATTCGCCATAAGGATGGATCATGCAAAGTTTTAGCATCTGAACCATCTGCTTACAGGGAAGATCCTAATGGAGAAGATTACAAAAGACTTTGAAATATTCCACACGTTGGTCTCTATCGGTGAAAGGATTCCACCAATCTCCTTTGCAGATCATGTTGAGATGAGGGTTATGGTGAAAGAAATGGCAAGCTACGACCTTCCATCAGCCGCACTATGGACCGGAGTGGAAATATATGGGAAGATGAAGTACTCACTTCATATTTAAAAATAGCTGTTGAATTTTATTTCAAGTTAAAGACTTCTAAAGTATTTTATTTAAAAAAAAATTGTAATATTTCTCATGACTTCGGCTCTAGATGGAGCGGTTACCTCACTATCTTTTATCTTTTTATTTTGAAGTAAAGTGTCATGTGGTAAAAATTACTGGTGAATATGAAAATACAGTTAGGCCCGCCCCACCTAGTTTTGTCTTGTAGTGGTGGTGGCGAATATGTCTTGATGAGGTGTCATTATGTTATAACTGTTTTCTGGTCCAAATGAGTCGAGCTTGAGGCTCTAGGAAACTATAAGTTCTATGTGATTGAATGAAGAAGGGTTGAAAATTTTGGAACTTAGCATATTGCTCTGTGTTGTGCATTTTGAACTGTGTTAATAAAGTTGACAGAGCCGAGCAGGCATTTTTTCAGGGATTCATGTGTGATCGGTCTTGCAGTCTATTTATTCTCTTTTCCCATGTGATACGTGTTTCCTTTCTTTGTTAATCCACTATGTAATTCTTTTTCATGCTTGTTTCATTGTAGAATTTGAATAGAACTCATAGTATTTATTCTATATTCTTATCATACCAAGAATTCCACAATTTTTTTATGCAAAAATCAATATAGAATTCATGTTTCCATGCTTTATATTGGTGGACTGTTTCACCTTTCTTCTAAATAACCCAAATAAAATATATTTGACTGTAACCTCATGGATACCTTGCCCCTGTGTGAATGTATTTGCAAATCATTTGTCAATGATATTCATGTATTGTTTAATTTGACTCCATTTCCCACTAGATATCCACACCGCTTTCAACCATACAATTTAAAACAAATCTGTCCCAACAGAAGTCTGACCTTCTGAGAATGTGCTTAATTGAATATTTTGAGTAATGAAGGCTGCTGTGTTTTTTCATTGCTGATAACTTTGAGTATTTCCAGTCTTTCATAAGTTTAAGAGAGATCCCTCACTGACTGTGCTAGGTCAGTAGCACAGGTCTAAAGTGGTTAGTGGTTACCCTGATTCTGCCTCTCCACAACCTTGGGGTATGTTTTGGGTGCTAACAAATTGGCGTTGTTGCTGAGGAAAGAGTATTCTATCATCCCTGGGAGAACGACAAAGAAGTTTAAGTTTCAGAGAAGGATAAATTTCTGTGGGAAAATAGAGATTTCCATATTTTTTAGAAGGTTGTGTGTTTTTGCCTTGGCGATTCCACTCGTTGAGATTTGTATTCAAAGGAGACTCCATTGTGGAAGACCAGCAAGCCAAAGTCCATTTCTAAACAAGTTTCGAAAGGCGTCTCGGCCCCTAAAAAGATCCATACTGGAGGTAACCCTTTTTTTGAAATTTTGTTAGGAGTGGATAATCCAGAAATTTTCTTAGACATAAGACTGTAAAGGATAAGGCTAATGCTTCTAGAAGTGAAAGAAATGTGTCTAAAGAAGAATCATTTGTCTTTCATGAATTAAATATAGATATAGACATTGGAAGGCCTTTTCTAAGGACAAAATATGAATCATACCTAAATCTAGGTGAAGAATGTTTGAATACTCCTGAGTGATACCTATCAGATCCCGTATGGTGTGGGTTCCAGAATACCACCAAAATTGAAATAACTAACCCTTTTTTTAAGATCCCTCAATCCCATACCATAAACCTTGCAAATAGCCCTACTCATAATATTCTCTAGAATACCCTTCCCCTTGTGCAAAATCCATCAGTACCCATGGCTGCCAAATTTGCCCCTTTAGCTCTACCAGCTGTCCTACATGACCTCCCTCAGAACTATGCCTAGAGGATCGTCTCTTATGATGGAGAGGGAGAATTTTCGGCCAATCTATGAGTAGACAGATTTGAGGATTTTGCTAATTTGGAGGAAGTGGATTATGATGATGCAAAGATGAGGCTCTTTGCCCAAATTTTGTTTGGAGAACCTAAGAAATGGTTCAGGAAGCTACCAAATGCTTCTATCCATGATTTTGCATCCTTTAAAGCATTTTTCTTAGAAAGGTGGGAAATTATAAGGAGTCCCTCACTAGTTCTCTCCCAGTATAACCATTTGAAGAAAGGGGGTTTTGAGTCCATCCATGAGTTTTCTGCTAGGTTTATGAAGGCATACAACTCTATCCCAAATGATTTGAGGCCCTCAGTAGGTGCTCCAAAGCTCCATTATGCATATGCCTTTGAAATAGATTTCTCATGCACATTGAGAGAAAGAAAGTCACCCACCCTACCTGCTATGTTGAAGGATGCGATAGAGGTAGAAGCAAACATGATGGCTTCAGGAAAGATGAAAGCTAAAGCAAAAGCAGATAAGAAGAAAATAGAAATCCATACCTCTACTTCCACCTCCTCCTCTACCGATGATGCTAAGTTTGAGACGATGATGAAAACTATGGAAAATCTAATGGTTAGGTTAGCCATGGATAACAAGCCTCCTGGTAGGGAGCAGCCTAAAAATAAAATAAGAAATCCTAACTTTAGGAGGCCACCACCTCAAAGAAATCAGAGGAACCTTGATGACCAACAGATAAGGCCTCCTTTCCCTGAAATTCTAGTTGATCAAGAAGGGCCTGAATATCCCATAGATGATCATATTCACCACTTTGACAGCCTAGACCATGAAGTATATTTGACCGAAAGGGAGCATGGTTTATTCACCAAGGAAAGCACCAGCCAGATTCCTGAGCTAGATTCTAAGCAGTACCAAATGGGTTACCAAAATGTTATAGATGACATTCAAAGGAAGCTAAAGTTAAGGAATCGGGATGTAGCAATAAACAAAGGTCAACCTGGAAAAGCCCAACCCCCCAATACTCAACACAATGCAGAAAATCCAAAGGATAACCAGCAGGAGATTGCTGCACAAAAGACACAGGAGGATAGGGTGCAGCATTCCAAAGAAGTTAAGCAACCAAAGGTCATTGAGGAAGCGAAGCCCACTTCAACATTCAATCTGAAAGCGGAACTGTTTAAGGTAAAGATCTCTATCCCCTTCAAGGAGTTGCTAAAGAACAGTGAATATAGGAAAGAAATAACTAAGCTGGTAAAAGGGCAGGTCGATTGCCCGCATGATATATTGGAGGTGGTAGATGATGCTCCTACCATAGTTTTTGGGTCCAATCTCGAAGAGTCAGATGATGAAGAGGTTCCCCCTTTTTATTTATGTTTGAATCTCCATGCAAAAATCTTACATAATGCACTAATAGACTCTGGGCATCCAATAATCTAATGCCTAAATCAGTAGTAGATCAGTTGGGGTTGGAAGTCACTAGGCCATACAAAGACCTTTACTCGTTTGACTCTAGGAAGGTAAAATGTTTGGGGTTGTGTTATAGCTTGAAATGACTTCAGGGGAGAAAACGCACCTATAGTTCAGGGGAGAAACTACCAACTTACGGTGATAAAGATAGACCTACAAGCATTCTGCAAGTACAACAAATAAGTGAAGAGATTAGGGTTTAGAGATGTAGGAACCTCATTCAGAAGTTTGATCCTAGCTTTGCCTCCCTCTCTCTTCAATGCTCATCCAATGTCTCAATGCCCAAACCTGCAAAACAACTTGATACCTTTCTCAAATACATTTGACTACATATATAAGACTGATATTTATAATGAAAGAAGACATCAGATTATAAACAAACTGTAATCAAATCCGAGACACATTAACAGGTCATATTTGGAAAGAGAAGAACGTCTGATCTTTATTAATGAATGAAAGCAAGTACATAAAGTTATACCTTCCTTCAAGCTTGGCACTTCACGAAATCTAGATTCAAGGTCTTCTGCTTCTATTCTCCAAGGATCCCAATCTCTAATCGGTTGTGCTAGGGTTTATGAGAAACTAAGCACCAGAGAGGGGGATGAGGGTCTCCATTCCTCCAGCATAACAATGTTGTAGACTTGGTCCCCTCACATGGCCCTTCTACCCTCCTTATATAGTCAATGAAGGAGAGCAAAAGAAGTTATAACTGCTTAGGAGGTTTCCCAACCAACTTAACTTACTCAAATTTTGAGATTTTTACCAAAACAGGGGTGTACGCTACTATTTCATAGTGGAGTAGCGCTCAAGAGGGTTGAGCGCTACTATTATACACTAAAGTAGGGTACACATGCTAGTTTGTTAAGTTAGAGTAGCACTCATGTGAAAAAATGGCCAAAAACAGGCTTTTCTACTCATTTTCAAGAGATGGTTTGGTCTGGAAAAATGTTCCCAAGGGTCATATACATCAAATGGGTCAAGAATGTGGTAATTTCAACCATTTTTAGTGTCCCAAATGACTCCTCCATACAAAAATGTCTTGTTGTGTGATTGAACTTGATCTCAAGAAGTGTCATCATGCAACCAAGGGAAGCAAGTGTCGTCACGGATGGAGAGGTGTCATTTCAAGCTATAACAGATGCCCCCTAATGTATGAGGTAAGAGGGAGCGTGGGAAACGATGGCCGAAATACATTATAAATAACAAAGAGTTGAATCATGGAAGAACGGAGAAACCAAGAATCATAGGCTCAAATGAAGTACCTAAAAGCAAAGGCAATGTCAGACAAACTTATCCTTGGGGTAACTGTCCATGTTCAAATAGTGGAGCATGACCTCCAAGCGAATACACTAATGATCAAAATACAGATGCATATATCATGGCCACTAGAATACAAGCGTGGATCCATGAGGAACATAAGTGTAAACATAGCCACATAAATACAAGGTGGATCTATGTCAAAACTGGAGAACATAGCCATAGAGAACAAGCTGGATCTATGTCTCAACAAGAGCCAAAAAGAGTGTGGCTCAGTCTTGCACAACTTGGACGATAACATAAATAAGGTGATGTTATCGAGGATCCCAAGGTCTTCATCCAAAAATAACCCAAGTTACAAACCTATCCATGCGAATAAATTAGTTGATGTCGAACATGGGAGGTATCGTTTGATTACCGGTCATTGATGTATACCATTAACAAACGCGAGGGTGTCCACCAATAATGAAAATGGAACCCAAGGTACCTAGTACATTCAAACAAGTGCGAATAAGTGGTCTTTCCATCAAACACTTGAAGAATCCATCGGATAGGAGACATTGATGTATTCCCATCTATCCAATAGCGAGGGAAACTGCCACTAATGACTGCAATGCCCAAGGTACTAACCGAAATTCTAAACTTCATTCCCAGATCACAATGAGCTGAAGTCGATGGGAAGAAGTCCATTGGAAGGGAGGCCTTAATGCATCCTCCATCATCCAACACGAGGGACACTCAATAGGTATGATCTAATTTGGAGTAGGACTGAACACATGATGAAACATACTAACACCAAGGAATGGCCTACACATGTGGTCAAGGCAACTGCAGAATGGCCGACACATGTGGTCAAGGCAACTGCAGAATGGCCGACACAGGTTATATCCTTGAAGAGTGAGCATGACACAAGAGTGACTTAGGCAGCTTTTAACAAAAAGAGACCACGATGCAAATCTACAATGTAGGATACGTTAACAGATTCTCCATATGATTGTAAGATTAACCAACGGAGGAGTAAGAACTCTGAGATCAGGTTTACCCTAAGGTCAAAACTAGAACCCAACTTGTTTGATAGACTCAAAACAGGTGCTTTGTTCAAGGAGATAGTTGACTTGCTGCCATCATATTGAAAGATATTTTAACATTCTTCCCTTCCCTTTCCTTTTTCATTTTTTAATGAGCTTGACAAAGAACTAAAGCATGCTCGATGGTATTTTCATATTTAAGGAGTCTGAAAAACCTAGAAGAAAACTCCATACACCTATCCGTGGATTTTATATCGAGCCCAGATTGGTGTGTGCTCGGCGGTGTTTTCTTGCTTATAGAGTTGAAAAACTTAAACAGTCCTCTATACACCTATCCATGGATTTTATATCGAGCCCAGATTGGTCTGTGCTCGATGGTGTTTTCTTGTTTATAGAGTTGAAAAACTTAAACAGTCCTCTGTACACCATCTCGTGGATTTCACATCGAGTCCGAGTAGGTGAATGCTCGCTTGGTGTTTTCACATTTTGAGAGTCTGAAAACCCTAAAGACGATTCCAAAGGTCCTTTTTCGTAAAGTTAGTCTCCTTCCCCAAAAAAGTGTAAAATGATGGAAGAAGAACTTTTCTAGCGCATACCAAAGTATACCTAGAGTATACATTTTCCATAAATTATTCACCAAGGCCCGGAAAAGGGGTAATTCTATACCTAAGTGGATGTCAGTTCATTTATTTTAATGAGCCCGAAAATACAACTATGCTTGGCAAACTTTTCCTATTTAAGGAGTCTGAAAAGGGCTTAAAAGAACTCCATAGGTATCTTTTCCGTAAAGGTTTAATGAGCCCGAAAAAGTAAACTCGTGACCTCCTTACTGTTTTTAACGAGCTCAAAGGAGATACAGAAAAATGCTCATAACTTCCTTACTGTTTTTAACGAGCTCGAAGTGAAGATGAAAGAAATGCTCATAGACTCCTTACTATTTTTAACGAGCTCGAAGAAAAGGTAGAAGAATGCTTGACACCTACTTACTGTTTTTAATGGGCTCGAAGTAAATGAAGAATGCTCGAAGCTTCCTTACTGCTTTTAACGAGATCGAAGTGAAGTGGAAGAAATGATCGAAACCTACTTACTGTTTTTAATGAGCTCGAAGTAAAGGTGGAAGAATGCTCGATATGGGTGGAGATGAGTGTCAGGGACATGCAAAACTAGTTCCAAGCGCATGGAACAAAGCTATGCCTAATGCAAGGAACATGAGCAAGATAAGGACACTCAGGGTGTGTCTCCTCCAGGTAAAAGGTGTCAAACTGCGAAGGAAAAATGATACAGGGCTTAGCGGAAATGAGATCGGATATGGAGGCTTATACAATGAGCTAAAAGCATGGAAGCTAGCATCGGGCTCATTAGCGCAAGCGGGATCATAACAGATGCATATGCAACTTGAGCACAAAGATGGGAGACTTATCAGGGATGGCCAGAAATATATGAGGAAGAAAGATATGAGGCTTCTTCTCAAAGTCATGGTAAATCTAAAAAGGTTCCCGAGCCTATGAGAAAAACTCAGCATGGGTACCATAATGGCATAAGGGTGCTGACTAGGGTGACCCATGTTAGGTAGGCTCTATTGTCGGACTGGTGCATAATGCATAAAGAGATGGCTAACACACCAATATCCAACAGGTTCGACCCTATGGCGAATTCGGATGGAAAAAGGTTCAAATGCAACATAACAGCGGGGAAGCCTAAACCTATATGAAAGGTTCCAAATATACTTGACAAGGTCACACAAGGTGTCGAAAGAGACCAATAAGCAAGTATAAATCCAGCTAAGAATCCTGTCTCCAAGAAACATCAGTACCAAGATCATATCTAAAACATATGTAAAGAAAGACCCGATACAAGTCACTATGGTAGAAATACTTTCAACTTCACTATCATCAACAATAGGCATAAACAAGGTAGAGTTTTCAAATGAAGACTCTATGGTACCCAAGCTCGAGGACTTACAATCAGCAAGATCAACTTCCGGATGAAGATCAAAGTTGAAGGACATGATGGAATCTGCAAAAACAAATTCATCATCATGGGAGTTGAAAATTCTAGAAGTAGAATCAAACTCAGCAGGAACATCGATTTGCGGATCTATAGGAGAGCCCAAAGACTCAACAGTAGGAATATCATACTTTAAGGTCAAACCAGGGCTGGACATAACTACGACTGGATCAACATCCAAATGAATGGAAGACTGTACTATGGAATCTAGGAAAACTTCATCAGAAGGAAGTATATCGTCCCAAATAGAACACATATCTAAACATTCAGATGGAGGTGTCACTTGGTCAAAAGCTGGGACCAAGTCCCGAGAAGGTAAGCATGAACTCAGAGACTCCTTCTTAGTAGCAGTTGAACTCAAAGAACAATATTCCACAAAATTCCCATGTGACATAGTAGTGCCTAATGATGGGGGACCTGACTGGTCTACAATTGCGTAATAAGGAGGATCAACAAATGTAAGCTAGTCAATGGTGACAATGTTTTCGTTATGAGGGAAATGCATCACACAAAAAAGCGTAGACACCACAGCATGCATAGCATAAACGTAATCACGCCCGAGGATCATATCAAAGTCCACAGGGTTCTTTAAAACCATAAAATCAACTAAGACTGTTTTTCCACCCAAGGTAACAGGTGCTTGACGGAGGAATTTGATCAGTTCACTAGGTCTTCTATCGAGGGTTAATGGCCAATTATCAGCTAGAATAACATTAGGGAAACCCAAATCTTTCCAAGCATAAGAAAATAAGATACTAACAGAATCACCTTCATCAACAATGCATCGATCAACCGTATGGTTCTCGATATCAACCTTTATCTGGAAAGGTGTCGAAGAAGGAAGACGAGGCTCGGCTAGACTATTCCAATCAAAGGAAACGATCCAAGGGCTTGGTAGGGGTTCACATGGCACAGATGAAGTGTCCCCTTTTTCAGAAACATCGAAATTGGTAATGCAGAAGACTTCAGGGACAAGTGCATCAGTCTCCAAAGGACTAATGGGATCGGTCGAAGATTGCATCGATTCGATCACTTCACTCTCCGAAGGAAGAGTGGGGTCGACCAAATATTGCATTGGTTCAACCACTTTATCAACCAAAGGTTTATCTAACTGTATGGAATCTATAGACAAATCAGGAAAAGAGGTTCTTTCAGACATGGACCACACTCTTCGTGCCTCTGGAATGGCAGGGCATCGGTGAGTAAGGTGATCTCCCTTACAAAGTTTACAAGGGAACTTTGGTTTCCGTCCTATAGGTCGAGACTCCTTTACAATTTCAGTACTCTCAGCATGACTAGCATTGGCTGACAGCTTGCCCCCAGCATGACTTGCAATGGCTGGTTGCTCAGAAGCAAAAGACTTTTGAACTAAGGACCACACTTGTTGAACTTCTGGAAGTACAGGGCACAAATAAGTAAGGTGATCTCCCTCACAAAAATTACAAGGGAACTTAAGCTTCTGTTTGTTAGGTTTGTCGACAATGTCAACTCCCTCAACATGAATTGCAATGGCTGATCTGGTGTCTCTAGTATGACTCACAGGAACTGGTGACTTGTCATTAATATGACTAACAGTGATCAATGACGTGTCCCCAACATGACTAACAATGGTTGAAGACAAACGTTCAGTGTGATTTTTAGTGACTAAAATTTTTCTCCCAGCATCACCTCCAGAGGCTGGGTAGGTGCCCCCTGCATGATTTGTAGAGGCAGGGTGCTTGCCCCCAGCATGACTTACAGAGTCCGGGTTGCTGCCCCCTTGTTTTGGCATCTTCTTCCCATTCTTCGTCTATCTATTCCTTTTAGACTGATGGTTACTAGTATTGCTACTTTCTGCACATGAGGTAGAAGGAGGAGGAGAAGATGTTACTGGAAAGGGAGGCATAGGGTTCTGATGCTCTTGATTTGAGGTGCTTACAAAAGAAGCGTCAGGAGCATGCAAGGCATTCGGAGTGGAAAACAACCAAATCGGCAGCCCTATGGTGAATCCAGGAAGATTCAGAGTAGCCATTAAGGGAGTGCCAATGTTTCTAATGAATGGAACAACACAAGGACCCCCTAGAATAGGGGTACCTTGATTGGCACTCGCCAGAATGATAGACATAGTTTCCTGCTCAAATGAACAAGAAGTTCTCTAAGGAAAACTAAGACCAGTAGCACAAAGAGCACACCACTAAAAAGGTCCTAGGTAAATAAAACCAGGAAAATAGATGCCTTCTAGAGAAGAGTCTAGGATGATGAGGGCCCAAAACAGATCAACGAAAGATGAAGAATAGTTATCCGGGGTCCAAAATACAATGACTAAGGGTGCAAGTGATGGAATCACCCAACCACCCTCCCAAAGACCTGCAAGGGATTTCCTCCCATGTCTGTCCTAGGTACAACAGATATATCCTCCGCCGTCACCTGTGTATGAACCTATGGTCAGATACTAAGGATACCACCACACTGAAAACTCCTGGGGGAACAGTCTTTGGTCGAATCAGAAGGCGTGGGCAGGGTAACTAAGCCTGAAACTCAAAAGAGTTCCCAAACGCGATCCAATCCTGGTATATGCTCGAAACATAAAGTAGGAGGAGTATTCCCAACAATCTGATCTCACAAGACCTACTGCATAGATCCCAGGCAAGCTTTGAATGAAGTTGGTTTACCTGTGATAGTCGAACTATGATTTTTGCATAATGTGTGATCTTGGGTGGTTTAAGGTGTTTTAAACCCAAGATCCTAACCAATACTAGTTGGTGTAGTGTAACCTAGAAAAGAAAATGTTACGAGTACATTTTATTAGGGTTCATTTTAAAGGTTACTTGCTTACTCAAAAAGGTAGTGGGTGTGTGAGAGTGCTTATAGTAGAGATAGAGTACTAAAAATGAAATATTTACCACCAAACAAATCTTTTCTTTTCAATGCAAGTATTAAAATTATGATCTAGAATGCATATGCAAATGCAATTTTTAATCTTTCGAATGCAAAAAAGGTAAACATAAAGTCTAAACTCAAAACCTAAGAATGCAGCTAATCAAACAAATAGGCATGCAAAAGAAAACTTGTTCTTTTTTATGTAAAGCGCTCTAAAAAATTTTAAGCCACTTGCAAGGTACTCTATTTAGAAGATAAATCAAAATTCTTTATGCTTTTCAAAGGTAAGAAACAAAACTGAAACTACCCTACTATCAAAACAAAAGCAAAGAACTTTCAGGTTCTCTTTATTGAAACAATAAAAGCTACCAAATATGACTTTCAAATTCTTATTGATATAAGCATGCCAAACATTGGGAAAAGAGTACAAAAACTACTTTTAGACCCAAACGAAGCAAATGACCTACGGAGAAGTATCGTTTGGTAAAGTCTGGTCTGCACATAAACAATGCAAACAAGGTCTTGAACAATAGCCAAAACACTCGAGCTTTCACTACAAAAGAAAAACTAAAAGGCATAAGGGAGGATAAGAAACCAATATAAAAGAGAAATTTCACTCAAATAGATATAAATAGGGTCAAGAAGACTCAAAAGGTTTCAAATCTAGTGGAAATGGTGCAAGCAGGTTCAGTCAGACTCAAAATAGGGTACAAAACACCAAACGGGTCCACAACCTTCCAACTTGGGTGAACAAGCCCCAAAACTTTCCAAACAAGCCCAAATTGATCAAAAGAGGTTCAAATCATGAATGTAGGATTAGTACAAGGATGGGAGACCACTTACAGTGGTTTAACTCAGACCTAGGGTCATCGGGGACCCCAACAAATGCAGCCATAGCCCCCAAATTTGGGTCCACAACCCAAAAACTCAAAAAATCCAAACCCAGATTTTGAGCGCTACTGTGTATGAGGCATACTAGCGCCCATAGCAGGGTGGGAACTACTATGTAGAGGAAAACTAGCGTATGGGCGCTACTATGTTGTACAAACAATAGCTTACAGGTGGAAAAAGTTGGAAAAATGAGGTTAAAACCCCCACACTTGGGTCCACAAGGGTTTGCAAGGGCTAGGAAGGGTCTGTAAGAGCCAAGGAGGGTCAAACAAAGCCTACCAACTAATCCTAATCAAGAAAATGAACAAATACCATCAAACAAGACTAAAGAAATGACCTTGTATACCCCTAAGCAGTTAGGCTTTCCCCACTGGAGTCGCCATTCTGTTGTGAGGGAAATGCATCTATAGTTCAGGGGAGAAACTACCAACTTATGGTGATAAAGATAGACTTACAAGCATTCTGCAAGTACAACAAATAAGTGAAGAGATTAGGTTTTAGAGATGTAGGCACCTCATTCAGAAGGTCGATCATAGCTTTTCCTCCCTCGCTCTTCAATGCTCATCCAGTGTCTCAATGCCCAGACCTGCAAAACAACTTGATACCTTTCTCAAATACATTTGACTACATATATAAGACTGATATCCATAATGAAAGAAGACATCAGATTATAAACAAACTATAGTCAAATCCGAGACACATTAACAGGTCATATATGGAAAGAGAAGAACATCTGATCTTTATTAATGAATGAAAGCAAGTACATAAAGTTATACCTTCCTTCAAGCTTGGCACTTCACGAAACCTAGACTCAAGGTCTCCTGCTTCTATTCTCTAAGGATCCAAATCTTTAATTAGTTGTGATAGGGTTTATGAGAAACTAAGCACAAGAGAGGGGGATGAGGGTATCCATTCCTCCAACATAACAATGTTGTAGACTTGGTCCCCTCACATGGCCCTTCTACCCTCTTTATATAGTCAGTGAAGGAGAGAAAAAGAAGTTATAACTGCTTAGGAGGTTTCCCAACCAACTTAACTTACTCAAATTTTGAGATTTTTACCAAAACAGGGGTGTACGCTACTATTTCACAGTGGAGCAGAGCTCAAGAGGGTTGAACGCTACTATTGTACACTAAAGTAGGGTACACACACTAGTGTGTTAAGGTAGAGTAGCGCTCATGTGAAAAAATGGCCAAAAACAGGCTTTTCTACTCATTTTCAGGAGATGGTTTGGTTTGGAAAAATGTTCCCAAGGGTCATAAACATCAAATGGGTCAAGAATGAGGTGATTTCAACCATTTTTAGTGTCCCAAATGACTCCTCCATCCACAAATGTCCTGTTTTGTGACTGAACTTGATCTCAAGAAGTGCTGTCATGCGACCAATGGAAGCAAGTGTCATCACGGACGGAGAGGTGTCATTTCAAGGTATAACAGGTTGATTAAAGGCGTGGTAGTGACTCTTTCCCAACTACCTTCTAAGAGTATTATGATGGATGTTGTAGTAGGTAATGTGCCTGCGAAGTTTGGTATGTTGTTGACAAGGTCCTGGGCTTCGAAATTGAGAGGAACTATGTAGATGGACTTATCTTATGCCACTATACCTCTTTTTGGGAGCAATAGAAGATTGTATAGAGAAAAAATCACCCTATATATGCTATGGATACAGACATGGGGTCCTCTATTTTTTTTAATGATGGCCCACGTATTGATCCCGAGCCTCCTACATATATTGAAGTTAACGAAGATAAAGAATTTGCAGTGAGGTATGAAGCCTCAGAAAGGGTGAAAAATGAAGAAGGTCTATGGTCAATGTACTTTGATGGGTCCTTGAGCAAAAATGGAGCTGGAGTAGGGGTTTGGATAATACCTCCTGACAGAGAGTCCAGAGCTTTATCATACAAGTTAACTTTTGAATGCACTAACAATGTGGCTAAATATGAAGCTCTTCTCCCAGGATTACGAGCCCTGAAAGATTTGGGAGCAAAAAGGATACAGGTGTTTGGAGATTCAGAGTTGGTGGTTAACCAGGTGAATGATAGCTACCAAACCAAACATCACAGGCGCCTACAGGAATGAAGTCTGGGATATGTTTGGGAACTTCTTCAAAGAACACAAAATCAGAGTGATACCTAGGAGTGAGAATCAAGTAGATGATTCTTTGGCCACCACTGCTGGTGGTTTTAAGACACCCGTCTTTTCTCAGGAAAAGTATGAAGTGGATGTGGTGAATAGACCTTCTATTCCTGACAATTCTAATTACTGGCAAGTATTCAATGATGACTTACAAATTAAAAGGTTCTTAGAGTTGTCTAATGAATTTTCAAATGTACAGGTTGACAAAGAAAATGAAAACTTGGAGGGTTTAGTAGATGAAGAACAGTCAGGGGATGAAGATACTAAAAGCAAAGGGTGGAAAAGTATGCTGGGTGGAAAGGATTTATTCAGCTAAAGAGAAATTACATCCCTAAAGGTTTGATACCTTTGGAAAAGTTGTTTGACCAGAATGACGTAGCTAAAAACACAAAGTTTGAACCTGCTAGCGATGTTGTAGAAGACCAAAATTTAGGCACTAAAGAAGAGCCTCGAATGGTGAAGCTGTCAAAGAAGCTGCACACTAAGAAAAAAGAGCGATATGTAGAATTAATGAAGAAATATGTTGATGCTTTCGCTTGGAATTTTGAATACTTAAAGGAATATGACACCTCCATAATACAACATTCTATGCCAATCAAACCAGGGGAGAATCCTTTCAAGCAGAAACTGAGAAGGATATATCCAAAACTGTTGCCTATAATAGAAAAAGAAATCAGAAGATTGTTCAATGCAAAAAACATTGTCACCCTGAGGTTTTCCCAATGGATAGCAAATCTGGTTTTTGTGAGGAAGAAGAATGGTGAGATTAGAATTTGCATAGATTTCAGGAACCTTAACAGGGCTTCGCTGAAAGATAACTACCCTTTGCCTAAAATGAAAAATATCTTACAGAAGGTAGTGGGGGCAGAAAGGATCTCTACCATGGATGGTTTTTCTGGATATAATAAAATCAAGGTATGCCCAGAAGACCAAGAAAAACTGCCTTTACCACTCCCTGGGGCACCTTCATGTATGCAAAGATGCCTTTTGGGCTAATGAATGTAGGGGCCACTTTCCAGCATGCAATGGACATAGCATTTGCTGAGGAAAAGGACAAGTTCGTTGTAGCGTATATGGATGATATAACAATGTATTCTAGATCTGATGAAGAACACTTAAAGCACCTGGAGCAGGTTTTCATTAAATGCAGAAAGTATGGTATTTCTCTTAACCCCAAAAAGTCTCATTTTTCATTAGAGGAGGCCAAGCTCCTGGGGCATATCATTTCTAAAGAAGGTATCAGAACTGACCCTGAAAGGGTTAGTGCTCTTCAGAAAGTAGGGGAGCCAAGAAGTAAGAAAGAAGTGCAGTCCTTGATCAGGCAAGTGGGTTTCCTAAGGAGGTTTATTCCAAGTTTTGCAAAAAATATAAGGAATATCACCAACATGTTGAAAAAAGAGAATCAAATAAAATGGGTTGAGGAATCCAGGGATTCATTCAAGGGTATTAAGAAAGCTATCACCGAAGCCCCAGTATTAGCAAGCCCAAATTTTTCCAAGGATTTCCTAATTTTTTCCTATGCATCTAACCATACAGTGGTAGGAGTGTTGTTGCAAAAGAATGTCCAGAATGCTGAGCAGCCCATTGCATTTTTCAGCAGGGTGCTGAGAGATGGAGAGCTGAAGTATGATATCATGGAAAAACAAGCATATGCAATGATAAAGTCACTAAAGGATTTTAGGGTCTACCCTCCATTCCACATTATTTCCCATGTCCCAGACAACGCTGTAAAGAGTATCCTCACCCAAGCAGACCCCGAGGGGAGAAAGGCCAAGTGGATTGATGTGCTACTGGAGTATGACCTGGAAATAAAGCCGACCAAGATAATAAAGGGGCAGGGTTTGGCGAAGTTGATGACTAAAGCTAACTGTGATTCTTTACGGTTAAATTTCTTGGAAGACTATTCAAATCAAGAGGACATAGGGATGCAAGTAAGACCAAAATTCTTTGCATCCCCCTGGTATGCTGGCATTATTTATACATTTCATAATTTTCAAGATCCTACAGGACTATTCAAAAGTAGGGTCAGGTCGGTGAAGCTGAAAGTTGCCAAATTTTGTATTATGAATCAATTTTTGTATTGGAAAGACCCTAGGGGCGTGCTGCTGAATTGCTTGTTAGAAGATGAAGCTCAACATACCAGGAAGGAATTACACAAAGGGGATTGTGGTGGGAATTATTCCTGGAAAGTAACAGTCAACAAGATTTTGAGGGCGTGGTTTTACTGGCCTACCATGTTTGCTGATGTGTATAAGGAGACTGTTACCTGTCACCAGTGCTAGATCTTTGAAGGTAAGAGGAAGGTTGTTTCACTTCCCCTACATCCAATCATAGTAGAGGCACCTTTCCAGCAATGGGCGTTAGACTTTATTGGATAAATAAATCCTAACTCCTTTGGATAGCATAGATGAATTTTGACAGCTACTGATTATTTCACCAAATGGATTGAAGCCATCCCCACTAGGAATGCAACTGAGGGTGTCATCATGGATTTTCTGGAAGATAACATCCTGTCTAGATTTGGTTGTCCTAAGAGGTAAGTGATAGACAATGCTCCAACATTTAAGTCTAAAAATATGATAACCTTCTGTCCCAAGTGCCATATCAGCCTAAACCATTCCACAACATACTACCCTCAGGGAAATGGCTAGCGGAGTCCTCTAACAAAATCCTGGTAAGGATCATCAAGAAGTTGTTGGAGGAGAATAAGAGAGCTTGGCACACAAAATGAAAATATGCTCTGTGGGCTGACAGAATCAGTACAAAGAGGGCCATTGGAATGTCACCTTTTAAATTGGTATATGGAGCTGAGGTGGTGTTTCCAGTATCCCTAGGGTTACCAATTATGAGGTTATTGTGAGGAATGGAAGAAGAGCTAAATCACATGCAGAGGAGGTTGAATCAAATAATTGAATTGAATGAACTGAGAAGTAGGGCCTACGATAAGGTACAGATGTACCAAGAAAAGATGAAGGACACCTTTGATAGGAAGGTGAAAGAAGAGCAGTTTCAGGTGAATGATTTGGTCTTGAAGTGGGATGCCCCTAGGGAATATAAGAATGGAAAATTTGACCATATGTGTGTGAGTATTTTGATCACAGTAAGATCTAGGAGCTATGGTGAATGATTTGGTCTTGAAGTGGGATGCCCCTAGGGAATATAAGAATGGAAAATTTAACCATATGTGTGTGAGTATTTTGATCACAGTAAGATCTAGGAGCTATGGAGAACCTCACAAAATTGAATTATTTGCAAAACCAGTGAAAAAGCTGGAAAAAGGAGACAATTTTACACACAATGTGAACTTAATCTTTGCATTATCTGACTGTCTAACATGTGAAAATGTTAAGAACATGTTTTTATTACATCCATGAGAAATTTGAGATCATTAGATAGCTCAAGATGAGTGTACAAGTCAAAATTGCCAAATTGGCCTCAATCCCCCCTAGGTGGGTCCAACTCAGTCCTAATCATCCCAAACAGTCACAAATTCAGGTGTGAAGGTGGCTGAAGCATGCTGGGTCATAAATGAGGCCAAGGTAGGCGTGGGTGAGCAAATAGAGGTGTTTGGGAGGACCAAGGGAGCAATAAATGTTCCAAATCTAGCCAAAATTAGGCAAAATCCACCGTAGCGCTCCTAGTCAATAGTAATTCCCCAAATCAAGGAGAGAGAGCACTCTAGCATTTAATGAGGGTGCACTTGTGGAAAAAATAGGAGGTTGGGTGAACTGGTTTGCTTGGAAGTGGGTGTGAACACTCTCAAATGTGGGTATTTGACCAACTAAAGTCACCTAGTCCAAACTATGGTGTAATGAAGCACATGAGCAATAAAATTTGACTATGGTTATGGCTGTGGTACTAAGTATGTATTACTGTTCTAACACCCCACCTTAACCAGAACTTAGTACAACTCATGAAAATAAGTGGGAGACCTTGGCAACAAAGGCTCAAGTCACCTCATTACAAACAGAATTTTTATTTGTCCATATAAATCGAGGAGAAGAAGTAAGACCACATGGGATAAAAACATCCCTCTAAAATGGACATGGGGCTGAACCTGCAATAAAATTGCAGCAATCACCATCCATCACTCACCCCAAGCAAAGCTCTCAAGTGAGTAAAGGTCTTCTCAGTAAAACACTTGGTGAAAATATCTGCAGTTTGCTCGGTGGATGGGAAATACTGCAAGGAAATCACCCTGTCATGCACCAAGCCCCGAATGTAGTGCATATGGATTTCAATGTGCTTTTTTCTTTGCCTCTATAATGGATTAGTAGATATCTTGATGGCACTTTGACTATCCACCCAAATGTTGGTTGGAGAATCAATAGCAACACCAAACTCCCGAAGAATGCCTCGCAACCAAACACACTGTGTGGCTGCGTTCACTGCTGCCTTGTACTCGGCCTCTACTGATGAAAGTGAAATAGTATGTTGTTTCTTACTTGACCAGCAAATGGGACCTTCAGAAAACATGAAAAAAAAACCTGAAGTGGACTTTCTATCAATGGGATATCCAGCCCAATCGGAATCATAAAATCCAGCTGGTTGTAGTGAAGAACCAGCTGCATAGTGTACCCCAAAACTCTTTGTTCCTTTGACATATTGAAAGATCCTTTTGGATGCCTTCCAATGGATCTCATTTGGCTGCCTTCCAATGGATCTCATTTGGCTTCTGCATATATCTTTCTACAGCACTTACAGCGTAAGACAAATCAGGTCTTGTATGTGTAAGGTACAACAAGCTTCCAACTAGCTGCCTGTAGAGTGTGCAATCCACCAATGGAGAGTCTTCAAATTCACCTAGTTTTATGCCTGAAAGGAATGGGCACTTGGCTGCCTTACATTCAGCCATTTTAAATTTCAATAACAGGTATGAAGCATACTTAGGTTGACTCAGCAATATACCTCTCTCAGATTGCTCAATTTCCAAACCCAAAAATTGCCTTAGCAATCCTAGGTCGCTCATGGCAAATTCACTGTGCAAAGAAGCTTTGATTGAGCCAATTTTTTTGTTGCAGATCCCTGTAATTAAAATATAATCAAAATACAGTACAATGACCTGCAAATTATCATCACATTGCTGCAAATAAACATTTGGATCAGACTTGCATCGACAGAAACCAATTGAGAGCAAAAAAGCATCCATTTTGGCATACCAAGCCCTAGAGGCTTGCTTGAGTCTATAGAGTGACTTCTTCAACCTACAAACAAGTGTGGGATCCTCTTGGAATCCTTCAGGTTGCTGCATATAGATCTATTCTTGTAGCTCACCATGTAAGAATGCACTTTTAACATCCATATGGTGAACTTCCCAACCCTTACTAGCTCCCATGGCTAGAGCTAGTCTAATTGAGTCCATCTTTGCAACTGGGGCAAAGGTCTCTGTATAATCCACGCCATGGATTTGTGAGTATCCCTTAGCCACTAACCTAGCCTTATACTTCATATCAGAACCATCAGCAACATGTTTGGTTCGAAAAATCCACTTACATTGCACAAGTTTCCTCTTGGGAGGAAGAGGCACCAAATCCCATGTTTTGTTCTCTTGGAGGGATTGGAATTCTTCTTGCATTGCTGTTCTCCACCTTCGATGATGATGAGCTTCCTGATATAATATTGGATCAAATCCAATCATCATATAACAGTGATCAGAAAGTTCACTTTCATTTGCAAAGGAAGCATTGATTGTTTGAGATCTAGTCTTCCTAGGCTCTTGGGGATTGCCTGCCAATTCACCTGCAACTTGTATGATTTTTTCATCCCACTTGGGCCTTGATGGTGACTCATGTACATAAATTTCATCTTCAGCCATGTCATCTTTAGAAATATCAGAAAAATTAGAACTGGAATCATCACTAATTTCATTAAGGTGTGGAGGAGAAGAGCTTTCCCCCGGTGCAAGCTCAAAATCAGGAATTGGTTCTTCTTTGAATTGCACACTTCTCTCAATGAAAGTTTTGAGTGTGGATGTGTCAAAGAGCTTGTATCCATTTGTGTCTTCACCATATCCAACCATGATACATTCTCTGCTTTGTGGCTCCAAACCCTTCCTCTTTTCTGATGGAATTCGAGCCCATGCTCTAGACCCAAAAATTCTGAAATTTGACAAATTTGGTATTTGGCCAAACCATGCCTCATAGGGGGTTTTTCCTTTGATTGATTTGTGAAAGGATCTGTTCTGAATATGAGCAGCACAATTGATGGCTTCAGCCCATAGCTTAGGGCTTAGATCCCTAGCTTCAATCATGTAAGTGGCCATCTCTTTGAGAGATCTATTTTTCCTCTCTGCCACACCGTTTTGCTGAGGTGTGTAGGGGATTGAATGTTGCATTTGGATGTCACATTCCTCACAAAGATGCTGAATGTTATTGTTCACATACTCCTTTCCATTATCAGTCTTAAGGATCTTTATCTTATGACCACTATGATTCTCCACTAAGGCCTTCCAAATCTTCAATTTCTCAAACACTTCTGATTTCAATTTAAGGAAGTAAACCCAGCAGAATCGAGAGTAGTCATCTATGAATGTGAGTACATACCTTGATCCACCATATGATGGAGTGGGAAGAGGACCAATGAGGTCTGAATGTACCAATCCAAGTTGTTGAATGGCTCTCCTTGCCATTCCCTTCTCATAGCTGCGCTCAGGATGCTTTCCAACTACACAACCAATGTATGCACCATTTGAAGATTTGATTTATGGAAGCCCTTCCACCATCTCGTCCTTGTGCAATGTCTGGAGATATTTGTAGTTCATGTGTCCAAATATTTAATGCCACAACTTGGAGGTCTCGTTGGCATGAGAGACAAGAGCATGGTCACTAGAATTTGGAATGAAATTGGAGAATTTGTACATTCTCTCTTCATGATCAGCATACCCCACTGCCACAACTTGATTTGAAGAAATTTATGAGATTTCTACCAAATCTAGAGTAAATGTTACTCTCTTGGCTTCTCCTGTATGGGTCATTTGATAAACTGATAGCAAATTTGCAGCCAATAAAGGTACATAGAGCACATCACTGAAATAGCCATGCTCCATGTCAATCCTACCAATCCCCTTGGTCTGGATTTCTGAATCATCTCCCATTCGAACTGTTGGGCCACCATTCGAATGCGTAGAAAAGAAGAGCTCTCTGGATGAAACCATATGTCTGGAAGCTCCTGAATCAATGCTAAAGGATGAGGGATTTGAAATATTTGCTACCAAAGCATGACATTTCTCCTTATTGTCAGGATTTGAGGTGCTCTCTTTCTTCCTTGCGCCCTCAGGGACTGGGATGTTGTTCTTCTCTAGCAGCTGTGCCATTGAGTCAATGGTTTTCTTCATGCATGAGCTCTCTGGATGCCATCCATTATGACAATAGGTGCATTTGGTATTTTCCTTTCCCTTCTTGTCCTTCTCCTTTGACAGATTCGAACCTCCATCTGCAGACTTGGTCTTGTCAAACTTCCTCTTCTCTAGCTGCCTCGAATTCTTGGCTTTCTGCTTGCCTTTGTTGGCATTTGAAACACCCATTGCCAGTGCTTGGTCCTTTGATTTTATGGTGCCCATATGAACTAGTTTGTCCTGCTCCTGAGTGAGACACTCCATGAAGGTAGCTAGTGATGGCATTTGCCAATTTCAAAGGGTCATCTTGGCTGAGTGAAATGTGCTAACAAATACAGAAAATTCTAGGCCTAGCTTCGAAAGAATGGACAGAATCAGTTGTTCTTCCTTCCTAACAATTCCACATTGTTGCATTTGAAGCACTAGTGACTTGAACTTAGTGAAGAACTCCTGGATGGTTTCAAAATGCGCTGGGCTCAAGCTAATGAGCTCGTTTTCAAGCTGGTGGCCTCTCAATTCATCAGTTTTTCCAAAGAGTGATTCTAGCTTCACCCATACTTCATTTGGGGTTGTCAAATTGTCTGTATGAAACAAGATTTCCCTCGAAATGCTCAGGCATAGCAATCCATAAGCTTCATCAAGCCGATTGTAGGACTTTGCTTTCTCCATAGCAGAGTTTGGCTCCACTTCTGTACCCATGGTTACTCTATAGAGACCCTTAGATCTCAGTTTGATAACCATTTCAGTCTTCCAATCGAAGGAATTGAAGGGTGTGAGAAACATTTGGTTTGCTTCCATTTTTGCTGCGTTAATGGTGAGAAAACTACTGAAACACCTACAAAAAACACTCAATTTTTATCTGGAAATCCTCTCTAGAATGCAGTTCAATGCTCAATATTGATCTGCAACTCACTAAATCCACAATGGCTCTGATACCATGTGAGTATTTTGATCACAGTAAGATCTAGGAGCTATAGAGAACCTCACAAAATTGAATTATTTGCAAAACCAGTGAAAAAGCTTGAAAAAGGAGACAATTTTACACATGTGAACTTAATCTTTGCATTATCTGACTGTCTAACATGTGAAAATGTTAATAACAGGTTTTTATTACATCCATGAGAAATTGGAGAGCATTAGATAGCTCAAGATGAGTGTACAAGTCAAAATTGCCAAATTGGCCTCAATCACCCCTAGGTGGGTCCAACTCAGTCCTAATCATTCGAAACAGTCACGAATTCAGGTGTGAAGGTGGCTGAAGCATGCTGGGTCATAAATGAGGCCAAGGCATGTGTGGGTGAGCAAATAGAGGTGTTTGGGAGGACCAAGGGAGCAATAAATGCTCCAAATCTAGCCAAAATTGGGAAAAATCCACCCTAGCGCTCCTAGTCAATAGTAATTCCCCAAATCAAGGAGAGAGAGCACTCCAGCATTTAATGGGGGTGCACTTGTGGACAAAATAGGAGGTTGGGTGAACTGGTTTGCTTGGAAGTGGGTGTGAACACTCTCAAATCTGGGTATTTGACCAACTAAAGTCACCTAGTCCAAACTATGGTGTAATGAGGCACATGAGCAATAAAATTTGACTATGGTTATGGACTGTGGTACTAAGTATGGATTACTGTTCTAAAAATGTGGATGGGGCCTTATGTTATTGTAGCAAATCGAGGGGTGAATTCTTTCATCTTGGAGCATCAAGATTGGTCTCCCTCGATAGGAGGTCTAGTCAATGGGAGGTTTTTGAAGCATTACCTGTCCTAGAGAAGGCAGGTAACTCCTGTACCATGGCCTCTATATATTTCCGTTTTGCATTTATTTTGAAGTGTTGATGGAAAACCTAAATATTTGAGGCCCAAAGTGAAGGCCCTAAGGTCTGGGAGGGTATCCATGGTGTTTATTTTATTTGCATGTTCAACTCATATTTGCAGCGTGTACGGTTTTAGTTTTTATCCTAAAGTTTTCAGTTCAGAGTTTGAAACCATTTCCCAAGTGATCAGGCACCGGTCTACTAGGGGTTCTTTGCTACCTCGCAGGGAGGATAGCATACCCAATTGGAGCCAGTTGTTAGCGCCTAGTTTTTTTGCATAAGGGGTAAGGCGAAATGGATGAAAATCTTGAAAAATTTCTTGAAAGTAGCCTGAAATCTCCTTTATTTTTCATGGCTAAGTGCTAAGGGTGTGAGAAAAATGGCTTAGGGGTGTCAACCATAGGAAAGCTTGAGAAATTTGCAAAGGAAAATGTTAAAATGCAATTAGAATGATCAAAAGGGAATAAAAATAACCCCAAGACTATAGTCCGAAGCCAAATTATTACAAAGGTTAACTATGACATAGACTGCACCATTGGATGGCGCGGAAGGGAGATCAACGGCCCTTATTGGTCCTCGCATGGCCAAAGAGCACAAAGAATAATCATAGAACATGGTCGCGATGGATATTACCGCTAGACAGGTGTCAGCTCCAGATGTTGTCGCAAGGAGGATAGGCGGTAAGTGAAACCACCTTAAGTGAATACGATACTATCGTGGCGGGACAGGGTGCCAAGGATCGACGAATGGGATTCAGGGTAAGAGATATAATGGTTTAGGGAAAGAGTTGTTTTTCTCTAGGTATTGGAACGGGATATATCCATAGGAAGTGCGGAAGCTGACAGGTGCGAAAGGATCACTCAATGAAAGAAGGACCTTTCACTACTTTTTGCGGAAGTATAAGTATTGATAAAGGGTTGAGTTGGTCATATGGACCATTTTTTGTCGAATGATGTAAGAATATAAATAAAGCAAGTTTGTAAGCCTAAGGGCATCGATCGATTGATGATTAATGCGATCTTTTGAGTTTACTTGCGATATCATGTTTTGAATATCTCTGCGACCGGTTTTCCGTAGATGTTAATGAATGAAGATGTTCGGTTGTGAATTCTGGTGTTATGTCATGATGCGATAATGGGTTATTTAAATGTTCTCTGTTGGTTATGTGAAACATATTGTTGGTTAATGCTAAAATGTTTTGATGTGAATAATTGATTGGTAAACTATAGTGAATGACTGTGATCTCTAGTTAATGCACACGTATCTTCTTTGTAACTGCGGAAGCTTGGTTCCTACAGAACCCTTATCCGCCTTGGGTGAGACCTCACCTGCTTCGCAGTTGTTGCTGGGAAGGGTAACTCCTTTCTGGGCCAGTGAATAAGGGGTTGTTGGTGTTGTTGATGACAGAGTGAACCCCTGTTGAAAGACCCTATGTCAACAAATGGTTCCGTTTTCAGGACCTTAAGAAAAAAGGAAGAAGAGAGGATATGTTGTGGCATCCAAGGAAATCAGAGATCCAAGAGTGGTTTAATCATAAAGTGAAAGAGTTTGTGAAAGAAGAAAGGACGAACCCAGTAGAAACAATAGAAAGTTGGTTACAAAAGCACATATACTCGGATATCCATGAGATATTCTTCGCCGGATTTCCAACAATACTACAAGAGTGGCTCGCGTAGTTGACATTCAGAGGACATACCAACCAGAATATCGGATCAGATCAGTGAAATCCAAAACTAATTCAACAGCTGAAGCAAGTCAAAAATACAGTATCAAGGGTTGTTAACTTCTGTATCGATAGTATCCTAGAGGGAAACATCATTGAGTTCGCAGTAGATACCAATAGTTCTTACAGCGACGCGGAAAGATGATTTTTTAGGGGACCAAGGGGTAGTTTTGTCCTGCCGCTAAACCTGTGGATTAAAATGCTGGTGTGCAAAAAGGGTATGATGAAAATGACCTCCGATGAGTAGACAGATCAGTGTGTAGGGGTTGTAAGTATTGCATGGTTACGGATCCTCTAAGAAATATGCAGGGTAGATGGACATGAGCGACGATGAATTTCTAAGGGAAGTTGAGAAATACTGTGGAACCTTGAGAAGTGGAACGATATTCCGACGTCCTAATAAGCGGAGGAGGACTGGGGAAGAGTCCCCTAAGAGGACCAGAAGGGAAGACTATGCAACAGGTCCACAGAGGACAGAGCTCCCTTACTACAAGGAGGAATGCGGTGACCAGGCTACCCTCGAAGAAGGATGGATCGTAAGCTATCACATACCTTTGACCCTGTAACGTCCCTATTTTGACCCCCTTTTTCATTAAATTGTAAATGATGTAAATATTGTTATTTAATCATGGTGAGGAGATCAAGGCCAAGGCCCCACCATTGATTTAGCGTTTTATGTATTGGCAATTAAAAATAGATGCATGTGGTTCTTGTGCTAGATAGGCACAATGTAAATTAAGACATCATGTAAATACGAATTTTAATGAAAAACCCACAACTAGCTATGCAATGCAACAAAGAGATGGGGGCATGATTCTACAAGGAATAGAGGGGGGGGAATTATTCAAACCCTTGAGCCAATGGTGATAAGCTAGATGTCAATGAATAAACCCTCAACTACCCATTCTGACTTATGCACCCAATCGTTTAATTCTTCCAGAAATTGGTTGAGGCAGTTAATGCCTTGGGAATGAAGAGGCATGGCAGCCAATTTCGTGCATGGGCAAGCCATCAACCTGGAAAAACGTACTTTTGCTTCTGGGGCGAGAAAACACCCACAAAATGGTTCCCAAAGCCATTCTGAACCCATAGTCTTTCCTCTCTCACGCAGTTTGAGCTAGCTGGGCTTTCCCCATCACGTTTTTTACCAATTTCCTGCATTTTTCCATAGCTGGGAGCTCGTTTTTGTGTTGCACAGTGACTTGGAGAAAGGGAGTCACGTTTTGGGGGTTATAGAGGTCATTTTTGCCCCTGAAATGCAGAAAAATGTTTTCTGAAAATGAATTTGCTCTCCCAGGGTTTATTTCCCATCTACCAGTTCGTTTTGGGTTGCCCACATTTTTCAGCACTTGTGTTTTGTTGTAGGGTGCATCCCTGTGTTGGTTGGAAATTATGAGCAAGAATTAGGAGTGGAAGTGGACTAGAATTGGATTGATAAACCGAGTGAGGAGGTAACCTCTCAAGAGTATCAAAAGGGTTGGTTGCTCTTCTATGCACACCTTGAAGAACACTAGAATAGGAGGTATGGCCTGAGGGACTGTGTATTAGTGAAGGGAATACTTCCTTGTGCCAGGTGTGTAGGTATTGTGGGGACCAAGCTAGATAGATCTTGCAGAGGGTGCCCATATCTCTATGGATGATCCCACTAGCTTAGCAATTCTTCCTTCCATTGCCTAACAGCCTGATAAACCCAACTGTAGATTGGCTTGGCTGATTTGGTGTATCTTTGGGCTATGTGTGAGTTGTTGTTCCCTGATTCCTTGTAGAGATCATGCCCAGCTCGGGGGTGGCAGTGTGTTGAGATATTGATGATCACAACTGGCCTATGGTTGGGTGGAACGTTGCAGTTGCATAGCCAGTTGCTTGGGACTACTTTGTTATAAGATAAGTATTCTCTTGTGTTAACTTTGCAATTTATTTATTTGATGAATATCTTGAATGTATTATGGATGTGTAATTGAAATTACTTCCGTTGTGTTTTCTTGTAATTATACATTTCCATATGTCTTTTTATATTATGTGAATGCTTATTTAATAAGTTCATGGGGTTAGATGCCCTGGATTCAGTCTAACATTCTCTCCATCGCACTGGTATGATGGGTGGGGATGTTACAAATGGTATTAGACCCATAGGCTATAGCATTGGAACTCTATGGGCCAAATCTGATTACAGTTACATGGGAAGGTCCCCTTCCTGATCACCACAGGTCTCAGCATCGGGCCTAAACTGGCTAAGTTAAATAGTTACAGACGATCACCTCCTGCTGAGCAGTAGTCATCACAGAAAGAAGGAAAGATTTCAAAATTTTCCTAAAGAGTTTTTGAAAATTTTCTAAGTGTTCAGCGTCGAAAGGAAATTTTTGGAAGAACTCCACGAGTTGGCCCGCAACGACGGAAGAACTCGCCGAGTTGACCCGAAATAGCAAAAATTTTCTAAGTGTTTTTCGGCGTCGAAGGGAAATTTTCGGAAGGACTCAACGAGTTGGTCCACAACGGCGGAAGAACTCGCAGAGTTGGCCCGAAATGGCGAAAATGTTCTAAGTGTTTTCAGCGTCAAAAGGAAATTTTCGAAAGGAGTCAGCGAGTTGGCCCGCAACGATGGAAGAACTCGCTGAGTTGACCTGAAATAGAGAAAATTTTCTAAGTGTTTTTCAGTGTCGAAGAGAAAGTTTCGGAAGGACTCAGCGAGTTGGTCTGCAACGGCGGAAGAACTCGCCGAGTTGGCCCGAAACGACGAAAATTTTCTAAATGGTTTTCGGTGTCGAAGGGAAATTTTCAGAAGAACTCAGCGATTTGGTCCGCAACAGTGGAAGAACTCACCGAGTTGGCCCGAAACGGCGAAATTTTTTCTAAGTGTTCGGCATCAAAGGGAAATTTCGGAAGAACTCCACGAGTTGGCCCAAAATTGCGGAAAAACTCAGCAAGTTGGCTCGCAATGGTGGAAGGACTCGGCAAGTTGGTCCGAAAAATCTCAAATTTTTCTAAGTGTTTTCGGCGGAAGAACTCAGCGAGTTGCTCCACAACAGGTCGGAAGAAATCAGTGAGTTGATCCACAACAGGGCGGAAGAACTGGATGAGTTGCTCCGAAACAGGAAATTTCAGCTGTCGTCCCCCTCATATGTCGTTGATTGTGAGAAAATTCTATGATTTGACAAATTGTCAATATAATATTTTCCCACGCGCATGAATTAATTTATGAATTTATGAGAATATAATGCAGCTAACAATTGTGTGGACGATCACATTTTGCAGAATCATAGTTGCATCAAGGAAGCCTTCTAGATAGTGCAGTTGGAAGTTTTGAGTCTTGGTTGGACCAGGAAAATGAACATCATGGATGATGCACAAGATCCCTATGAGCCTGAGACAGATGCCATGGGGGAGAACATACATGTTGAAAATGCTGAAATAGAATCTAATGGCAGAAGAAATCAAGAGACTCCTCTAGGTATTGCAGCCATAATGAGAAGCTTAAGAGTGGAGTTGCAAAGTTGCAGAGAAGATAATGAAAGGATGATTAAAGCTCAGGAAGAACAAAATCAGTTGAATGCAACCATGCTGTAGATTTTAACAGACATCCAAAGGAAAATAAACTCTGGGCATCAGACATCAAATCTAGAAAGGGGTGGGAGTAGTTCTAGGAGGAATTTCCACAAGAGGGCCAGTAGCCCAAGAAGAGTTTCTACAGACATAAAATATAGCCCAGAAAACTCTTCTAATGGATCATCTGACTCAAAGGAATCCACTGAGGATTCAAGTTCTTCATCCCGCAGAACTAAGAGGAAGAGGCACTACAAGAACAGTTCGCATGGGGAATTTAAGAAGGCAAAACCTCCTACATTTGATGGAGAGGTAAAGTCTCGTCAAGAAGCTGAAGCTTGGCTTCTTGGGATGAGAAAGTATTTCCAAGTCCAAGACTACTATGGGAATATGAAGGCAAGGGTAGCCATCTTCAACTTGAATGGAAGAGAATCTATATGGTGGGAACACATCAGGCAAGTGAAGAAGATCAATGAAAGGAAGATTGTGTGGAAGCAGTTCAAGAAATACTTCAGGCAGAAGTACCTCTATGATAGGAACTATGATGATAAGATCAAAGATTTCCATGAGCTGAGATTGGGACAATTGACCATGGAAGAATATGCAAACAAGTTCTTGGAACTGCTGAGGTATGTCAGGTATATTCGAGATGATAAGGTGAAAATTCAGCGTTTCCTAAGTGGGTTGCCCCAGTCGTATAAAGATAGAATTGAGTTTGATGAACCTCGAACTCTAGAGCAGGCCATAAGAAAGGCCAAGTATTTCTTTGATCAAAACAGAAGCAAACCATAATTCCATAAGCCATGGAAGGATAAAAAAAACAAAAATTTTGATCAAAGGAGGAAGGGGTTCAAGCCTCCTCAATTCCGTAATCAGCAAAGGCAACCATCACAGGTTGTGACGAAGCCAACTAGGATGATGGGAGACAAGCCAAGAGATCCAAAGGAGCCAAGAGAAGCACTTCAATGTTGGGGTTGTGGGGGAGACCACATGCTTAGGAACTGTCCACATTGGAATGGGAATCCAAATCAAGTTCACAACATCCAAGGAGTTGAAACTGTGGGTCAAGTGGTGAGAAAAATCCCTAGAATCTATGCAGCAGTAGAAGATTACCAGGTAGATCATCAATCAACTGTGGTTGAAGTTGAAGGTAAGATTTCTAAGCAATCTGTTTCTATTTTGATTGATCCTGGATCTACTCAAAGTTATGTCACTCCTAGAATTGTTGAGATTTATGCTTTTAAGAATTTAGGGCATAATAAATCATGGTTAGTTCAACTAGCCACTGGAACCAAGAGAAAAGTTAGTGAAATTATAGAGAAATGTCCATTAGAGATGGATGGGCTATTCACTTATGCAAATCTGAATATTTTACCCTATGATATTCTCATTGGAATAGATTGGTTAGAAGCACACAGGGTTAAACTTGACTGCTACAATAAGACATTTGAATGCATGGACGAAGAAGGAAACCCGAGGGTTATAAAAGGCATTCCAAAGGTGACTTCTGTTAGATAGGTTTCAGCCATGCAACTGAAGAAGTTCTGTAGGAAGGGATGTCAATTGTATGCAGTCCACATTCTAGAGGCAGCAGAGAATGAAACTCTTAAATTGGAGGACTGTCATGTATTGCAAGAATTGAAGGATGTTTTTCCTGATGAGATTCCAGGACTCCCTCCAAAGAGAGACATTGATTTTACAATTGAACTTGTGCTAGGAGTTGCACCAGTGTCTAAGACACCCTACAGGATAAGTACACCGGAATTGATAGAATTGAAAATGAAATTACAAGAGTTGATGGAAAAGAAATATATTAGGCCAAGTGTGTCCCCGTTGGGAGCACCTGTTCTATTTGTGAAAAAGAAATATGGAACACTCAGGTTATGTATTGACTACAGGCAGTTGAACAAAGACATTGCGAAGAACAAATACCCATTGCCCCGAATTGATGACCTTTTTGACCAAATGAGAGGAGCAAAGGTATTTTCAAAGATTGACTTGAGGTCTGGTTACCATCAGGTAAGAATCAAAGAAGAAGATATTCATAAGACAACCTTTAGAATGAGGTATGGACACTATGAGTTTGTAGTGGTACCATTCGGTCTCAAAAATGCACCAGCTACATTCATGTGTCTCATGAATACTGTTTTTAGCAAGTATCTGGACAAGTTTGTTCTTGTATTCCTAGACGACATTCTCATCTATTCTAAGAATGAAGAATAGCATGAAGAACATTTTAGAATAACAATGCAATTACTAAGGGAGCATAAGCTGTATGAAAAGTTGAGAAAATGTGACTTTTATAAAGATAGAATTCATTATTTGGGTCACATCATCTCCGACGAAGGAATATCTATAGACCCTGAGAAGATTGAAGCCATTATGAATTGGCCAACTCCAAGGAATGTGACTGATGTAAGATCTTTTATGGGTCTTGCTGGTTACTACAGGAGGTTTATCGAAGGATTCTCCAAGGTTGCAAATTCAATCACTTCTTTGCAAAAGAAGGGGATAAAGTTTGAATGGTCACCAAGATGTGAGGAAAGTTTTCAATGGATGAAGAATCTTCTTACAAGTGCACCAATTTTGAAAATTGCAAACCCAAAAAAAGACTTTGTGGTATGTACCGATGCATGCAATCAAGGACTTGGAGGAGTCCTTATGCAAGACAACCACGTGATATGCTATGAGTCAAGAAACTTGAAGGAGCATGAGAAGAACTATGCTACTCATGATATAGAACTTGCAGCCATAGTACATGATTTAAAGATGTGGAGGCATTACTTAATGGGAAGAAAATTTGAATTAAGGACAGACCATTGTGGTCTGAAATACTTGTTTGACCAGCCAACTTTAAATGCTAGGCAAGCCAGATGGTTGGAATTTTTGTGTGAATTTGATTTTGAAATCAAACACATAAAAGGGAAAGAAAACAAGGTGGCTGATGCACTCAGCAGGAAGGTACATGAAATGCATGTGGCAGCGCTTAGTACTTTCCAACCAGATTTGAGGCAGCAGATTGTTAACCATATGGTTGAGGATGAAGTGTATCAGCAGATAAAGGGAAAATTGCAGTAGCAAAACCTTGAAAAGAAAAATGAAGGCTATCATTTGGAAGGAGACAGACTTCTTACTTATAAGAATAGATTCTATATTCCAAATGCGACAAATTTAAGGAGGGTCATTATGGATGAAATCCATAAAGCCCCATACTCTGGTAATCCAGGATATCAGAAAACAATTTCTACAGCAAGAAAATATTATTTCTGGCCAGGAATGAAGAAGGACATCGTTGAATACATTTCTAAGTGTATGAAATGTCAGCAGGTGAAGGTTGAACACCGACACCCAGCAAGTTTATTGCATCCATTGCCAATCCCAGAATGGAAATGGGAAGTAATTTCCATGGATTTTATTACAGGGTTTCCAATGACTGTGAAACAACATGATTCCATCATGGTTGTCGTGGACAAGTTAACAAAGGCAACACATTTTATACCGGTTAAATCCACACATAAAGCCGATGCCATTGCAAACATTTTCATGAAGGAATTTTTCAGATTACATGGATTGCCTAAGGAAATAATTTCTGACAGGGATACCAAGTTCACTTCCAATTTTTGGAAGGGTCTCTTTGTAGATTTGTGTACATAGCTGACCTTTAGTACCGTGTACCATCCTCAAACAGATGGGAAAACAGAAAGAGTAAATCGGGTACTCGAGGACATGCTTCGCATGTATGTGATGGACAAACCATCCAAGTGGGAGGATTATCTACACTTCGTGGAGTTTGCATATAACAATGGGTAGCAAGAATCATTGGGAATGAGTCCATATGAGGCTTTGTATGGAAAAAGGTGCAGGACACCAGTGACTTGGGACAATGCAGTAAACAGAATTGTACTTGGGCCATAATTGCTTAAGGAAATGGAACAAAAAGTTACAAAGATCAGGCAGAATTTAAAAGCAGCCCAAGATAGACAGAAAAGCCATGCAGATAAGCATAGGGTGCTTAGGGAGTTTAGTGTTGGGGATCATGTGTATCTTAGAGTGAAGTCAAGAAAGAGTTCCTTGAATCTTGGGAGTTGTGCCAGGCTATCACCTAGATATTGTGGGTCATTTGAAGTTCTTGAAAGAATAGGGCTAGTTTCATATAGACTTGCATTTCCTGCTAGCACTAAAGATCATAATGTTTTTCATGTCTCTTTGCTTAAGAAATATGTACATGATCCTAACCATGTGATTAATTGGGATGTGATCTAGGTGGAACCCGAGGGAGAGTTCCAAACCGATCCATTATGCATCTTAGGCAAGAAGGTAACATTGCTCCGGAACCGAGCCATCGGACAGGTAAAGGTGCAATGGAAGCACTACGATCCCGATGAGGCTACATGGGAGCTGGAGGATGCCATGAGGGTGGCATATCCATTTTTGTTCAATTTTGATGAGCACTGAGGACAGTGCTAATTTAAGGGGAGGGGAATGTAACGTCCCCATTTTGACCCCCTTTTTCATTAAAATGTAAATGATGTAAATATTGTTATTTAATCATGGTGAGGAGCTCAAGGCCAAGGCCCCACCATTGATTTAGCGTTTTATGTATCGGCAATTAAAAATAGATGCATGTGGTTCTTGTGCTAGATAGGCACAATGTAAATTAAGACATCATGTAAATACGAATTTTAATGAAAATCCCACAACTAGCTATGCAATGCAACAAAGAGATGGGGGCATGATTCTACAAGGAATGGGGGGGCAATTATTCAAACCCTTGAGCCAATGGTGATAAGCCAGATGTCAATGAATAAACCCTCAACTACCCATTCTGACTTATGCACCCAATCGTTTAATTCTTCCAGAAATTGGTTGAGGCAGTTGATGCCTTGGGAATGAAGAGGCATGGCAGCCAATTTCGTGCATGGGCAAGCCATCAACCTGGAAAAACGTACTTTTTCTTATGGGGCAAGAAAACACCCACGAAATGGTGCCCAAAGCCATTCTGAACCCATAGTCTTTCCTCTCTCACGAAGTCTGAGCTAGCTGGGCTTTCCCCATCACGTTTTTTACCAATTTCCTACATTTTTCCATAGCTGGGAGCTTGTTTTTGTGTTGCAAAGTGACTGGGAGAAAGGGAGTCACATTTTGGGAGTTATAGAGGTCATTTTTGCCCCTGAAATGTAGAAAAACGTTTTCTAAAAACGAATTTTCTCTCCCAGGGTTTATTCCCCATCTACCAGTTCGTTTTGGGTTGCCCACATTTTTCATCACTTGTGTTTTGTTGTAGGGTGCATCCCTGTGTTGGATGGAAATTATAAGCAAGAATTAGGAGTGGAAGTGGACCAGAATTGGCTTGATAAACCTAGTGAGGAGGTAACCTCTCAAGAGTATCAAAAGGGATGGTTGCTCTTCTATGCACACTTTGAAGAACACTAGAATGGAAGGTATGGCCTGAGGGACTGTGTAGTAGTGAAGGGAATACTTCCTTGTGCTAGGTGTGTAGGTATTGTGGGGACCAAGCTAGATAGATCTTGCAGAGGGTGCCCATATCTCTATGGATGATCCCACTAGCTTAGCAATTCTTCCTTCTATTGCCTAATAGCCTGATAAACCCAACTATAGATTGGCTTGGCTGATTTGGTGTTGTTAACACCCAAAAAGTGCTCACTACCTCATCTACCCCATTACATGGCTCATTTGTCCATTTTCCTACCATATTTCCCTCAAAAACCCTAAAAATCCCACTAAAAAGCCTCCAAAAGGCCTAAAATGCCTCCAAAAGGCCACAAAACCATCAAAAAATCCTCAAAAAGGCTAAAAAACCCCTTTTCCTCCAAAAATAGAAAAATCCCTCTAAAAAGGGAATAAAAAATATAAAATAATGAGGAAAAGGAGGAAAAAACCCTATACAGCTGCCCTAAACCATATGGTTCCCAAAACCATGGGCCAGCCACCACCAAAAAACTTTAAATAGGTGATGGAGACCCCTCATTTCATATCCACAATCATAAGCACCCTTACTCTGCCAAAATATCTCTTGAAACCCTAGCTCACCCTTGAGCTACTTTCACCTTGAGAGCCCCTTTTGGCCCATTCCCACCATTGGAGAAAGAGAAGGAGAAAGTTGGAGCTTGGAGCAACCCTCTTGGACATTGCAAGAGCTTCACCAACCTTCACATTGGAGGTAAAATTAATACAAAAGCCATTCTTTATATCTTGTTCTTTTACGTTTCATGCACATGTTTAGAGTAATTTATATTTCTGTTTTAGCATTTTAATTTACATTTACTGAACTGCTACTAAGGAGTCCATTCTCCTTAGTAGGTGCTCATTTGCACAAGCTAGGGGTAAAACCCTAGCTACAGGTGTATCTTTGGGCTATGTGTGAGTTTGTTGTTCCCTGATTCCTTGTAGAGATCATGCCTAGCTCGGGGGTGGCAGTGTGTTGAGATATTGATGATCACAACTGGCCTATGGTTGGGTGGAATGTTGCAGTTGCATAGCCAGTTGCTTGGGACTACTTTGTTATAAGATAAGTATTCTCTTGTGTTAACTTTGCAATTTATTTATTTGATGAATATCTTGAATGTATGATGGATGTGTAATTGAAATTACTTCCGCTGTGTTTTCTTGTAATTATACATTTCCATATGTCTTTTTATATTATGTGAATGCTTATTTAATAAGTTCATGGGGCTAGATGCCCTGGCTTTAGTCTAACGTTCTCTCCATCGCACTAGTATGATGGGTGGGGACGTTACAGACCTCGCATGCCAATTATCAATCTAAAGGAAACACCACAAATAATTCACAGAGATGTCCCATGTGTAGTGGAAAAAGTAGCACATCAATAAGTAGCAATAGTAGGAACACCGCGATGGCGGGCGATACAAAGATGCCGAGTTTTGTAAGAAGCGGGATGGAGGATCTTGAAGAGTTTTGGTTTTTATGCAAAGCAGTATGGACCATGAAGCAGGTCCAAAATGAAGACATAAAAAAATGATAGTTGGCAACGACCTTTCAGGGTCGTGCGTTGGACTGGTTCATAAAATACACTAAGGTTCTAGAAAAAACGTTGGCAGAAATCAAAGCAGCGATGATTCAGGAATTTAAAAAACCTAAATCGGAAGCACAGTACATTATTGAGCTCAAAGAGATTAGGCAATACCTGAATGAACCAGTATGGGAGTTCGATCAGAGATATAAGACATTGATAGCGAAAGTCAGTTTTCCAATAAATGACCTGCATCATAAAGAGTGGTTTATCGCGGGGCTGGTACCACATATTAGAGGACCATTGATGCAGTAGAAAGTTTCAGATCAAGCCAAAGCATTAGAAATCACGATGAAACTAGAGGCTTCGCCAATCAGAGAGACTAGGGTTGGAATGGATAAGATTCAAGCACAACTCGATACATTGACACTCCAATTGGAGGACATGAAGCAAGGGAAAACTAACCGCGGAGATGTATGGTGCACCAAATGCAGGACGGAAAGCCATCATAAGGATAACTGTTCATTATTTCAGCATTATTTGAATTCAGGGGCGCTGAATCCCCTTCACCAGGAAAGTATACCATGGTGCCTCGTTTTTTAGGCCAGGGGGCATCAACCAGAGGACTGCATCTACTTACAGAAAATAGTGTTGAAACCGGTGAATTTGTATTGTAAATTCTGTTGATCAGTGGGGCATGATGAAAAGGACTACAGGGAACATGATTTGCTACAAGAATGAAACATGGATGCATATCTAGTAAAGGGAGAAGAGTAACTACAACAGCCGCAGTACGCCCAGCAACAACCGCAGTTTATGCAGGCGCTACAATTTGACCAAGGATAGTACGAGAAACTTTAGTATGGCGCACTATAGTATCCGCAACCACAGTACCAGGAGTCGCTGTATCAACAATACCCACAATCGTAGTATCTACAACCACAGTACCAGCAAGCGCAGTACGGACCACCACGCGGAGGATTTGGTGGAGGATTCTGGGGAGGACGTGGTGGTGGCACCGAAAGAGGGGGAGCTGTTGGATGGGGATGAGGACCCCCTACATGTTATAATTGTGGGAAACAAGGACATTTCGCAAGGGATTGCTTGAATCAGGCTTCACAATGCACATATTGCAGCAGAACAGACCACACGGTAGAAGATTTCCCACAACTCATCACTAAATGTAAAACGAAGAACCTGCCGACCCCATCGAATCAAAACCAAAATCAAAACCAACTAGTGGTACAGAAAATATCGGCAGAAGATAGGAGGCACTCCGCGGTAGTAGGAATAGTAATGCGAGGAGGAGCAGTAACGGGAGTTGACAGACCACAGCCCATTGTTCGACCAGCAGGAAAGAAAAATGTTACATTTGACATGGGGGCAAATAAAGACACCTTCCTAAATGCCCAAAAAGAGGTGTTGTGATGGATGAGGAACATACCTCTTCAAGAAGAAATCTACGATAAAAACATTCAACCAGACGAAGTCGCGGGGAAAGGCCATTTCCTTAAGATCCTTCCTAGAGATCTCCTTAGCATTGGCATGAGATGAGGAGGCATTGGACGAACTATCCAAGCTATTAAGTTGATAGGAGAATGGAAGTCAGGAACCCAGGGTTAATTGCATACATAAGAGAAGGAAGGCGGGCAGAGAAATGAGGATGTCGGCCCAAATCAGAATGTATGATGTTGACTCCATAATTTTGGATTTAGGATCAGACGTGAACATCCTGAGAAAAAAAACATGGGAAACAATGGGAAAACCACAAATGACCTAGTCACCAGTACAGTTGTCATTAGCAAACCAGAGCAAGGTCACCCCTCTTGGCTGAGTGTGTCAACTTCCTATCAAAATCGAAGGACTCCGAACATATGCCGATTTCAATGTGATAGAGATAGTAGATAACACATGTCCATATCTAGCATTATTGGGAATCGACTAGGCGATGGAAAATCAGGAAATCATCAATTTCAAAAAGCGGATCATGTCATTTGAAGACTGGGAAATAAGGGTTGTCACACCACTAGACCCTGTGATAGGACAACGATACGCGGAACCCACCAAAGATGAAGATAGGGAAGGATGGGATAGCCTATATAAAATTTATTAAGAATACATCAATCCAAACGATGGAGGGGAGTTGGAATGGTGCAGCCCTAGCTTAGCATCTTCAGACTCAAATGAGGCACTGGAAAATTGGCAAAACCAACTTCACGATGTTTCGTTTTGCAGATGTGCAAGGATTACACAGTCCGTACGATGGGTGGCTACTGAGAATGCGCATTACCAACATATGAAGGGTTACCAAAATTGAGAACCTTCTTAATAGAATTCGAAGGAAAGGTAGCAGAACCACAAAGAATCTTGGCCTTGGAGGAAGCCTTGAAGGCTACTCCTGCGCACTGGTGGGTAGTGCATAAATCAAGGATATCAAATTGGCCACTATGTCGATGCCTCCTGGAGGTACATTTCGGAGACACCACAACATGGAATGGTCAAAGATACGATGGCCAGTGCAACCCATATGAACATTTAAAATCTTGTCAACACCAATGGGTAGAGCGACCAGAGCAGGAGTGGGTGCATGCCTTCGTGCATACATTGGATGGAGTATCATGGAGTTGGTATGCCGCGATGGAGCTGCGACTCGGTACACTTTCTTGGGCTTAGTTAACACTTGGATTTAGCCAAATGTTCTCCTTCTTAGATAAGAATCCCTTCATCCATAATGCACTTTAGATAAGTAAGAAGAATATTTTCAAGGTAGAACCAATAGGGCAGCTATCAGAACTCCAATGGACCATAACACCTGAAATAAGGAGGAACTACTATAAACTGAATAACAAAAATGACAGGACAACACCTAACCTATCTGTTGACCAGTACAATCATCCATTGAAGACTACGAAGGTAACCACTAAATTGATGGAAATCCTGAATGCCATGGATGTTGAAAAGCATCGAGAGGAATCAATTATTACGTAGATAGAAGACCTGCTGCATGAATTTCAGGACATCTTTCCGACAAGATCCTTAGAAAGACAAGACATTCACACCTCGGCGAATGAATTCGAAATAGACGAATATGCGATCGCAAGAAAATTGAAACCACAAACAGTATCCTCTAGAGAAAAGACCAAACCCTGTGATATGGTGTCGATAGTATGGCACCACCTATTACCGCAGTAAAAAATAAAAATAAAAATAATAATAATAATAATAATAACAACATATATATATAAACAAATCAGAATAATAAAGAAGCGAAGGGAGGTATCACACGAATCATAATAAATCACAAAATGTGGGCGACATGACAAGACCAAGATGGAAGCTACCACGACGCGTAATAGCCGACTCCACCATTAAAGATGCTAAAACCAACATTTATACCACACCAAACAACGTCAAGCCCAATATACCAGGAGTTAATATCCAGCGCAAGTGAAGGATTTTGGTGAATCCTGACGAAAATCGACAATAATGGCCTCGAACGGATGGACATTACCAACTACTATATAGAGAGAAACGGGAAAGCAGATCCAGTTACTGTAGTGCTCTAGAAGCCGAATGGAAGTGTATGTGTCTAGCACCAGCAGTGAAATACC
This sequence comes from Larix kaempferi, assembly GCA_027924585.1. NCBI lineage: Eukaryota > Viridiplantae > Streptophyta > Pinopsida > Pinales > Pinaceae > Larix > Larix kaempferi. Next base: position 17,871,288 of record BSBM01000493.1, on the reverse strand, counting down.
ACAGGCCACACCAATTGTTCAGGAGCAACCCAAATTCATGTCGTCAATTCCACACAAAAAGAAGCGAAGTGCGACGCGACCTCCCGATAGAGGCCAGGAGGCAAAGAAAGCCACCTGGGAATCTACCCAGAACAAGAACAGCACTGTAGGATCCTCCACGGTGGAAGAAGTGCAGTAGGGACACGATGGTCCCATGCTTTCAGAATATGTTCCACCTCGTCGAGTCGGGGCGCCTGCACTGCGGATCAACAAAAATGACAGATACACCATTGCAGTCGCACCGGTACCTCTAGGGGTTCAGACGATTGGGGACATTACCACCAAGTTGCAGAGACTACAATACATTGACCATTACCTTGCTAAGTTCAAAGAGTATGCAAAATCCTACGAGGACGTTCCCCATGCGAGCGGCCCAACCACAAAGGAACCGAGGAAATGGGAATAGGGATTGACACAATTAGGGTTGCTTGGTATCACCCTTCTACCACATTTTGGGCACCTAACACAAGTCAACACATGCGTCAAGCAACTTGTTGCATGCTTCCATGACCGATGCCTATGGCTGCATGAGAGAATCCTAGTTACTGTTAACCTCATTTCTAGAGTCATTGGCCTACCACAAGACGGAGCCGACCCGTCAAAATTTTTCTGGGGAAAGGATAATGATAAGAAAGTAACCGTGTAGTTGGCTATAAAGTACGATGTATAGAAAGATTCCTAGGGTTACCTAATCCACACCATTGACAACCAGGCGGTCTGAGTCGCAGCAAAAATATTGGCGGTCAAAGTAACAAGGCAAATCCGACCAGCGCAATGCAATTCAGGGGTCATTGCAGCAGTAGAACAATGTGCCACAGGAGAAAGGATGAACAGAGCCCAATTCCTGATCCATGAACTCACCGAGGACGCATATGATGCCTAGGAAAATGAACGGCCTTTCATGTATTCATGGATACTCCTCCTGATTGCCTTCAAAGCATGGAGGGAACCAGATGACTACCAAGGGGTGGACCTCGCAGAACCTCGAATATGCGATGGTGCAAGGTACCAGAACCTGTGGGAAACGACCGACAAGGATCGCCAGCAAGAGATTGTTATCCAGTTTTACGTTTGGCTCGATAGGATGTGGATGGACGCAATGATGATACCACAGATCACACTACAGGACGTGATAAAGTATTAGTCCATTGCCAAGTTATCCATTGAGATGCACACGATTTACATCTGACCACACACAGATCCAAACAAGCAATGGATAAGAACACAGTACAAGCTCACTGAAGGCGAGATTGGGCAACATCATTGGTCACTGGCCTGAGGAATGGAAAGTCTCTATAGATCCGAAGGAGATTGCAGTAGCATAGGCAGCTGGTTGACAAAGCCCGGCCAGGAATGATGAAGCTTCCGCCAACTAGAAGGAGGAATAGGAGATTGATGCAAAGGATCAGACAGCCGGCTCTAGTCACGATGGGGCCTCAACAACCAACCACCATCCAACACCCCAAAGGACCCAGAGCTTGATGTTCATTAGGAAGAATGATGAACAAAGAACTGTATGGACTGCGACGACGGTAGTACAAGAGTCGGCCTCACTGCACAGCAGGCCAATAGTCTGTTGGATAGCATTACACAAATCATAGAGCACAACCGTCGGAAGCTTACAAGGCACTCCGCAGACAATTCCAATACATAGGGGACTTGTTAAATACAGTGGCCAATACAATAATCATCATTCAGGTACCACACAGCGATATCCAACAAAATCTGTAGACTCCCAGAGTTGAGGTAGAGGTAGGAAACCAACAATGATAGTTCAAGTTGACTCACATGCCTTCTTTACAGGTGACAAGAACTTGAACCTGGAGCTCCAGAAGGATTCCCTGACAATGGTCGAATTCAACCTACTACCAATGTTGGCACTACATCGGGTCCAAGCAGAAACAAGCGCATAAATCTGAGACCATGAGGCTGCAATGCACAATAAGATGGTCGATTGCATGAAACTACTACAATGTAGTGAGATAGAGGCCAAACAACTTTAGGATGATTATACTATGGAATGAGCTGTGCAGATGTAGGCCCTTGAGGAGAAAGCACAATTAGAGAAAGCCTTGGCTGACAAGGAAGCAGTCATCGCAGACCAAACTAGAGTGCTCAATGAAAAGGAAGAAATTGCAATGGAATGAACAAAGCTTGAAAAAGTGCTAGCGATGGCATGTGAAGCAGCAGTGCTGGACATGGATGTTGACCCAGAAGCCCAGACTGTTATGTTAGGAGCTTCCGTGACTGAGCTCCGAAAATAAAATGCGGAACTCCAAGCTTGGGTAACATCCAGCAGACCACCGGCACAAGTCCAGAGTCGACAGATAGCGCTAGATGAGGCAGTGATGGAAATCCAGAAGTTGGAACAGGCTGCGCAGAAGGCAATCGTAAGTCTTACAGAATTTTGGGATAGGTTGGTCGAAGATGACCAGTCAGCAGAACTAAAGAAGATGCTTCATGAAGCTGAAGAGAAGCTAGAAATGTTTAAAGGGTCAATTAAAGCAATGCCCACCATGACTACGATGACAAATACCGTGGAATTACAGAATATGAATTAGCGAGATGAGAAATCCCACGAAAGGAAGCAACAATGAGCGGCACATTTGGACGAACTTCAGACAAAAGCAGAAGCACTGATAGCAAGCATGTTCCAGAATTTAAACATGTATAGGAGCGACTATAGGAAGTGCGACAAAGAGTGAGCGACCACCCAACGAAGTAGTAGGTGACAGAAAGTACACAGATCCGTGCATCAGTACTAAAGGAGATAGTTGACTGGATACGGACCGCCTATAAAGACTTTCAAAAGAAGTATAACAAACCAGCAGTGTCCGGCTGAAGTGGCTCGGGATGAGCCATAAGTTTGTGTTGGGGGCTTGTTGGCACAGGATAGATTCGCAGGAAGTGCAGAAGCCGACAGTTGCAGAAGGATCACTCAGTGGAAGAAGGACCTTTTGCCACTTTTTGCAGAAGTATAATTATTGATAAAGGGTTGAGTCGGTCATCTGGACCATTTTTTGTAGAATGATGTAAGCATATAAATAAAGAAATTTTGTAATCCTAAGGGCATCGATCGATTGATGATTAATGCGATCTTTTGAGTTTAATTGCAATATCATGTTTTGAATATCTCTGCGATGGGTTTTCCGCAGATGTTAATGAATGAAGATGTTCAGTTGTGAATTCTGGTGTTATGTTATGATCCGATAATGGGTTATTTAAATGTTCTTTATTGGTTTATGTGAAAAATATTGTTGGTTAATGCTAAAAATTTTTGATGTGAATAATTGATTAGTAAAGTATAGTGAATGACTTTGATCTCTGGTTAATGCACACGTATCTTCTTGGAAGGGTAACTCCTTTTTGGGCTAGTGAATAAGGTGTTATTGGTGTTGTTGACGACAGAGTGAACCCCTGTCGAAAGACCCTATGTCAACACCAGGTAAGTTTCAAGCGATCGTTGGTTCGGGATGCAGAGAAGAGGAAACCAAAGGCGATGAGAGTTAGAGGTGCATGGAAGATAGCGGTAGGGACCCCACTAGCGGGAAAATTTTCAGGAGTTAAGCTTGTGGCAGAGCTCCGCCATAGATGCGAAGCAACGAAAGATCGACGACTCACGAGAATTGTCGCATCGGGAAGATGCGAGGCAGTTAGAAGATATAAGCGGTTGCGACAACATATACCACTTAACAAATGTTAGCATCTGGGCTCATCGTGAGGATGATAAGCGGTAATGAAAATTGTTTTAGGGGGACGCGACACCATTTTGTGGGTGTACGATGCTAATGGATGGACGATGAAGATTGAAGCACAGGAGATGATCCATCGGCAAGTAAGGAAAAGGGGTCAAATTAATAAAGGGGGATCAGATCAAACGGCCCAGATTATTGGATGGGGATCAACGGATAGAAAAGAGGGACAACTGGAAAAGAAGACCAAAGTTTAAAGGAAAAGGGTTATATATATAACTGTCAGCATGTGTGGTTGACATTTGTTCCTTGGACTCGAAAGCTTCTGGGCGTGTAGAAGACGAAGAAGACGATAGGAGGGGCCACACACAGAGATTTCAGTGGCAGGTAGGGCCTTTTAACCGCTGTTTTTAGCAAAATCTAAGACTATTTTAACCATAAGATGGAAGAGGAACCAGTTTCTAGAAATTCTAGGGTTAAATTTGTTCTAGAATATAGGGATGTTGATGTATTCAACACAGACATTTGACTTTCTGTTCCTGAGATTAAGAAAAGATTAATTTTTTTGCTTGAAAAGGGTCTGGATGTAGATAGGGTTTTTTAGTCGTCATTTATCTTCTTCTACCTTGACCAAGTAATACCATTCCCTAAGTTCATGTTGTGGTGTTCATCAAATGATTCAGAACCTCAACGAGTAATCATGAATGCCCCGATGTATAAAATTGTTTGTACAATAGATCCCACAGTCTTCCGAAGTTCTTTTGTAATTCCCGAGTCATAGACCCTTGAGTCTGAGATTTTTTCTGAGGAATTAGTCATCGCCCTGTTTCATCAAATTTCTCCCAAGAACCGCCATTATTTTTTAGCTACCTATCTCAAGCCTGACTTAGAAGTTGGAGAAATTCCATACCCTTTGGATATCAGCCTTTTTAATGAAGATACCCAATTGGTCCTCTCTTTGGTAGCTCAATTTCTAGGTTTAGATACAGACCTATGGTAACATAAGTATAGTTGAGTCTATTGTTCAGGATTATCATTAGTTCACCAGGAATTGGAGATGAGTCAGTGTCGTCACTCAAGTTCAAGGATTTTTCAGCAGAGAGAGAATTCATTTGTAGTTGAGCAAATTTCCCAATACTAGACATTTCAGGTTTCAGACACAGTTGCTGAAGATGGTTATATCTAGATTTGTAGAAGATTTGTAGTTTTCACAGTTACTTAACACAGACACTTTAGAAGATAATGTCTTTAATTACTTGAATTATATCTTTTCTGTTGTCTATAAAGTCATTTTTCGGGAAGAATTACCCAAGGTTTTTCTAGAGATGGAATCTGTGATGTAGTTAAAAAATTAGTTGGCGGTAGGAGATTGGTTTTTGTTGAAGGATGCTATAGTGATCAGGTTATATGGCTTCGTGCGTGAACTCTATATTTTACCTGCTTTCTTGAATTTGAGGGTTTTCGCCCTCGAGTTTGTCAGGAAGAAGTTAATTCTAGAAGATGAGCAATTCTTGAAATTCAAAAAGGGTTCTAATGTAAAGTATTTGTGGAGAGTAGGTCCATTCATTGTAAAGAGCAAAGAAGCTCTGGTGGATGTGGAGAAATTGTTGGAGAATATGGAATTCAAGAAATACGTTGCAATTGCATATGACCCCTTTCATATTATTTCCGTGAGGAAGAAGAATTGTAACCTAAAGGATTTTGAACACCAAGAGACAGAGGGATTGTTGAAAGGACAAAATTTATTTCATTACGAGCTCGAAGAGGAGGAAGCTATAAATTCACAGGGAGGAGAGCTAGTTTTGTTAGATGTGACAATAGACTTAGAGGAGCTTCTGGAGACGAGGAGGAAAAGGGATTTACAGGAAGTTATGGATTCATATGCGGAAGAAGGGAATGATGAAAAAAGGATTAGAGTGGAGACACTGGACGAATTGGTTGTTTCAATGCGAAGTGAAGGAGGTGAGAAAGAGGATCCTTTGGCTCCAGAAGTAGAAATTCAGGAAGTACAAATTCAAGAGTATAAATTTCAAGCGGTTAAAGAAGGTGGGGATGTAAATAGATTCTGGTCCAGGCTAGACATGTACAGTCATTATGGACAAAATAAGCAAGCCTTTGCCCAAAGGCTTTTTAATTTAATGCTAACAGTCAGAAATTTGTCAAATTCTGAAGCTTCTTTGATGACCAATAGGGATTTGAAAGAGAACACCTTAAATTTGGCAATATCCACAAAAGAGAGAATGATCGAGGTGAAGGTCAATTGGAAAAAGATACCAGTGCCAGACAAAATCCAATTTCATAGACAAATTGGAGAAGTAATATATGATGACTTTGTTGAAGCAACATTGAAAGGTGATAAACTGGAAAGCCTTGTGAATAAATTGGAAGGCCAATTAAAGAAAGAAATATTGGAGAATAAGGCCTTCCAACATCAGGTAAAAAAGCTACAATTTGATTTAGTTTAAAATGATGGTGGAGGGAAAGCCAACAAACAATTGTTAATAGAGAAAGACAATTTGATTCAAAAGCTACAGAAAAAGATGAAAATTCCCGATACGCAGCTGATTCAAGCTCCAGAAGAAACCAAGCTTGAGCAAGAAATGGAGGCTTTGTCCAAGGAAGTCAATGATTGTAGAGTAGAGCTGCTGAAATTGGCTGAAAAAGAGGTTAGCTGGGAAAGAGAAAGGATAAGCTTGGAGAATCAGATCAATGATTTAAAGAGTAACTTGTCAGGTTTAGAAATGCATCAAATAGGAGTGAGTCAAAGTGGAGATGGATATGGTACTGACAGCCTTTTGAAGGCTATGTTCCAGGTCAGCTTAAAGGATGGTGAGATTAAAGAATTGAAAGAAAAAGCTCAGAAGTTGGAAGAGGAAAACGAGAAAAAGGATGAAGAAGAAAAATCCCTGCAAGATAAATACAAGGCAGTAACTAAAACTAATAAGAAGATTACTCATCAAGTTGTGGGGCAAGCGGCTATGCAGGGGTGGAAGCATATGGTTTGGGACCTGATTATTAAGGAAGCTGAAGAGTTTAGACCTTATCTGGACTTAATGAGATTAAAAGAGAAAAAAATTAAAGATGCTCTTAAAAGTTGCACTGCTATGAGAGAAGATCTAAACATGAAGCTTAAGGAAACGACCCAGAATGCGATCTCTTTCCAGAGGGGCTTGAAAGAAGAAGATCTAGTGGCCTCGGATATTAGGGACAAGATAACAACAATTACTGCGGCAAGAAGAGTATTGGGAAAGCATGCACAGGTTGAAGGTGTGGAAGTCAGAGCTGAAGCAATGGGGAGATAGGTTACAGGGTTCAAGGGATAGTTTAAAGGGTTGATCGAAAAGGGTTTGCCATCATTCTGGGATGAAAATCAGGAGTTGATTTCCGAAAATGAATACAAAAAATTGTTATTCGCCATAAGGATGGATCATGAAAAGTTTCAGCATCTGAACCATCTGCTTATAGGGAAGATCCTAATGGAGAAGATTGCGGAAGACTTTGAAATATTGCACAGGTTGGTCACTATCGGTGAAAGGATTCCACCAATCTCCTTTGCAGATCACATTGAGATGAGGGTTATAGTGAAAGAAATGGAAAGCTACTACCTTCCATCAGCTGCACTGTGGACTAGCGTGGAAATATATGGGAAGATGAAGTACTCACTTCATACTTAAACATAGCTATCGAATTTTATTTCAAGTTAAATATTTCTGAAGTATTTTATTTTAAAGAAATTTGTAATATTTCTCATGACTTTGGCTCCAGCTAGAGCGGTTATCTCACTATCTTTTATCTTTTTATTTTGAAGTAAAGTGTCATGTGGTAAAAATTACTGGTAAATGTGAAAAGACAGTTAGGCCCGCCCCGCCCAGTTTTGTCTTATAGTGGTGGTGGCAAATATGTCCTGATAAGGTGTCATTATGTCATAACTATTTCCTAGTCCAAATGAGTCGAGCCTAAGGCTCTATGCAGCTATAAGTTCTATGTGATTGAATGAAGAAGGGTTGAAAATTTTGGAACTTAGCATATTGCTCTGTGTTGTGCATTTTGAACTATGTTAACAAAATTGACAGAGCTGAGCAAGTGTTTTTTCAGGGATTCATGTGTGATCGGTCTTGCAGTTTGTTTCTTCTCTTTTCCCATGTGATATGTGTTTCGTTTCTTTGTTAATACATTATGTAATGCTTTCGCCAGCTTGGTTTAGTGTAGCATTTGAATAGAACTCATAGTCTTTATGCTCTATTCTTATCATACCAAGCATTCCACAATTCTTTTATGCTAAACTCAATATAGAATTCATGTTTCCATGCTTTATATTGGTGGATTGTTTCATCTTTCTTCTAAATCACCCAACTAAAGGCTCTTTGACTGTAAGTTGGTGGCTACCTTGCCCCTGTCATGTGAATGTATTTGCAAAGCATTTGTCAATGATATTCATGTATTATTTAATTTGATTCCATTGCCCACTAGAGATCCACGCCGCTTTCAACCATACAATTTAAAACAAATCTGTCCCAGTAGAAGTCTGATCTTTTGAGAATGTGCTTGATTGAATATTTTTATTAATGAAGGTTGATGTGTTTGTTCATTGATGACAACTTTGAGTATTTCCAGTCTTTCATAGGTTTAAGAGAGATCCCTCTCTGACTGTGCTGGGTCAGTAGCATAGGTCTAAAGTGGTTAGTGGTTACCCTGATTCTGCCTCGCCACAACCTTGGGGGACGTTTTGGGTGCTAACACCATGTGTTTTAGAAAATAATCAAAGGACGAGAGTTAATTCCTCATTAACCTTTAAATATTAACCCTTAATTGATTTCCTCATATGTGGTATTAAAATAAAATATAAACTTTTTGCTTCCACATATGTGCCCTGCTCCAAATAATCAAGATAACTTAGGAAAATTAATTAAATTTTCTCAAATTCATTAAAAAAATGCATTCTCAAAGTGAAATCAAAAGCTCCAATGCACTTTTTTATTTTTTTTATGTATTATTTATACTAGTAAGAAAATTTAAAATTATAACCATAGTCCTAGCCATAATTAATTCCAAATGAATAGCCCACAGGGCATAGAATAGACAGTAAATGGGTATACTATTAAGGCACTCCTTATGTTAGGTCTTCGGTTGGAAACTCAGTGGGTACTAGATTACCAAAAAAAAAGTAATTCCAAATGAGCTTGAATAAGCATGTTTTAGCATTTCGTGCCTGAAAAACTATCTAGGAGGCCAACGTTCCCTCATCTGATGTTGGATTTGAGTAATAAAGATCTAAACAAAAGGATCATACCTAACCCAATGTTATGCACCTTGATTGCCTACCAAATCCACCACTTGATGTATTAAGACTCTCAAGCATTTTTGTGTGCCTTTACTAAAAATAAACATAAAAACTGAGTAGATTCTATGGTTGCCAAAATCTAGGCATCAACACCATTTGTAACTAACAAAGAACAATTCAATTGATTGAAGATCACCAAGAGGATTTTGACTAAATTTTTGTGGGATTAATTTATTTAAAACCTTTTCCCGTTTTTCCTGTTGTTGTCCCGAATTTAATAACTAAATCTTGTGACAATATTTTCCAAGATGACTACCCCCCAATTAAAACATCTATGGGCTTCTTGTAATTCTCTGTACACTTTTATGCATTGTTTAGAGAAAAAAAATTATTCAAAGGAAAACAAGGCTTCTTACCAAGAGGCGGTTGCTTATCTCCTTCTCCTCAAAACAAATTTCTTTCACAAATAATCCTTGAGAGTTCATTCTTTGGTTGATATTAGTGTTATCTTCCTTAAAGGAAATAGATAGAGCTCGTTCCACAATGTCCTACCAAATAATAGCAACATCATCTTTAATGTGAGTATTCAAACCATCAATGAATCGATTCACACAATACCTTTAGGATACATTTCACATGTGAGTAATCAAAGTCTTTATTTTGTGGGCAAGTTTCATCATAGTATTGACTTGTCGCATATTTTTCCATCCTCTAAGGTGCCTCTAGGTGGGGTACCGATTTGACATCTGGGTAATTGAAGTCTCCATTTTGTGGGCACATTTCCTCACAATACTAATTGGTCGCATACTTTTCCATTCTCAAAGTGGAGCACATATATATCCTCAAGAGAAAAATTACTAGTAATAGCATACCATTTTGCACAATAATCCACCACTCCCTAATGTTCTTTTTTAAAGATATAGCCATCATACTTACTTTTTTTAATCAACACCAATAGAATAAAAATACATGTCCAGGGGATTCAACCAATCCATAAATACAACCCTCATACCTTTAATCCAAAAGATAAAATTTATTCAGAAGCATCCTTTTTTTGTTAGATACTTCATCCACAAGTAGCATTCCATTTTCCTTACATACTAAGTATGGATATCAATTAGGGTTGCACCCAATCCTAGAGACAAATTTCCCTTCACCCTTAACACAACATAGAGGCCCATTTTTATAACATTAGTATGCAATGCATGTCTACTCATGAAAATATAGGGATGTGATTATTAAGTTACTGCGTCAACTATGGAATAAATGGTTATGTATCACTATGGAAAGTTTGTTTTCCATCTTTCATACTTTCCAATGGAGAGCCTACTCCAAATATTAGGACAATTCATTCATCATTAGCCAACCAAACAAGTAAATAGCTCAAAATGACACCAAAACCTACCATATAACCACTAGCACAAGATAAATAACTTCGATGCCTCAAAGCCCATCTCTATAGGAGGTAATAATAATCCAAATAAGATTATTGCCAACAACCTAGTTCCTCCCTTCAACATACCTAGAATTTAAATTGATTACTTTGAGGAAAATCGAAAAATGCAACGATAACAAACATGCGCATAACAAAAGTAAATCCTAGCAAGCATAGTCAAAAAAGAAATAGAAACAATAAATAAGTGTTGATTTCTGTTAGATAGATCTCCATGTGACTAGCATGGAACCCACTATGATCAATCCATGTCCACAATTCATTCTAAACTCACCCTAGAACATTATCCTTTGCAATATATCAATCCCAGTAAAGCCCCAAAGTCTTGGGAGCATTCAGGACACATCCCCAACTCCTAAAGATGCATCCTTGTGGAACACTAATTATAGATATGGAAGGTCTTTGAAATATCTTTTGAAAGATATTTGAAAGACATTCAATTTACACATAATCCCATTCCAATGTGATCTAGAAAAGACCTTAAAAAACCTATGTTAGCAGCAAATGAACAACCCAAATACTGTCAACTTTCAGCCCTGAACACAGTCCAAATCATGTCTTCAATCAAGGCAAATATTGAACTCAAAATGATCTAAAATCCAGTCTATACATAGCTTATTTAGGAATTATAAAGGAACTCACGCAAGACATGTTTTGGCTGCTTATCAACTTTGATATATACACTGCATGCTCTAGTATAGTCAAGACAACAAATCATCCCTTCAAACCAGTAGTATAGTCAAGTCAGAAAGCTAGAATTCTCATGTAAAACCAGCAGTACATATGTGATGTCTAACTTGGATTTTTCTGGTATACAAATTAACATTAAGAGTTATTATTTGACTTGGAAATACAATCATATTTAATGTACCAAGTCAACAGTAAACAAGTAATATCGAACTTAGATTTAGTTTGTTAGACTAGAAATGACTTAACAACAGTTAACAATCATTAAAGTCAGAACTTTTTTAAGTATAATTCAACATCGGTAAATATGCTAAACCCATAAAAAAATCACCAAAATTTTTAATTATTATGAGCATCATTTGAAGGGAGAGTTTCTATGTTTTTTCATCTCTTGTTTGATCACCTTTTGATCTTCTGTAGGTACGTTGAAGTTGACTCTTCAATTTAGGGAGGGCTATTTGAATAATCCACTTACAATACATTTTCTTTCAAGGTGTTTTATCCCAATAGTAATATTTCTTCATAATTTTTAGAGTTTTCAATTGAAAGTGCATACCTTGCTTCCTAGCTCTTTGTTTTATTAATGAACTAATATGCATGTGTAAATTTGAATTACTTTTTTTCATTTATTTATGGATGCACTCACCTCATTTCGTAGCCATATTATATCCAAACTTTTGAAAAATTTGTTATAATTTTATTCATTTCTTAACCAACTAAAAGGTACACATGGATGGAAATGCAGATGGATCCAAGTGATGTTGTGGACTTTACAATTTTTATTGGTGAAGAGAATTGTGTCCTTGACACAGTTCAGTGTCGAAAAGGTTTTACATATGCTGATATCCATTGTGAAATTGTGGATGATGAAATCATCGAATATCCTTTTGATTTTATTGGCCCAATTTGACATCCTTTAAATACAAAACAAGAGCATAAAAGGAAACCTACAACAACAAATATAGGCATTAAGAGGAAAGTAGACACAATGGTTGTAAAGTACACACAATGGTTGTTGAATCATTGCAATCACATGTAATGGAAGAAATGCCAATATCTGAAAACATTGAAGGGAATGTGTAGGAACCTATGCATAAAAAACCAAGAGTCGATCACGTGTCCGAAGGAGTGGAACAAGTTGTAGTGGTTGATCCTAATGTATTGGCATTTTGGGAACAAAAAGTGAATAGTTTAAAGAAAGAGTTTCTCAAGGAGAAGCTAACACTAAAGGTATATTTAGAAAATGGAAAACCTAATATAAATATCCATTGTGAAATTTGTGGCATTGATTATGGAACAGGGGAAGTATCCTTGGTAGCGTGAATGGTTCGTAACTTCAGAAACAATCATATGAAAACATGATTCCGTCAACATCACATTTAAATGTTGGGAATTAATGAAATTACTTCATGTAACAGAGCAAAGGAGACAACAGTGGTTAGAGATCAACTTGAGATTGATCAAGTAATCAAACTTCTAGATGATTTCAACCAAACGCAAGATCCTAATTTGTTCAAGGTGGTGGAAGCAACACTTGCAAACTATGAGGAAAAGAAAAAAGTAAGAGTGGAGTATACACGATGCAATAGATGGTTCTCTTTGGTGCCAGAAAGTGGTACTATTGCCAGTTCTCTAAATGAACACATGAAATCAAATAAGCACACTACTACTACAGATGAGGCTTCACATGATACAGTTGTGTTGAGGAATGGAACAGTTGGGAGACCAAAGAAGCCTACCAATGTTAAGTCCCAACTGTTTGCACCCAAAATGTACCTTAAGGTTGCAGAAAGGCCAAATTGGGGCAACCACAGAACCACTTTAGGAAAGATAAGTTGGCTTCTATCTCTCCAGAGAGGGATTTCTCACAGATTTAAAACAAGGCCAAATACATATGAATGAATATTGTAATTAAAATGTTGTTTGGTTGAAAGCAAAATGGACATTCATTGGGAAATGGAGTCAAGACACACAACTACCTCTAATCACAGAGCTGCTGCATGGAACTTCATAACATAGGAAAAGTATCCCTTCAATTACAGTCAAATAGCTTTGGTCAGCTGAGAAAGAAGAGATAAAAGACAATCCAGTAACATGAGCATCAATAGGGATGAATTCAATGTCAACTTTAGAGGAAATATTTGGTGGATATCTGAAAACAATAGTGAGAGCTTATGATTAAGAATCCTGCACTATTACACACTAATCTCAAATATGAAAGGAAAACATAATGGAAGTAAAAGAACATGATGCACATTCACATAAGAAAAGGAAACATACTACAATATAAAAGACACATGAATATCTGCATAAAAGCCAGCTTCGACTCTGTAACTACATTAAAATGAGTCTCACAGTATACGACACAAAAATATCTTGGGTCCCAAAAAGATTCAACCCTTTTCTATTATATTACATGGATTATATAGATGTTCTTAGCCCTCAGGCTCGAGCTATCTCAAAATAAAATTGTTACAATAAAAGTGATACCTATTCAAAAGAGGCTCGCCACTCCAGAAGATTAGTTACAACAAAATAATAGAGTTGGTAAAAAATAGGCTTAATTTCCTTTTACAATTTTATTGAGCAACTTTACAGCATGACAATAGACTCTAATAAAATAAACAAAATACCCTTAGTAACTATCTCTTCATCCTGCGAATCTTCACGATCATGGATGTAGAGACAACTTGGCTTTCTCGTATTTCTCAACGGTCTTCCATTGATCAGCTGTTGGCATATCTGACACAACTACTTCCTTTAGTGACACCTTCATGTCTGTGTGGTATTTATATGAGCATTTCCTGAATTGAGCGAAATCCTCTTTGAAGATCCAGACCAGCTCGAACTCCTTTGTCAATTTCTCCACTACCATTTTACCTGTCAATGGTTGATCCATGTCTGCAAAGTCTCCATGGTCCATTCTACATTCCTCCAACTTACCCTGATACTCTTCCTAAGACCTCATAGTGCCATCCTCTTCCCAAAACAAGGGCAGGCCCTTCTTGAACAGTGGATCAAACATTTCATTGAAAAGTTTCACTTGATGAGTTAGGATGTCTATACTTGCTTGGATGGTGTTTACTTGTTGATGCGTGTGCACTAATTTTTTAGCCCAGATGATAGTAGCCACCCTATCCTTTATGTTGGATGCATTAGTTTGAGCTTCAGACAAACCATTCAAAAATTCTATGGCTCTTTGAGCATACTCCAAAGGCTTTTTATTTAGCTTTTCATCTGCAGTTGTGACACTTTGCTTGGAAGATTTGATCACTGCTTCTTTATCCAAAATAAAATCAAGATAGGGCCTTAGTTTTGATGCCTTTGCTATAATATCATCCCATATGACCTGCTTTGCCTCCTGCAGGGAGGTCTGTCCCATGGCCTACTTCACCAGCTCTTCATTTTTGGATTCTAACTCCTGGTACTTAGTTTCCCAAGCCTCCTTTTCCTCTTCTGCTTTGGTGATCAGGGTCTTCAGATTCACATTTTGCTTCTTTAGCCTTTCTACTTCCATGTCTCTCAGGATCGCTTGAGCCATGGCCCCTACAAGGGATAAATCACCAGCCCTTATGGAGGGTGTGGCTATATTGTCCAATTCTAATTTTTCTCCTATAGCTGCTTTTCAAGGTCCTCAACCTTGGCCTTCAAAGATTTTTCACTTTATGCCACCATTGCTATATCTGCCAACCATTGTTTTTTCTTTTCCTCAAATTTCAAGAGCCTAGCTTCATAGTTAGTTAGCTTCCCTTGGAGTTATTCTCTCTTTTCTTCCAGCTCTGCTAGGTTAGCTACTTCCACTAGCCGGGTGGAGGGAATTTTTAACTTTTGCTTTAATGATTGAATGGTACTGTATTTATCCTCGAACAACTTTTGGATACTAGCTCTTTTGTCCTCTTGGCTCTCGCTAGCCAAAATTGCATCTTGGAACTTTTTGGTTTGTGCCTTCAGGGACTTATTTTCCTTCTTTTCCAATCTGAGCTGATTCTGAACCTTGCTCTTGTTGGCTTGCACTTTAGATAGCTCTAAGGCAACTTTCAACAATTTGTTAAATGACCTCGCCAGTCTCCTTATGTAAATTTATCACATCTGGCACAGGGATGTCCTCCAAATTTACCTTCAGCTCGGTGGCCTTATTCTTTTAGCCAAGGCTAGACTTAGGGTGTTATGGGCAAGGCACCTACTTGCCACCAAGGATACATGTTTATTTGAAAATTTTCTTACTTCATCATATAGCTTGGTCTCCTCTGATATTGCCTCTGGAATCTCCTCGTACTCTTCCAGTAGCTTAACCCTACTTTTGCTCGGTGTTGCAATCTTAGTGGGTGCTTGGTTGAATGCATATTCTTTAACTTCAAAGGTTGGCAGCAAGAAATTCACCTTCTTCTTCTTCTTGGCTTACCCTATTGTTACTGTTACCAATTGTTGCTCAGGCTGCTCTACTTTCTTCCTTTTAGAGGCTCTCTCTGCATCATTATCTACATCCATGGGATCACTTCCTTCCAGCTTGCTAGACTCCCCAGAGCCACTAGCAAGGGGTATAGCTTCTCCAGATGTTGGGACTAGCCTAGAAAAGCTAGGTGGTGGGGGAATGACTTGTGATACCAGAGAGGTGGAGACTTCCTGCTCATCCACATCAATTTGATATTTTTCAGGATAATCCATCCAATTTGCAGTCCCAGCTAGCCCTGTGAGTTCAAAATGCACAAAATACTTTCTGTTAGTCTCTTTTATCCTGTTTGATATGATATGGTGAGGGTCATAATTAATGGCTCCTCTGGTTCTGAACCCCATACTTCTCATCATACCCTCAATAATTGGAAGGGCATCTTTATTTTTAACAAAGAATGGGCCCACAGCCCAAGGAAAAGAGATGTCTGAATCCTTTTTATCATCTAAGAAATGCTCAACCTCTGCCTTCAACTTCTGTCTGATGAAATCTAGTGTAAACAATCTGGGTGTTAGGAAGGATGGCAACACATAACGTGTATGGGAAAAAACATATACTCTAATTGCAGTACTATGCTCTAAAGAGAACCAATCACCAATCCTCTTCTCTGGGGAAGGTTGCAGCAACTCTTTCATCTCTCGCAATACCCTAGGCAGTTTCTTTTGAAATATAGCCTGGTATACTTCAAACATGATAGTGTCTATGAACTCGGTATAGTCTGAGAGTATCTCATGAGTGAGCATCAAATTTGGCATTTGCAATTTCTCCTTGTTGAAATACAAGAACATCCTCAGTAGGTATTACTAAAACCTAAAGCTTCTAGTCTTGGGGAATTCTTCCAGCTGAGAGTGGATACTGCCAGCTAAGGATTCATCAAATTTGAGACAAGCACACTCAGAGGACTGACTGGGGTTATCCAACTCAACAGAGCATGTACTCATGGAAAACATTAGGCTTATTAAGGGCTCAGTAATGTACATGTCACTATCTAAACCTAGAAACTGGGACAATATGGAAATGACGCACTTGGACTCTTTTGTAAATGGAGTGGCTACATAAGGGAAAAGCTGGTTTTGGAAGGAGGTGTTTAGCTACAGGATTCAATGGAAGAAAATCTCTTTGAGTTCATATGGAGGCTGTCTGAAATGTTGGACTAGGGTTTGCTCTTTATACTCTTTGGCCTTCTGGTAGAAGTCGTCTGGGATGGATAGGGCCTTTCCAACGGTGAGGAAATTGATTTTGCATAAGATTTTGGAGATGGTTGCATCCATAATCATCCTTTCGGGGGGGGGAATAGTTGGACGTGCACCAGTCGAAAAATTCTGGGCAGTTCGGGGTTTTTTTCAATTGCAAACAAGTTGAAAAATGTCTGGTAAACCTTTTGGACATCTACATTTCCCTCCCTAATAAGCTTTAGCCGGTCCTCAACCATCTCTATGGTGTTGTTTATTAACACTATGGCATAAACCTCTACGTCTTTGTCCTCAAATAAATCTCCTACCCTCTAGTGCTCAAAGCCTGGGGGTTCTACCAGTTCTGCCATTTACATAGTTTTGCAGTGGGGAATAAGAGGCCTACCTAGTTGTTTGACAGATGGCTGGGGCTCCTAGTTGACTTGTTCACTTCTACACAGTATTCCTCTATCATTTTTCAACGTGAATAGGACAAATGGAATCTAGATCCCCATGCAGGAACTCTTTTTTATAATATTTATGCTTCCCTATAATCCTTGCACCTTTTGTAGTGAAGAGGTTTTCTTAGATGTCCATCTGTGAGATTTATGCTAGGCCATAGATCTTTGTTTCTGCTTACCTCTCAAGTGTTTCGCCTGTAAACGATGCCCTTGATGCACCTTGGATCTACGAAAATGCTTCCCAGCATTGATCAGACTTCTACCCGGATCTAGACTGTCCAAAGGCTCGGTCTTTACACTCTTCATAGATTAGGATTGTACTGGTGCCTTGTGCAAGTCTAATATGTGAACAAAATTGTGGTCGTAGATCTCAATCCCACCAAATCTCCACCGTTTAAACCCGCGGCTTCTACCGAAAGTTCACATATTTGGATTGTGTTCTTCTTACATGCACATCCCGTCAGCGAAGTACATATCAGTCGTAGGTCTATACCGTCGACAGTTGATCGGCTGTCTAAAAT
Source organism: Larix kaempferi (assembly GCA_027924585.1). Classification (NCBI taxonomy): domain Eukaryota; kingdom Viridiplantae; phylum Streptophyta; class Pinopsida; order Pinales; family Pinaceae; genus Larix; species Larix kaempferi. The sequence goes on along the minus strand of BSBM01000493.1, from coordinate 17,853,532 downwards.
GCTCGTTGGCTAGACCTCCTGCCTCCGTTTAAAATGCATCGTCCTCATTTGGCAAAGTGCGCTCAGGACTGTAGATCTTCACCACCACCGATCTAGAGATTTCATTTATTTCGATATATAGCTAGGGAAAATCTTTTCCATTTAACCCTCTTTGCAAAGCTTTAAACTTATGCTCTAATCATTTCATTCCTTGAGCCACGAACAACTATTTGGGTATCCCCTTTAGCACTCTTTTAGGCCATTTGGCTCAAACCATTGAGGCCTTTTCAACTCTCTTCAGGGATCTGACCTTCCACTTCTTCCTGGACAAAAATGATGCTATCAACTGGATCCAATTGGGGATGCTATCCTCCCTGTGAGGTAGGAAAGAACCCCGTAGACCCAGTTCCTAATCCATTGGGCTATCTTTCAAAACTTAGAGCTTTTCTTTTTCTTTTCTTGCTCACAAAAATAAAAACAAAACAAATGGATTTCCTTCTGATCTCATGGCCTTCTCCTCGGGTTTCAAACCCTTTGGTTCACCATCTATATGAATTGTAAATGCAAAACAATATATGCAAAATACATACAAATTATGATACAACGGTTACCTGTCATCCTCAGGATAGGTAATGTTTCAAAAATATCCCATTTACTGGACCTCCTGTCAGTGGAGACCCATCCTGATGCTCCAAAATAAAATAATTTATACCTCTGTATGTAGCAATAACATAGGGTCCTACCCACATATGGTCAAAATTTCCATGCTTGTCTTCCCAAGGAGCATCCCATTTCAGGACCAGATCATTAATCTGAAACTACTCCTCTTTAACCTTTATGTCAAAGGTATTCTTCATTTTCTCTTGGTGCACCTGCACTCTGTCATGCGCTTTATCCCTTACCTCAATTAGCTCTATTATCTAATTTATTCTTCTCTGCATATGGTTTGGTTCATATTTATGCCCATGTAAATGCTTCATGACTGGTATCCCCAAAGATGTGGTAAAAACAACTTCAGCCCCATATACCAACTGAAATGGTGACATTCCAATTGCCCTCTTAGTGTTGATCCTATCAACCCACAGAGCATATTTCAGTTTTGTATTCCAGGCTCTTGTGTTTTTTTCCAATAGTTTCTTGATTATCCTTACTAATCTCTTGTTAGAAGACTCCGCCAATCTATTTCCTAATGGATAGTAAGCAGTGGAATGGTTCAGGTTTATGTGGTATTTGTTACAGAAACTTATCATTTTTATGGACTTAAAAGTAGTTGCATGGTCTATTACAATTGTTGATGTATTTGTAACTTTGGAAGATATTCACTTGTATACTTTATTTGTACTTTATTGTATCTCCAACAGAGATGTATTATTCCTTCGATTGGAAGTGTCGTCAGTTATATTGTAAGTGTCGTAACTTATACTTGATGGGTTATTAGACCACCTTGATGGGGTTGGCCCTGTATGAGTCATGTGGGTCAAACGGTTATTAGACCACCCTAGTGGGTTTCGGCCCAGTCAACATTATGTTAAGTGGTTAAGTTGATGCCGACCTAGTTGAGTAAAGGTCAAGTCAAGTTAGTGTATAAATAGAGAGTGTGTCTCTCTCATTTTATACATTCTATTGTTCACTCACTTCACATTAGTGAGAGAGAGAAGGAGTGCACAGAAGTGGAGGAGGAGCATGTTGCTGAAGATGTCTATCTCTTGGGTTTGATCATGGTGATCCTTGTATTCATGCTTATTCTATCTCTGAGGAAGTTGTGGAATTTTTCACCTTCTTGGTTTTCCCCGGTGAAATGTTTTGTGTCTCTTGTCTCTTGTCTCTTATGCTTGATATGTTGTACATGTTGTTCTTTCAGTTAAGATCCTATATCAGAATGAATTAAATTCTGAAAATATAACATGGTATCAGAGCTATCCTAAAGGAAGGCATGCTATGGCATTTATGAGACTTGTTGCACTTGCGACAAATCGGAAGCTAGGGATTGATATAGAAAAAACCAGTCATCATAGCACTTTCACTATAAATACATTTTGGCGAAGGTTCAGGAGGATCTGAAACCTTTATCGGTCATAGATAACATCCCCATGTACCTTGTATCCAAAGCACAACTTCTAATTCATTGTACTTTGTGATTTATGATCAGTACAATCGAGGGTTTCTGCGTCTTCCAGATCTCAGTCATAAGCATGTGACCTAGGAAAAAAGGTCACAACTTGGGCTAGGAATCTCCAAATGAAATTTCATAAAAGGTGACAGGTAGGTAACAAACTATACTTTCATAGATAAGTTTTTCAGAGGCCGAAACTGAACCCATGACACGTGGCACATCATACAAGTTCGCTCTCTTGTTTTATCCCATAAACAGGTCACATTGCGACACTTGGAATAACTCTTTCTCAAAGAATCCAATTGAGGTCATACCTATGGGGTTGGAAATATGATAGGTTAGGCTACCACAGGCCAAAGTTTCAGACCCTTTGGATTCGTAATTTCTTAGTTACACTAGAAACAATCAGGTGCATATTTCTATCAAAACAGATTTGGATTTTGAGCACCTTCTTTCTTGGATCATCACTGCTGTGGGAAATTAGGGTTTCAGAGAAAGTTGAAATTCTTGGAATCGGAGACCACAGCTGGATGATCCTCATCAAAATCAAAATTTAGAGATCAATATCAAATTTTTTGGTTGGGCAGAAGGTCGAACTTGATCAAACCCTAGTTCGGGATTTTGATCGGAAAGGTGGAAAATTAGGGCTTTTGCAAAAGTTGGAATTTTTGAAATCTGTGACCATAGCTGGAAGCTCCTCAGAAAAATCAAAGTTTAGAACACAATATCGAACCTTTTGGATGGGAAAGATACCGGGCTTTATAAAACTCTAGTTCAGGATCCTGTCTATTAAATCCGGAAGCTTCAAAGGCAATTTTGAGGGGTCAAATTTTGCAGTTTTCAAAATTGAAGTATACCAGCTTGATCAGCTCAGCAAGCCACATCTTTCCATCCATTCAGAATTTTGAAACTTAAAGTTTGAATTTTTAGGGTTTCTATGACAAAACCTAATCCAACTCCAGATCGAGTCTTAGCAAATCAAAGTGGATTAGGTTAATCCTAGAAGAAGATGATTTGGTCACGTGCATAAGTGAAGAAGTTCTAGTTCTAGAGGGAGATGAGGCTGAGGCTTTACACGAGAAGGCTACAAGCAATCCCGACAGGTATGACTTAAAGAGATACAGGTATGTTTTGAAATATGTTCATGATTAAGTTATGATATGTTTGTCTTCATATTATTGAGGTTAGTACAATCTTGATTAATCTTAGACTTGTCTCATCACCCTAGTAAAAGAATGAATGCATGTTAGGAACCCCTGTCTTTACTTTGTTAGTATGTTTTTATTGGATGCATATGCTTTGTAAGTTGTCCCGTAGTATTTGTTGATCAATAGTTTGTGTTATTGTAGTTGGCGCATATGCTTTGTAAGTCATCCGTAGTATTGTTGATCCATAGTTTGTAGCGGCCCATGGTTTTGACCCATAGTATTGGCGCCTAGACTTAGTATATAAGTGTGTGTTGAGACCTATGAAGGCACCGTGAAGTTATTTGTATTGAGCTTCCTCATAGGAGGTTGCCCACTCGAAGTGGCCTGTGATCAATATAAAAGTGATTCTGAGTTCTATCATTTCTGCTATTTCGCATATTCGTATTAATTAATTGTTGCAGGTGCATCACAATGCATGTGAATGATAGAAGACATTCATTGATTAGGGTTATGACACTTATGATTGTACTAATGCACTGTGGTGTTGAATGAGGTTGATGTTGTCCACTAACATGAAAGGTACAGATCAAATTCTAGATCAAGAACATATTACCATGGTGACATGAAGACAAAGACTCATGAATCACATAGAAGCTCCACTTACGAGATATGTATAATTTGGTTCTACAATGGTTAACTTATGAGTTATGCAGGTTACTAAGCACAAGTCATTAAAGAGAACAAGAAGACATTGTTTGGGTATGTTAGACATAACTAGCAAACATGATAACCAGGTATGTTTTTCCTATATCAAGATTAGAATCCTACCTTGTGTTAGGATATTATACTTTTGTATAAATGATCATGTTTATTCTTGAAGTTAGAAGTTTTAGTAATCAAGGGTTTATGCATATTATATTTCTTACTTTGATTGATGATATGACTAACCAGAAGAGTCCTATGGTCAAATAAGAATATGCATGAGTAAAATAAGTCTTTCCTGAAACCTTGAATACTAACGCTTATTACCTATGATCATGACCATACATATTTTAGGAACATAATGTTTTGATAGTATTGAGATTATACTAATAGATGTATGATTGTGTACAAGATCTTGAGGATGAAACTAGTGCCCACTTAAGCATGCATAGTAGTCTAGGATGTATATAAGTTCAAGGACAGGTAATCCAAGTAGCAAAGATCAAGAGGGAGCACTTCAGGAAGCAAAGTTCAAGAAGGAGTCCACCCTACAACCAAACAAAGATAAGTATTTGAATTGTCAATTCCTATATACATGATTACTTAAATGATGTTGTCCAGTCATATACATACTTATGTTCCTAGATTTAGGATATGTATCATGCATATTAGAAAATTTGCATTAATGAACAAGATACTACTAAATATGCAAATAATGGGTAAGTGGGCTATGGTACTGTACAACATTCCATTGCTACTTATCTAGAATGAAACCTCTTTGCTGACATGTTGGGAGTTGTGCACACTCTTAACAATGTTCTGGTAGAGATGGAAGGAATCTAGAAAGTTACAGAATATGGATAAATGTTGTATTGAAACATTGGCCAAGATAATTGCATGACTGTATGACATATGTCTTTATGCATAAGAATGTGTTTTTTGAAAAACTATGAGAAGTTTCTAATCATGCAATTGGAATTGTCTTGTAGGAAAGACCGTGTACCATCACCTACAAAAAGGACTACAAAATTTGTTCCAGCAATGAAGATCAAATAAAAACTATCTATTGAAGATATCGAAGAATCTGAAGTTCCCAGGATGCATTAACGGAAGAATGCCATGATCGAGGAGTATCGGTCGATCATGAAGAATGATGTCTGGGATGTGGTCCCAAGACAAGAAGGGAAGTCTGTTGTGACTTCCAAGTGGATCTACAAGATCAATATTGCTACCGAGTTCGAGATGAAGGAATTTGGGATGATGCACTACTTTCTAGGAATGGAGGTGTGGCAGAGTGCAGATGGAATCTTCCTTGGACAAGGAAAGTATGCAGTAGAGATCCTGAAGAGGTTTTGGATGATGGACTGCAAGGCCATGGCTACACCTATGGCATCGAACCTGAAGCTTTTGTGTGATGCTTCATTTGATCCGGTTGATGTCACTGTGTATCGTCAGATGATTGGTTCCTTGATGTACCTAATGAACACGAGACCAAATATTTGCTTTGCGGTGAACACATTGAGTTAGTTCCTGACAGATCCCAGAGGTGTTCACCTAGTTGTTGTACAACACATTTTGAGGTACCTGAAGGGTACAATTGATTATGGGCTCAAGTATGATGTGAATCAAAAGTTTAACCTGCAGGGTTATGTTGATTCAGATTGGGCAGGAAGTGCTGCAGATAGGAAGAGCACTTATGGGTGCTACTTCAGTATGGGATCAGGTGTGATCTCTTGGTTTAGCAGGAAGTAGTCCTACGTAGCATTGAGTATAACCGAAGTAGAGTATGTTGCAGCTTGTTCGGCTAGTTGTGAGGTAGTATGGCTTCGGAATCTACTGTCTGAGTTATTTGATCTCCCGTTGGAGGCTACTGGTATCTTTTGTGACAACCAGAGTTGTGTGAAGCTGTCTGAGAACCCGATGTTCAACGACAGGTCGAAGCACATTGAGATCAAATATCACTATATCAGGGATATGGTGTAGAGAGGAGTAGTGAAGCTCCTGTATATTGTGACAGATGAGCAGGTTGGGGATGTGTTGACGAAACCACTAGCCAGAGTGAAGTTTGAGTACTTCAGAGAGAGGCTTGGTGTTCTTCGGATTGAAGATACTTCAAGGAAGAAGTGATGGACACATTTGCAGGAGCCATTCCAAGCATGGTGAGAGGAGTATCCTTCCCATGGCTATGGATGTAAGCGTTGCGTGACGAGCATTAGGATGATGCTCTAGTTACTGCTTTGGATATGCATCAGTTGGATGCTTTGTATGATCAGTTGGATCATGTATGATGACATGCATAAGGACGATGCTCTGGATGATATGCATTAGGACGATGCAGTGACGATCATCAGGATGATCATGTGTGATGAGTATCAGGATGATGTAGTGACGATGATCAGTATGATCATGTGTGATGAGTATCAGGATGATGCTCTGGATGATATTCATCAGGACGATGCTATGATGATGATCAGGATGATAATATGTGATGATATGTATCAGGTGGATGCATTGCATGATCAGTTGGATCATGTGTGATGAGTTCCAAAGACACAGATGCACATGAGCCATTCTCACATGGTGGTAGGTGTGTCCTCCCATGGTGCAGATATAAGGGATGGGGCCATTCTGACATGGTTGAAGTGTGTCTTCCCATGGTCGTTGATGTAAGAGCTATGCCATTCGAGCATGGTTGAAGTGTGTCTTCCCATGGCTCCGATATAAGTGTTGTGCCATTCGAGCATGGTTGAAGTGTGTCTTACCATGGATGCGATATAAGTGCTATGCCATTCCTAGCATGGTTGAAGTGTGTCTTCCCATGGCTATGGATATGAGTGCGATGCCATTCTCGCATGGTTGAAGTGTGTCTTCCCATGGTGTAGATATAAGTGCTGAGCCTTTCACGGATGGTTGAAGTGTGTCTTCCCATGACGGTGAATGTAAGTGTTGTGTGATGTGCATCTAGGTTGTGCTTCGTGGACGATGAGATGACATGATCAGTATGATCATGAGTATCAGGATGATACTATGTGGCCGTGGACAGGTTGTGCAGTTGCATGTAAAATATCTTGGGAGATCCGATAAGTTGAGTTGTGTTCTCATAATCAGTCCTGGAATGCTCTTTTGAGGTTTTATGGTGGTCACATATAATATTGCCATGGGAGATCCGGTAGGTTGAGCAGTAAGCTCGTAATCAGTCCTGGGATGCTCTTTCGAGGTTTTGTGACGCACATAATAAGTCCTAAGGATTCCATAGTATGGCCAGTGATGATGAAGACCTGCAGGTGGTGGGCCTACATGCAGCATGTAAAAAGGCTGGCTCTGTTGAAATTCTTATGACAAGAAGAATTCAGAGATATCCCAGTGATTGAGATGACAAGTACAACAACAATGATGATGATGATGCTCCGTGATCTATTGACGATGATCCAGCTCCATAATTAAAGACTTGTGCTTATATGTATTGATGACTTGTGTTAAGAGAATACATTCCTAGTTAAGAGGGAGTGTTGATGTATTTGTAACTTCGGAAGATATCCACTTGTATAATGTATTTGTACTTTATTGTATCCCCAACGGAGATGTATTATTCCTCCGATTGGAAGTGTTGTCAGTTATATTGTAAGTGTCGTAACTTATACTTGATGGGTTATTAGACCACCTTGATGGGGTCGTCCCTATATGATTCATGTGGGTCAAAGGGTTATTATACCACCCTAGTGGGGGTCGGCCTAGTCAGCTTTATGTTAAGTGGTTAAGTTGAGGCCAACCTAATTGAGTAAAGGTCAAGTCAAGTTAGTGTATAAATAGAGAGTGTGTCTCTCTCATTTTATACATTCTATTGTTCACTCACTTCACATTAGTGAGAGAGAGGAGGAGTGCACACAAGTGGAGGATTAGAATGCTACTGAAGATGTATATCTCTTGGGTTTGATCATGGTGATCCTTGTATTGATGCTTATTCTATCTCTGAGGAAGTTGTTGGGTTTTTCACCTTCTTGGGTTTCCCCGGTGAAATGTTTTGTGTCTATTGTCTCTTGTCTCTTATGCTTGATATGCTATACATGCTTTTATTTCAGTTAAGATCCTAGATCATAATGAATTAAATTCTAAAAAACTAACAACAATCCTCTTGGGGCATCCAAACCTGGCCAAAATGTTATTTTTCAGAAAATCCATGATAATAGTCTCAGTTTCCCTCTTTGTAGGTATGGCCTCAATCCATTTAGTGAAATAATCTATGGCTGTTAGAATCCACTTGTGCTAACCAGAAGAGTTTGGGTTGATCTCCCCAATGAAGTCTAACCCCCACTGCTGGAAGGGTGCTTCCACTGAAATTGGGTTAAGGGGAAGTGAAACCAGCTTCCACTTACCATTGAAAATCTGGCATTGATGACAAGTAACAATATATTTAAATACATCATAAAACATAGAAGGCCAATAGAAACCAACCCTTAGAATTTTGTTTGTTGTCACCTTCCACGAATGGTGACCTCCACAATCTCCTTTATGGAAATATTTCATTGTTTGTTGAGCTTCATTCTCCAATAAGCAATTCAACAATACTCCACCAGGGTCCTTCCAATACATATATTGATGCATGATACATAACTTTGCAGCCTTTAGCTTGAAATATTTGGCCCTTGTTTTGCTCATTCCTACAGGGGATTGTAAATTTTTCAATACATACACAATGTCAGTATACCAAGGAGACATAGAAAATTTTGGCTTTACCTACTTCCCTGCATCCAACTGGTTTGAATAGCTAGATAGGAAATTGAGCTGTAAGGATTCACAATTGGCCTCATTCATCATTCTGGCTAGCCCTTTCCCCTTGATCAATTTGGTGGGCTTGATCTCAAGATCATATTCTAACAGGACAACGATCCACTTTTCCCTTTTTCCTTCAGGATCTAGATGGGTAAGAATGCTTTTTACTACACTATTGGGAACATGGGAAATGATATGTGAATGCAGAATGTATACCCTGAAATATTTTAGTGATTTCACCAAAGCATATGCCTTATTTTCCATTATGTCATAGTTCAATTCCCCATCTCTCAGTACCCTGCTGAAAAATGCAATGGGATGCTCAACATTTTGGTCATTCTTCTGCAACAGGATTCCAGCCATAGTGTGCTCAGATGCATAAGAAAAAATCAGGAAACCTTTAGTAAAATATGGACTTGCTAGGACTGGGGCCTTAGTGATGGCCCTTTTAATACCTCTGAATGACTCTCTATCATTTTCAGTCCACCTTATCTGACTTTATTTCTTCAGCATGTTAATAATGTTTCTCATTATCTCTGCAAAACTGGGAATGAATCTTCTCAAGAAACCTACCTGTCCAATACAGGACTTCACTTCCTTCTTGCTTCTAGGCTCCTCAACTTTCATATTTGCACCAACCCTGTCAGGATCAATGTTAATACCATTCTTTGAAATAATATTCCCAAGCAAATTGGCTTCTTCTAATGCAAAATTAGACTTCTTAGGGTTTACAGAGATGCCATACTTCCAACACTTCAAAAAGACCTTCTCCAAGTGCTTGATATGTTCCCTGTATGATCTGGAATACATAAAGATGTCATCGATGAGGTTTCTGAAATCAATGCAGAGCCTAATTTCACCATTCTTCTTTCTGATAGGAACCAGGTTTTCCACCCACTTGGAGAACCTTAGAGTCATAATGATCTTAGCATTGAACAACTTCTTGATTTCTTTTTCAATTACAGGAAATAGCTTGGGGTTTATTCTTCTTAATTTCTGTCTGAAAGGCTTCTCCCAGGCTTAATTGGAATGGTGTGTTGTATGATGGAGGTATCATATTCCTTTAAGTCTTCATAGCTCCATGAAAACACATCTGTGTAGTTCTTCAACAACTTGACATACTCTTCCTTTTCCTGTGCAAACAATTTTTTGGACAGCTTCACGATTCGTGGCTCTTCTTCAGTCCCTAGGTTTTGCTCCTCTACAGCATCATCAGCGAGCTTCATTTTAGGGTCTTTGGCCATGTCATTTTGATCAAATAGCTTCTCCATGGGAATCAGACCTCTTGGGATAAAATTACTCTTCAACTGAATGACATCTTTTCCCCTAGGGTGTTCTGCCATTTCTTATTATTGGCCTCTTCACCTCCTGTTGATTCATCATCGTGGAAACACTCCAAATTGTCATTCTCTGAATCGATATGAGTATTCACAAACTCATCTGACATCTCCATAAACCTTTTTATATGCATATCATCATCAAAGACCTGCCAATACTTTGAGTTTTCAGGTATTGATGGTATGCTCACAATATCCACTTCATATTTCTTCTGAGATAAGATAGGGGACTTGAATCCACCAACATTAGTAGCCAAAGATTCTACTACTTGGTTTTCAATTCTGGGTATTACCCAGATTTTTTGCTCTGAAAAATAGTTACCAAACATGTCCCAGACCTCATTTCTGTATGCTCTCATTCTGGGGTGTTTGGTCTAATAACTTTCATTCACTTGATTCACCACTAGCTCCGAGTCTCCACACACTTGTATCTTCTTTTCTCCCATGTCTTTCAGGGCTTGCAAACCCAGCAACAAGGCTTCATACTTAGTTACATTGTTAGTAGATTCAAAGGTCAGTTTGTAAGACAAATCTTTAAATTCTTTGCCTGGGGATGTGATCCAAACACCTACACCAAATCCATTTTTAATCAAAGATCCATCAATGTACATGGTCCATAAACATTATTCATCTTGTTTCTTCTCTAAGGCCTCTTGCCTTTGTGCAAACTCCTTATCCTCTTCAACTTCAATATAAACAGGAATATTAGGATCAGTGGGTGGTCCATCATTGAAAAATATGGAAATCCTAGGTCAGTGTCAACAGCATAAATGGGGAGGCTTATCCTGGCTGCTTACCATGTAGGCCAATCTCTTCTCTCTGTATAATCTTTTGTTTCCTCCAAACAAAGGTAGGGTGTCATATGACCAATCCAACTGCATATTCCCTCCTAATTTTGATGCCCAAGATCTTGAAAGCAACATACCAAATTTTGCAGGAATGTTGGCCACCACCACATCCATCACAATACTCTTGGCTGGAAGTTGTTTGAGGTTCACTACCATGTATTTTATCAATCTAAAACACTTGACCTTTCTATAGTCAAAAGATTAAAGGTATTTGTTAGTCCTAGTAACCTCTAAACCCAAGTTGTCTACCACTGTCTTGGGCATTATATTATGAGATGCACTAGAGTCTATTATTGCATTGTGCAAGATCAATCATGGAAATTCAAGCTCAGATAAAATGGGGGAACATCTTCCTCATCTACATATTCAAGTTTGGATCCAAAACAATTGTGGGGGCATCATCTGTTACTTCCAAAATGTCTTGTTGACACTCACCCTGACCTTTGACCATTCTAGTAATCTCCTCCCTATATTCATTGTTTCTCAATAGCTCATTAAAAGGGATATAAATTTTGACCTTTTCCAATTCAGACTTTAAATTGAAAGATGAAATTGGTTTTCTTACTTCTATGGGAACTGACTGCTTACATTCTTTTGGTTGTTGTTCTTTATTTTCAGGGCTCTTTTGTGCAACATCTTCATGCTGCTTTTCTTTCTATTTCTTTGGGTTTTGCTAAGTATTGGAGAACTGGTTTGGATTAGAATTTCCTTTGTTTATTGTTACATCCTGATTCTTCAACTTCAATTTTCTCTGAAAATCATCCATTGCGTTCTTATAGCCCATCTGATATTGTCATGAGTCTATTTCCGGAATAGGACTAGTATTTTCTTGGGTGAAGAAATCATGTTCTCTTTCATTCAAATATATTTCATGGTCAAGTTCATCAAAGTGACGAATCTAATCACCCATTGGGTCCTCTTAGCCTTCTTCATCCACCAAATTTTCTGGGAAGGGGGGTCTTATTTGCTGGTGATCAGGGTTCCTTTGGTTTCTTTGAGGAAATAGCCTTCTAAAGTTAGGATTCTTTACTTGATTTTAAGGCTACTCTCTATTAGGAGTTATGTTATCTAAGGCCAACCTGTCCATCAATTTCTTCATTGTCTTCATGATCATCTCAAACTTTACATCACTAGACGAGGAGGAAGTGGAAGCAGAGGGTTGGGTTTCCAGTTTCTTCTTATCTGCTTCTGTTTTACCCTTCAACTTCCCTAAAGCCATCATATTTGCTTCCACCTCTAAGGAATATTTTAACATAGCTGATAGGGTAGGTGATTTTCTCTCCCTTAACATACCTGAAAAATCTCCTTCAAAGGCATCAGCATAATGAAGTTTAGCAGCACCTACTAAGGGTTTATTATCAGCTGGGATTTAGTTATGCACCCTCATAAATCTACTAGAAAACTCATGAATAGACTCAAAGTTTACCTTATTCAAATGGTCATACCGAGATAGCATTTGCAGAGGGCTCTTCTTAGCTTCCCACCTATCTAAAAATAGGGTTTGAAAGGCTTCAAAAGTAGGGATAGAGGATGCTGGTAGATCTTTATACCATCTCTTAGCTTCCCCAGATAAATTCTTTGCAAAAAACCTCATCTTTGCATCATCATAGTCTACTTCTTCTAAGTCAATGAAATACTCAAACCTATCCATATGTTGTCTTGCTACAAAGTCCTCGTCCCCATCATACAAGGAAATTATCTGTGAGTAGTTTTGAGGGAGATCATGCAAGACAACTAGTAGATCCAAGGGTGCAAATCTGGCTTCCATTGGTCTGTGTGGATTTTGGGAAATAGGAGGGATATTTTGAAGGATATTTTGATCTAAGTTTGTAGTATATGAATGAGAGGTCAGGGAATGTGGGTCTCTTTTTCCATCTTTCACAATATTTTGCAAATTATACCACATAGGATCAAGCAAATATGACTCAAGGCTATTTGAATTTACTTCAACTAGATTTAGGTCTGATTCTGATTTTGACCTTAACAATGGCCTCCCAATATTTACATCTAAATCTAATTCATGAAAATCATTCAACTCTTTTTTAGACACAGCTTTTTCAATGTTAAAAGTGCTAGTCTTATCTTTTTCACTTCTATGCCTAAGAAAAATTTCTGGGTTTTCCACAGTTAGCAAGAGTTCAGAAATGGGGTTACCTCTTTTATGGATCCTACTAGGGGTCAGGATGCCTTCTGAAATTTATTTGGAAATAAATGTGGAATCGTCAATCCTTCCAGTGGAGTCTCCTTCAAATGAAAAGCCTGATGAGTGGACTTGCCAGGGAAAATGGACAACCTTTCTTTAATGTAGAAACCTTTGTTTTCCCACAGAAATCCCTTCTTTCTATGAAAACTAGAACTCTTTGTTGTTTCTCCTAGGGATAATGAAACATTCATTCCCTGACAATGACGCCAATATGTTAGCACCCAAAATGTACCTTAAGGTTGCAGAAAGGCCAAATTGGAGTAAACGCGAAACCACTTTAGGAAAGATAAGCTGGCTTCTATCTCTCCAGAGAGGGATCTCTCACAGATTTAAAACAACGCCAGATACATATGAATGAATATTGTAATTAAAATTTTGTTTGGTTGAAAGAAAAATGGACATTCATTGGGAAATGGAGTCAAGACACGCAACTACATCTAATCACAGAGCTGCTGCATGGAACTTCATAACATAGGCAAGGTAGCCCTTCAATTACAGTCAAATAGCTTTCGTCTGGTGAGAAAGAAGAGATAAAAGACAATCCATTAACATGAGCATCAACAGGGGTAAATTCAATGTCAACTTTAGAGGAAATATTTGGTGGATATCTGAAAACAATAGCCAGAGCTTAGGATTAAGAATTCTGCACTATTACACACTAATTTAAGATATGAACGGAAAACATAATAGAAGTAAAATAAGAGGATGCACATTCACATAAGAAAAGGAAACATACTGCAATATAAAAGACACATGAATCTTTGCATAAAGGCTAGCTTCGGTTGTGTAACTTTATTAAAATGAGTCTCATAGTATATGATACAAAAATATCTCGGGTCCCAAAAAGTTTCAACCCTTTTCACTTCTATTACATGGATTATATAGATGTTCTTAGCCCTCAGGCTCGAGCTGTCTCAACAAAAAATTGTTACAATAAAAGAAACACCTATTCCAAATAGGGTCGCCACTCCAGAGGATTAGTTACAACAAAATAACAGAGTTGGTAAAAAACAGGATTAATTTCCTTTTACAATTTTACTGAGCAGCTTTACAACATGACAACAGACTCTAGTAAAATAAACAAAATGCCCTTAGTAACTATCTCTTCATGCTGCGAATCTTCACAATCATGGATGTAGTGACAACTTGGATTTCTTGTATTTCTCAACGGTATTCTATCGATCAGTTGTTGGAAGATCTGATGCGGCCACTTCCTTCAGCGCCACCTTCATCTCTGTGTGGTCTTTATATGAGCAGTTCTTGAATTGAGTGCAAGCCTCTTTGAAGATCCAGACTAGCTCGAACTCCTTTGTCAATTTCTCCACTACCATTTTACCTGTTAATGGCTTATCCATGTCTGCAATGTCTCAATGGTCCATTCTACATTCCTCCAGCTTACCCTGATACTCTTCCCGATACCTCATAGTGCCATCCTCTTCCCAAAACAAGGGTAGGCCCTTCTTGAATAGTGGATTGAACATTTCCTTGAAAAGTTTCACTTGATGAGCTAGGATGTCTATACCTACTTGGATGGTGTTTACTTGTTGATGCTTGTGCACTACGTTTTTATCCTAGATGATAGTAGCCACCCTATCCTTTATGCTGGCTGCATTAGTTTGAGCTTTAGACAAACCATTCAAAAATTATGTGTCTCTTTGAGCATACTCCAGAGGCTTTTTATTTAGCTTTTCATCTGCAGCTGTGACACTTTGCTTGCCCTCTGTTTTGCTGTCTCTACTATAATATCATCCCATATGACCTGCTTTGCCTCCTGCAGGGAGGTCTGTCCCATGGCCTCCTTCACTAGTTCTTCATTTTTGGCTTATAACTCCTGGTAATTGGTTTCCCAAGCCTCCTTTTCCTCTTTTGCTTTGGTCATCAGGGTCTTCAGATTGACATTTTTCTTCTTTATCCTTTCTACTTCCATGTCTCTCAAGCTCACTTGAGCCATGGCCCCTACAAGGGAGAAATCAAGAACTTCACCTACTTCTTTGGCAGTAGGAACTTCACCTGCTTCTTCTTCTTGGCCTACCCTGTTGTTACTGTTACCAATTACTGCTTAGGATGCTCTACTTTCGTCCTTTTAGAGGCTCTCTTTGCATCATTATCTACATCCATGGGATCACTGCCTTCTAGCTTGCTAGACTCCCCAGAGCCATTGGCAAGGGGTATAGCTTCTTCATCTACTGGGACTAGGCTGGAAAAGCTAGGTGGTGGGGGAATGACTTGTGATACTAGAGAGGTGGAGAATTCCTGCTTATCCACATCCATTTGAATTTTTTTAAGATAGTCCAGCCAATTTGGAGTCCTAGTTATCCCTCTGAGTTCAAAATGCACAAAATCCTTTTTGTTAGTCTCTTTTCTCCTGTTTGATATGATATGGTGAGTGTCATAATTAGTGGTTGATCTGGTTCTGAACCCCATACTTCTCATCATACCCTCAATATTTGGAAGGGTGGATTTTTTTATAACAAAGAATGGGCCCACCGCCCAAGGAAAAGAGATGTCTAATGCCTTTTTATCATCTAAGAAATGCTCAATCTCTGCCTTCAACTTCTGTTTGATGAGCTCTAGTGTAAACAGTCTGGGTGTCAATAAGGCTGGCAACACATAAGGTGTATGGGAAAAACCATATACTCTAATCATAGTACTATGCTCTGAAAGGAACCAATCACCAATCCTCTTCTTTGGGGAAGGTTGCAGCAACTCTTTCATCTCTGGAAATACCCTGGGTGACTTCTTTTGAAAGATAGCCTGGTATACTTCAGACATGATGGTGTCCATGAACTTGGTATAGTTTGAGAGTATCTCATGAGTGAGCATCAGCTATGGCATTTTCAAATTACCCTCGTGAAAATACAAGAACAGCCTCAGTAGGTAAGACTGAAACCTAAAGCTTTTAGTCTTGGGGAATTCTACTAGCTGAGAGTGGATACTGTTAGCTAAGGCTTCATCAAATCTGAGACAAGCACACTGGGAGAACTGAATGGGGTTATCCAACTCAACAGGGCATCTACCCATGGAAAACATTAGGCTTACTAAGGGCTCATTAATGTACATGTCACTATCTAAACCTAGAAACTGGGACAATATGGAAATGATGCACTTGGACTCTTCTGTAAATGGAGTGGCTACATCAAAGAAAAGCTGGTTTTGGAAGGAGGTGATTGGCTGCAGGATGCAATGGAAGAAACTCTCTTTGAGGTCAGACGGATCCTATCTGAAATGATGGACTAGGGTTTCATCTTTATACTCTTTGGCCTTCTGGTAGAAGTCATCTAATATGGATCAGGCCTTTCCAAAGGTGAGGGAACTGATTTTGCATAGGATTTTGGAGTTTGTTGCGTCCATAATCGTCCTTTTGGCGGGGGAATAGTTGGTGGCGCATAGTCAAAAAATTTTGGATAGTTTGAGGTTTGTTCAATTGCAAACATGTTGAAAAATGTCTGGTAAACCTTGTGTACATCTACATTTCCCTCCCTAATCAGCTTTAACCGATCGTCAACCGTCTCTACTGTGTTGTTTATTAACACTGTGTCATAAACCTCTGCGTCTTTGTCCTCAAATAAATCTTCTACCCTCTGGTGCTCAAAGCCTGGGGTTCTACCAGTTCTTCCATTTAAATAGTTTTGAAGTGGGGAATAAGAGGCCTACCTAGTTGTTTGACAGATGGTCGGGGCTCCTAGTTGACTTGTCCACTTCTTCACATTCTACCTCTTTCATTTTCCAACGTGAACAGGACAAATGGAATTTGGATCCCCATGTAGGAACTCTTTTTCATAATATTTTTGCTTCCCTATAATCCTTGCACCTTTTGTAGTGAAGAGGTTTTCTAAATCGTCCATCTGTGAGATTTATGTTGGGTCATAGATCTCTGTCTCTGCTTACATCTTGAATCTTTTGCCTCCAAATGATGCCCTTCATGCACCTTGGATCTACGAAACTACTTCCCACCATCGATCATAATTCTACCTGGATATAGACCGTCCAAAGGCGTGGTCTTTGCCATCTTTGCAGATTGGGATTGTGCTAGCGCCTCGTGCAAGTCTAATTCGTGAACAAAACCGCGGCCATAGATCTCAATTCCGCCAAATCTCGTCCGTCTGAACCCGCGTCTTCTACCGAAAGTTCACAGATTTGGATTGTGTCCTTTTTCCGTGCACATCCCATCATCGAAATACATATCGGTCGCAGATCTGTACCGTCGGTCATTGATCGGCTTTCTAAAATGCTCGTTGGCTAGACCTCCTGCCTCCGCTTAAAATGCATTGTCCTTATTTTGCGAAGCGCGCTCAGGACCATAGATCTTCACCACCGCCGATCTAGACCTTTCATTTACACCAATATATAACTGGGGCAGATCTTTTCCATTTAACCCTCTTTGCAAAGCTTCAGACTTATGCTCTGATCCTTTCATTCCTTGAGCCATGAACCCTTATCCGGGTATCCCCTTTATCACTCTTATGGTCCATTTGGCTCAAACCATCAGGGCCTTTTCCACTCTCTTCAAGGATCTGACCTTCCACTTCTTCCTAGATAAAACTGATGCTAACACCAACAAAGTTTGACTATGTTCTCCCATCACTACCATCACCATTACATGGGGTTTCTACAAGTTCACATGCTTCTACCTCAGTTGTGTTAATTACCCAAGTTTTAATTTAATTTGAATTTGAATTTTCACATTACTTTATTTGTTATTACTTGTTAGTAGCAGTTAGTAGATCATTTTCTAATGTGTTTTTTCATCTTATTCTAGGACAATTTTCTCCCTCGATATTACTATGTTGGGGGTATTGGGATCCCTATCTTGATAGAAGAGGGGAGATATTGGACACAAAGGTTCTAATGGATGACCAACATGGTGGAAAATTGTGAACCATAGAGAAACATACCAGGAGAACACTATGTTATTATGGTATTGAATGTCGTATTAAAGGTACATACAGACGTATTCATTGCAAGAGGGTTTCTAAAATAGGAATCCCTTTTGATTCATTGACATGCAATTTTGTGAGTTGATACTTAATTGTGATGACTTTTAGATGCATTTATATTGTGAATCAAGGAGCAACATCAAAAGACATGGGAGAGATACAGGGAAAGGGAAAAGGTTGGAGCATTTGACTCAAACTAAACTCAAAATTGTTGCAAGAGATGAAAATTCTACACATAGATTAACAATGCGATATCTTTGGTGGGAGAGGACAAAGGTTGCTACACTGTCTATTAGAACGAGGTCTCTAAGGGAAAAGTTGTTTGAATCTGCAAGAAGGAAGGATGTGTTCAGGTTTTGAAAGGATGTGTGTGAGGCTCATAAGCAAGTAAAATTACAAGGTAAAGATGTAGTTTGGGAATTTGTTCAAGATATATTTCACAACCTAGTTTGTTCAAATTCAGGGAGAAAATATAGTGCATCCACTAAATTCATGTATGAGATGATTAAGTTATGGGGAGGTCCTAGATACATAGCTTTATTAGCTTGAATCTCGATGGCCCTTTCATATCTACGACTTTAAGTTAAGTTAGAAAATCATTGACATATATCCCAGGGGAGCAAGAGTACATTTTTTAGGCAATCAAAAAATTTTATGCTTCTTATAAATCCAAACATGGTATAGAGGGCCCAATTCCCGTATGCCTTGCTAAAGATGAAACTATTGTGAAAAAAAATGTGAGGTGGGTAGAAAAAAGTGATACATTGGTGGGTTTTTGTAGTAAGAAAGAAGAACATAAGTGTCAATCACATTTCTTGGTGACATTTGGTGAGGGCACTGCAGGCTATGATATTATTACAGATGCCTTCAAGAATTGTGTGATTGGTCATTATGCACATGTTATTATTGAAAACCCTTTACATGAGAATATTCCTCATTTGGTTGTGGTTTTTCATCCAACATGCAACAGATTTGATGCAAATTTTGTCCATCGACAATGGGAAAAAATATAAGACCTGTGGAAGAAACATGTGGAACATTTTTTAGGACCTATTATTGGTCATTCCTCATAAGGGGATAATAGGAGAAGAATGCTTATGTTGAAGGGTTATTACTCAACGACAGGCTTGAGATATCAAATTCCCTAGGAAGGCTGGAGGCTAACTGGGTTGTATGATGGATTTAAAGTAACAAGACTTCATGAACAGGATTACATCCACAATGGAAAAAATCTAGTGATTCATTTGTTTAGTGATCGACGAGATTTGATTGTTGGAGAAGAGTTGATTAGTTTTAACAATGTAAGAATGGTTTATAACACTTTTAAAGTGGATGACCACAAGCTTAAAATTGAGTATATAGAGAGGATTGATCACCAAAACTGGGGTTCAGCATAATGCATCGCTTCAAGGCATGTCCAGAGGTGCTTGAAGGAAATGAGAAGTGTAATGCCCGCCTCGGTACCTTAACTATTTAGAATAATGAGGTACTAGTTTTGAAATGAACCAGCTAAGTAAAACACAAACCATTTGAATTTACTTTGAAAATGCTTGAATGACAGTTATAGAAACTATTACTCAACTGATTGAGATAGAATGACTAAATGTTAGATATGCTCGACTAGTTGAGATAGAATGACTGAATGTTGGATATGCTCTACTGATTGAGATAGAACAACTGAATGTTAGATATGCTCGACTGATTGAGATATAACGAACTAATGTTAGATATGCTCGATTGATTGAGATAGAATGACTAAATGTTAGATATGCTCGACTGATTGAGATAGGATGACTGAATGTTACATATGATTGATTGATGGAGATAGAATGATGAATGATAGATATGATTTACTGATTGAGAGAAAAGGATGAATGAAATATATACTCGACTGACTGAGATATTATGATGGATGATGAAATTTTCCATAGTGCAGCACTACTAATGTGCGCTTGAGTGTGTGTGTGTGTGTGTGTAGTGGCACCTAAGATGATTTACCGACTGACCCACAATGGAATTATAGGGGTCGTAAGAACGGAAAGAACACATAGGGGTACGACGACTGACTGTCGACCCTGGATTAGTAATCCACGCACGGGTGAAGCCGTTTCAGCTCACCCAGGGAAGCGTATGCCGTAGGGGAAAGACCATAATGATTTGGTCGTGTACGAGGAGTTCAGGGGCACGCAATAAGGAGAGTCTTATCCCTCAACATCCCTTAGTCTCCAAGGAACGTAGTTGAGAGATCACGGTAATGTTTCCCGGTCGCTACGCAGTACTCCCCATAAGAAGGAAGAAATGAAACTATCAAAAGGGCCCGCCGAAGAGGTACCTAGACAAGAACGAGAGGAAGAAAATTAATCGATGGTATAAATGAAAATTTCACATAAGATTTAAGAAATACTTTATTTCATTAATTTGGATAATTCTATTCAAGATTTTTTTTTTTTTAATTAATTGATTTTATTAACTTGAAAAAGAATTGAAGAGATTGATTTTATTCAATATTAAAGTTGATTAATTATGCTGATTGAAAAAGATTAACAATAAGAGAATTATTTTTATTCAAAGATTTTAATTGATGGATTTTATTATATGGAATTATCCTATACAAATTCTATTCTTGATTTCATTAATTAAATTTCTTATTAATTTTTATTATTAAGAAAAATCATTTTATTAAAGATTTTATTTAAATGACTTCATTATTTTCAGAAAGAATTGAAATAGGTCATTAATAAAAGAATTGTTTTTCTTTTATTATTTAAGATTTTACTTAATTAAATTTACTATTCATTTAAATGATTTTATAAAAAGGAAATTTAAAATAGATTATACTTTTAGTAAAAGGAATCATATTCTAATTCAATCTTAATATCAGGGAAAGAAAGAAAAGTAGAAAGCAATAAATCTAACTAAAAGATTGTTAACTAAGTTAAATGATAACCAAAAGAGAAGTAGAACTCTTCTACACGTAACTCCCACTAATATAGGGATTTAGGTGCACATTAAAGACATTAAGAAGACACATGTATTTGAGAATATTGGAAATTAAAATATTAAATTAATTTAAATATGTGCATGGAAAGACACATGGCACACAGGCTTTTGCTATATAATGAGGGAGGAGAAGGAGAGAAGGACTTCTCTTTTTCTCCCTAATGTTGGATGGTCATCATAATCTCAGATTATGTTATGATCCATGGAGTTGGGATTAACCAGAACGGGGATTGCGAGATCCTTTCGGGAGGCTAGATTGTGTGTGTTCTTATGGCCCCATTAGCTCGTGGGTTTGGGGTGAAGAAGAATAACCCCGATACGGTAGGGAGGTCAACCGAGGGGTCACTCGGTACTTCATCAGGAGATTGGATTGGATCGTGCGGAAACCACTTCGAGAACTCCATCGATTCGCTAGACCAACCATCGAAATCAGGTTTGAAGTATTTTTATTTTATTTATTTTGCTAAATCTTTTTGAGAATGAATAAATCTGAGTATATAGTTTTAAATATTGACATTCATGTACTACGATAGATAGAACTAGATTTGTGGCTTCTATATCTTCTTATGAAATATCGTAGTGGAAGTTTTTTTTTTCGGACCCCGAAAAAGGGGGTCCCTACATTTGGTATCAGAGCTGGTCGAGCCTTGAGGGCACCGGACTCACATTATTCAGGGATCATCGATAAACTCTTGAAGATTTGGAGTGAAACCGTCGAGCAGGGATCCACCCAGAGTGAATGGTATTTAAAAAAAAACAGGTTTTGTTCTTTAGATCTTTATTTGAAACTCTATGTGAAATATGATATCTAGTTTAGTTTCTAAATTTATCTAACTGGAATGAGTAGATCCAGATTTATAATCATTGTAATTTTTTGAATAATTGTGTTGGAAATTCCGAATTGGTTATTTATTGAATCTCTGTTTGTGATAATTGTGGCGGCCAAAACGTTCTTGTTCTAATGGCTTAGATCGACCTTGCAAGTTTATTATGACCCAGATCTGTAAATATTATGCTATTCTGATTAATGTTGCTGAAAATTTTGAATAGCATTACTCTTTAGATCTTGTATAAAACTCTGTCTGCAAATTCCAAGATGTCTGAGCGCCTTCCATGCTTAATGGCTGAGGTGAAATCCTATAGGATTATCCAAACCTCTGGTTGCAAATTGTTAGATGACTAGGATAAACGCTCAGGGTTTGACATGAATAAAGTCGATCCCTGTATGTTGTTCTTATTTAAATCCCTGTTGTAATCCGAGGACATTCAAACGTTTTGTAATCTCCCTATGCTATACTTCTTTAAATTTATGTGCATTATTATTCGATCTCTGGTTTGTTAAAAAAAAAAAAATTATGTGCAGATATACAAGGATTTATTTAACAGTCCATCTATTTTAACGACCAAATCGTCGATCTATAGAGTACTGTTGTCAGATGCCAATTTAAATGCTTAAACCCTAAACTTTAAACTCCTCAATTGTTTGAACCTTACGTTGAGTGAAAGCTTTTTGATTCCTTCATACTTTTGTTAAAATTTTCAGAAAATTTTGAGGTAGACGACCGAGCAAGATTATGTCCTGTAATGTATACCTTGCTTAACTCCTCCACCTCTACCCGATCGAGATTTTGGTAGACTCCATAGCTCGGCGTAATGGATCTATATATGGAATCCCTACTTTACAGCTCGTCTGCGTTAGATCAACCGAGAGAAGCCAATCTGTAGCCCTGCTTTGTATTCTTTAACTTTGTGCATCGAGTCTGTGCAACCTGGATTTCCAAGACCGAATGTTTCATACTTGAAAGATCTATCTGCGAGGCGTATGATTGGTCATGTTTAGTACACATTGCTAGCTTTGAAAAGATATATATAAATATATATAATGCGATAAGATCATGTCACCCGTGAACTCCAAGCAGTCGTGGCAGTGCATCCATGCTACTGTAACTCATAGTTATCATAGTGACAATTGACCCAAGTGTGATGCTATCTCTTGTCAATTGGTTTATCAAAATATTATCATGCCCTTATCAATTTGTCACCATGGTCGTAGATCACGCGACTGTATGTCCGTCTAGTGCGCATTAATCCCGTAAATATTTGATGTTAAATTAATTTGTGGTTTCGTAGAGAAATAGTTTAATATCAACCTCAGCTTCCCCAAACAATCTGGGTAGTGAACCCATTCAGAAATCTTATAGAGTGATACCATTGATTCATGCTTGCATTACGGGATAAGTAGCGAGCTAGATCAACCCTGATTACCTAACAGTGACCGTATCTTCCTCTTAAATTAACGTTTGAACCGTTGTAGTTATGGGAAAGACATTTGATTATGGGATTGGCTGTAGTAGTGGGTGAGGAATTATCCTTGAGTTTAACGCCCACTCAAATGTCAGCAGCCAGGGCTTGAGAATGCCCATGATTATGGTTAGTGAATGAGAATTTATCTTCATCTTAACGCGTCCACCTGCCTGCAACACTCCGAAGACACCAATGTTTCCATACCATCAACCCCATGCATACCAAGTAAAGAGACTCCATACAACCCTGGAGACCGAGAGATGTTATCTATGTTCAAAGGTTAAGTCCCTAGATCACATTCAAATCCCGCTCTGTATGTAACCCATATTTATGCTTTTGATTGATGATTAATCATTTTACTGCGCCGATAAAAAATACATGTGAGTTTGGATCTGTGTAGAATTTAAACGTTATTATTTATGTGTATTCCGTTGACAGACTTTCCAACTCCGTATATCGTGATCTCTCCGATTTCATGAATAGTGATGATTAAACCTTATATATATCCCTATTTTCCATAGAGATCACGAATTAGCATCTGCGTGGCTAAGTCCCAGCGAATCTTCTCACTCTCACACGGCTTAGCAGAGTCTTTGACTGTGTATCTAATGATTCAAAATTTCATGAACTTACGTTGCCTGCAAATAATCCGAAAATGCTTCTTTACCACGACGAGATTCTGTAAATTTGGCATGCCAGATCTGTTATACTGAACCTAAGCTCCAACCTGCCATTGGAACCTGCCATTGGAACCGTCCGCAAAAGCATAATAACTCCACGATCTAAATTTCTCTTCAAAATCTGCAATTAATGGAGAACAGGAACTAGCAAGGATTGAGGGCATTTGAACCTTTATCATATAGTTATTAATCACGAGCCACGTCTCTATTTTAGCCCGGCCAATCAATGTATCCCAATTTAACATCAGCGCCAGCCAAGCCAAGTCACCTTTTTGCATGCTCTCATTCCACCTACCAAAATCTTTGTTGGATTAACAAAAGGACTGGTGGCCCCAGATTATTGCATTCTACAAAAGATGTTTATACCTTATGAATGAAAAAAAACGAGAGAGGTAAGGACGTAAATAAAGATTTTGCCATGTACATTTTAATACTTCATTACCATCGCTTAAAATAATTTTGCTATATCATAGATGTCTCTTTTTGAGTCATGTTTTCTTTTATATATTATATATGAACCCATACCACTAAAATAGCACTAGAAGAATAATGAATTCCTTATACTAGGAAAATTTATGTTCTATTTGAAGATTGATCATGTAGGGGTTGGAGGCTCAATATGTTCATTTATCTATTTTATTTTTATTTTAAAATATGGCTTATGATATTGTTCAAAGGTCGTAACATATATAGGAAAGTTTTAGTTTGATATAGAATTGCATTTATTATATAAAATTTTGGGAAAGCTTTCATTTGATATAAAAATAAATATATATTGGCATGTAATATTTATAGTTTGGAAAGTTTTAAATTGATATATATATTTGTATTTATTATATAAATTTTGGAAAGTTGTCATTTGACATATATATATTAGTATTTAATATATTTTGGAAAAGTTGTTATTGAGAGAGTAAAATATGGATATTTTGACAACTATTTTGATTATGTGGCAAGATATTGTAGGATACACAAATATTGTTCATAAATTTTGCATACATATCGTTGTATTGGAAAATATTATAAAATTAAACTATCTAAATTGAAAATAATTGCAATTTATATGTTCATTTATGAAAAAGAATTGTGATTAATACATTCGTCATGAATGCTTGGAAAATTAAACATTTTTACTCATGTGGAAAAGCATGGCATTCCATATATACATGTCATATGGAAGGAAATTGCATTTTAGGGATATTATTTCATATATATTGGCGAATGCATTATAGGTACTTATGAGTTTGATGAACCATGCTCTTTAGTTTCTACATTTTGGGAGGACACTCATTTTATATTCAATTGATTATATTCATGTCGTTATATAGTCCAATTATTTACCAGCATGAATGTTATCTTACCATACAAGAATCGGATCATATCACTACATTATGTTACATCTAATAAGGTTGAGATGTTATTACATTGGGGTTAGATAACAAAAGATCTTAAATTTTTAATTAGAAATTGTTAATATGAAAGAAGGTGTCGTCTATCTACCTCACTTACATACTAATGCAATAGATCCTCCATCGTAGAGAATATAAAATATAAGAGATTTATAAATTGACTAAAAGGAAGCATTGATCTAGGCTAAGACAGGATACATAGATTGTAACGATAACATAAAATTTGTATTTCAAGGAAAAAGGACCAGGGGAAAGGAACAAGACCGGAGATATTTTAAACTTTCCTACATAACCATGATGGGAAAAGCAAGTGGACAGATATAATTGGTGAATTTACTAAATGATGGAAAATTGATAAATTTTAAATAGTAAGACCCCAAGGTGCTCTCATTGATGAGACTTTGACAGATTGTCAAGGGGGTGAAACGAACTTAGAATTTGGAAACCCTGGTATCAATGTTACTAGCATGAGAAGTTGATTCCAACGAAACTAATTTTTCTAGCATGACAATATTGTTAAAAGAAACGAAAAAAATTACAAACTCTATGTGATCATGACAACAATAAAAGAAGAATTCTCACTTGGGAAAGTCCACCGAAGGGACCAAATGAAGACGATTTTAGTAAAACGATGTATGGAGATGATCGACACAATGAACTGAATGCAATAAAGCTAACCACAAGGCATGGTAAAACCTTGATTAAAAGTGGAATAACCCTAGATATGGAACCCGATGAGGATAAGAAAACACTTAGCGTGACTTGATGAGTTTGTCGAAGTGGTCATATGACAACAAAATGATGAAATGAGGTAAGGATGTGATAACCTCATTGACTTGGACAAAATGCTACTAACGAAAGGACTAAGAGTTAAATTTAAATATGTTCGACTAAGTCACTAAATTTCGACGACTCGAATCCTAACTTATTGAGAACCAACATTATTAACACATTTAGAGGTATTTTGGAAGTAGTCCTATGGAATTTTGTTTTTGGACTATTTTAAGGTCTCTCCTGATTTGTTAAAACCATGATTATATCTTACTAAATATTTTATGATGTTTACCTTCTCGACTGGAATGGAAGATAACCTAATAGATTTGAAACCTTGCTTGGATTACTTATATTGATAAATTATTGGGTGGCTATTGACGCAACGCAACTTGTTGGAAATTTGAACTTCGTAGACCCTCGTGAACAAATGAGAGATATAGGAAATCCTGTTGGGACTGACAATTATGGAATGTGTTATCGGATTGATATGACGAAGTTACGATTAAGTTCCTGAGGGTGTATTGTAATTGTACTAGATGATATAGGAGCTAATGAATTTAACCACTTGTGCTTATAGCCTTGATTATTGGAGAAAACTAGAATTCAATGATGATAGGGATGTATGAATCTCTTTATTATATACATGTATTGTGTATCAATATAAAGTCTTTTTAAATCTTTTTGAGAATGACTCTTACACTATTGAATTAAATAGATTATGTTCAAATAGAATGTAAAACATGGTTATTATGGATGTATTTAATAATAAATGACAAGTAATGACCATATATGAATTTAAAGAAAGAAGTGCTTAGATAATTTTGAAGGTGGGATGCTTATGATTTACTATCAAGAAGGAATGAATATATATAATGTTTAATAATGGGAGATTGTGACTTACGATGAGCGATGCATGGAGATTGACGCGGAAAATTTAGAGCTACGGTTTTACTTCTTCTCCTTCGGTAAGGATACTCCCAGCTTCTTGAACAAGTTAGAATTATTCTCCTCTAAATTGGCTCGTATGTAAGATTGAATTGCATTCAGGGTTTGTATACTTTTCATGAAGGGTTTTGCGTCAAGAATTTTATCAATTGGTTGTAAATGCTTATTTTGTAAAATCAATACGATGACTTCATGGGTATGCACTACTAGTTGTAATCATGCTTTGGATTGTGAAAAGAGAGAAGTTATACTTACGTTGAATTATAGGATCTTGAGTAAGGAAGAGAAGAAAGACTTACATAACTTTTTTTATAAAATTTGAGCTTATACTTTTAAAATGGCCCTCCAGTATTAAATTGTACCTTGGATTATGAGAAGTGAAAGGTTGTATGTAAGATTAGTTTATGAATGGCTAAGTTATGTATTGCAGAATAGAATTTGGAAGGGTTAGCTCTTATTTTGAAATTCAGATATTGTTTAAAATATATGATAGTTATATGTAACTATAGAAAATGAAGAAATTGGGATTGAATATCTTATCCCTTATGTTGAAATGAGTCAATGCTTTAAGGATTTTCGTAAATGATGTACTTAATAGTTTTGTTGAATGGAAGGAATTTTTCATAGACGATTTCAATCCCGGTTACAATTAGCGATGTCAAGGGAGAACTGTTGTGGGGATTGCAACACTACAAAAGGTACGATTTAGTTATATTACCAATTATGCGGTTTATACTTATACGAGAGTAGAAAAAAAGAAATGAAATTTTATTATCAATTGTATATTGAAGAAATGAATGTGAAAAGGACATGAAAACTCACCGTGGAAGCACATGAGACTTAACTTCGGGATGAAGTTATAATAAGAGGGGGTGTATGTAATGCCTACCTCGGTACCTTAATTGTTTAGAATAATGAGGTACTAGTTTTGAAATGAACCGGCTAAGTAAAACATGAACCATTTGAATTTACTTTAAAAATGCTTGAATGGCACTTATAGAAACTATTACTCGACTGATTGAGATAGAATGACTAAATGTTAGATATGCTTGACTGGTTGAGATAGAATGAATGAATGTTGGATATGCTCGACTGATTGAGATAGAACGATTGAATGTTAGATATGCTCAACTGATTGAGATAGAACGAATTAATGTTAGATATGCTCGACTGATTGAGATAGAATGACTAAATGTTAGATATGCTCGACTGATTGAGATAGGATGACTGAATGTTACATATGCTCGACTGATGGAGATAGAATGATGAATGATAGATATGATTTACTGATTGAGAGAAAAGGATGAATAAAATATATACTCGACTGACTGAGATATTATGATGGATGATGAAATATTTCATAGTGCAGTGCTACTAATGTGCGCTTGACTTTGTGTGTGTGTGTGTGCAGTGGTAGGTAAGATGATTTACCGACTGACCCAAAATGGAATTATAGGGGTCGTAAGAACAGAAAGAACACATAGGGGTACGACGACTGACTTTCAACCCTAGATTAGTAATCCATGCATGGGTGAAGTCGTTTCAGCTCACTCAGGGAAGCGTATGCTGTATGGGCAAGGCCATAACAATTTGGTCGCGTACGATGAGTTGAGGTGAGCGCAATAAGGACAGCCTTATCCCTCAACATCCCTTAGTCTCCAAGGATCATAGTTGAGAGATCACGGTAATGGTTCCCGATCGCTACGCAGTAGTCCCCATAATAAGGAAGAAATGAAACTGTCAGAAGGGCTCACCAAAAACGTACCTAGACAAGAATGAGAGGAAGAAAATTAATCGATGGTATAAATGAAAATTTCACATAAGATTTAAGAAATACTTGATTTCATTAATTTGAATAATTCTATTCAAGATTTTATTTTTTTTAATTAATTGATTTCATTAATTTGAATTGATTTTATTAACTTGAAAAAGAATTGAAGAGATTGATTTTATTCAATATTAAAGTTGTATAATTATGCTGATTGAAAAATATTAACAATAAGAGAATTATTTTTATTCAAAGATTTTAATTGATGGATTTTATTATATGGAATTATCCTATACAAATTCTATTCTTGATTTCATTAATTAAATTTTTTATTAATTTTTATTATTAAGAAAAATCATTTTTAAATCATTTTATTAACGGTTCTATTTAATTGACTTCATTATTTTGAGAAAGAATTGAAATAGGTCATTAATAAAAGAATTGTTTTTCTTTTATTATTTAAGATTTTACTTTAATTAAATTTACTATTCATTTAAATTTTTTATAAAAATAAAATTTAAAAATAGATTATACTTTTAGTAAAAGGAATCTTCTTTTAATTCAATCTTAATATTAGGGAAAGAAAGAAAAGTAGAAAGCAATAAGTCTAACTAGAATATTGTTAAGTAAACTAAATGAGAACCAAAAGAGAAGTAGAACTCTTCTACACCTAACTCCCTCTAATCTAGGGATTTAGGTGCACATTAAAGACATTAAGAAGACACATGTATTTGAGAATATTGGAAATTAAAATATTAAATTAATTTAAATATGTGCATGGACAGACACATGGCATACAGGCTTTTGCTATATAATGAGGGAGCAGAAGGAGAGAAGGACTTCTCTTTTGCTCCCTAATGATGGATGGTCATCATAATCTCGGATTATGTTATGATCCTTGGAGTTATGATTAGCTGGAACAGAGATTGGGAGATCCTTTCGGGAGGCTAGATTGTGTGTGTTCTTATGGCCCCATTAGCTCAGGGGTTTGCGGTGAAGAAGAGTAACCCCGATACAGTAGGGAGGTCAACCGAGGGGTCACTCGGTACTTTGTCAGGAGATTGGATTGGATCGTGCAGAAACCAATTCGAGGACTCCATCAATTTGCTGGAACAACTCTCGAAATTAGGTTTGAAGTATTTTTATTTTGATAAATCTTTTTGAGAATGAATAAATTTGAGTATATAGTTTTAAATATTGACATTCATGTACTACAATAGATAGAACTAGATCTGTGGCTTCTATATCTTCTTCTAAAAAATCGTACTGGAATTTTTTTTTTGGGGGGACCCCGAAAAGGGGTTCCCTACAAGAAGTACATGTGGAATGACAGAGAGAACATCAGGTACAGAGACCTATCTAGCAATCATTGCTGACTATATTGATATTTGTTTTCTTCTAGTTTGACTCTTTGGGAAAGAGTGAAATTCTTCAAGAGTCCATCATTTCATCACGTCATGGCTATGTTGGATCAGAGAACAAGAAAATACTAATGTCAACA
This sequence comes from Larix kaempferi, assembly GCA_027924585.1. NCBI lineage: Eukaryota > Viridiplantae > Streptophyta > Pinopsida > Pinales > Pinaceae > Larix > Larix kaempferi. Next base: position 17,823,114 of record BSBM01000493.1, on the reverse strand, counting down.
TTAATTTCATTAGTAGAGAGGCATATCAAGATGTGAAAATTTCTTACCACCTTGCAGTTTTGTTGATGATATTATTTCATGATCAATACTCTAACTTTCCTTGTGCATTGCACCTGACTGGGTCAGATGTATGTGAGAAATTATTTAACAAATTCGGTGGCATGGTCAAAGTATAGAGGGCATATGATTTCACTAACTTAATTCATGCTATTGGAACCATTAATAAAGTTTTGGAAGAAGAATCGAATCCTCAAGGGATTCATTTCAATAAATCTCATAAGAAACAAATGAGTATCTGGAATAAATTGCATCAACAAACAATAGAGGAAGGTGATTTATTTTCACAATATGATTCAATATCCACAGATAATAAAATTATAGAAGCTATCAAGATAGGATTGGAGGATGCATAGGGAATTTTACTAGGTCTTGGCAGGAAACTAGAAAGACACACAAAAGATTCTTGGTGGTTTAAACCATGGATAGAGGATCAAAATTATTCAACATTTGAAGCTGTGGATGAAGTAGTTGATAATTCTTCACCGGGTCATTCCACATCCATATTCCAATCTTCGTATTTTATGGTACTCAATGATAGTGAATTGCAAATGATGGAAATTGAGTGGAGGCACGACTTGGATGGAATTTTATATTTTGTTGATGAGAACGTAAACATAACTACCAAACCAGTGGTGGAGCTCAATGACAAGGACATGTACAAATATTGTTTGGTTAGTCAATTGAATGGAAATCCGACATTATCGAAAGATAGATTGACTAAAGTGAGGAATGGAGTATACTTCAGGCGAGATGAGAGGGCCCCCAAAAGGGGTGTTGCAATTGGTTTATATTGTGCAGTGTTGTTTGAGAGCGAGTCTATAGCTATAGCTGAATGTACTACAAGAAAAGGTATATCTCAAAGTACAAAGTACAACATTTCTTGTGGGACTTGGTGCATTGGAAGAGTTCAAAGAATAAGAAAGAAGGATGGTAATAGGGTTTTCGATTACCATAATGATTAATGACATGATGTTTTGAATTGGTCTAAAGGTGTTGAGCTTCAATGTTGTTGGTACAATAGAATAAAGGAGCAACGCATGTACAAGTATGATTCAACGGAGCATTTATTCATACAACTTGAATCTGTTATAGCAATGACAAACCTATCATACAGGATCAAGAATGACACATACAAGTTAGAAGAAATCGACCATGAAATTTATGAGGATTTCATTAAAATTTTAAATAGTTTGAAGTTTTCAAAACTATCTTATAACTTATTTATAAAGTATTATTTTTTGTATTATCGTTGATTTGATTGTATCAATTTTACACTCATTTTATACTTTATGGCTTTAGGTGCGGTGAATGGTTTGAATGTTGAATGGTTGGGATAACTCAATCTAACGTTATCAATTGTCAAATATTTATTTATGCTTTCTTGAAGCATGGTTCTTGAGGGTTCTTGAACTTTTGTACAATAAATTAAAAATGGCCACTTGTATGATTGGATCGTAAAATAGATGGATCTTCCTTCATTTTTTTGTTCAAATTTTGGTGGCCATGCTCATATTAGAGTTTTTAGAATTGGCTAGTTAAACAATTATATTTAATATTACTTTTAAAGGGATGAAACCAGTTTTTGTATGTCAAATTTTGGTGCCCACGCCCATGTTTTGTGGTTCAAGATTTTTCACCATGAATATCCTTATGGCGTATATGCTTGTTAGGTTTTGAATTATATGTTTAATTTTCATAGCATTAAATGCTATCCAATGATATTTTATCAATTGAATATCAAGGTTTTGTAATGAATAGTTTTGAATCTTCAAATGTGTTTTTATGTTCTACAACAAGTTGTGATGATGGCACCTATAGTTCCATCAAAAGGTGGTTTGACAAAAATCAAATCATCAGGGAAGAGGAAGCCTGTTGTGCTCATTAGAAATCCCCCGATATCACAAGTAGCATAGTACGTCGTGACTATTTCACCAAGGTCCATGTCACTAGCACAATTTAGGCCCTCCGGTTTTCATCAGGTTTTGACTACTTTGGGAGTTACACTCTCTTTATTGTCTCCAAATATTCAATTTTCACATGTATCTGCTACTACTGGTATAATGACAAGTATTTATGCTCCTACAGGCCCTCTACCTCCCATATCCCGATTGTATTCAATGTTTCCCCCGTATGCTTCTCAATGTCCATTTGGTAGCTATATATCTATGCCAGCATGGCATCATATGAACTCATATGTTCCAAATCATTATCCGTCCTCTGCATATGGATATCAAGCATTTACACCTTCTTCACAGTATTTGTCTCATCCTTCCCAACCATATTTTTCACCTACCCAAATTTTGAGAATAATTATTTTATTTTGCAAAATATTTTATGCTAAGTTATAATTACAAAGTTTTGTAATTATGACCAAATCTGGTCAAAGATGACTGTAATGACTCATTATTATTATTTAATAAATTAAAATAGCATATAGACACTCAAGAAAGCTATTACAAGAGTGTTGACTGACCCACTAGAAGGAATGGAAGCTGCTAGAAGGCATGGGATAGATGGCAACATTTGCACTCCACCACTAGCTGTTGGTTATGGGACAACTACCCCTAGAATTGTGGCATTATTCCCAGGTGGGGAAGTGAGAAAACAGCTCATTAATGACTAGTTAATCACAAAAGGCCTAGGCAGCCTATATAAGGCAATTCGAATTGAGTAGGAAACTCTTACAATATTTTCTACAAAAATATTCCTCATGTGCATCAGGTGATGACTGAGAGATTCAAATTAGGGAGGCTATATGAGAATGCAATTGTAAGTCTGCAAATTATTTTTGAGAAGGAAAACCAGAGGTGCTGGTGCAGGTCTCTTTGACTGCTAAGTCTGTAAGACTGGATAAACTACTTGCTGCTGTAAGATTGAGGACCTAAGCTTCTAAGTTTCTTCCTCCTAGTGGTTCAGTGAACAGGCTCGGGGGTCCTAAGGCAAGCAGCTTGGCTGGCTTCAAAAATTGGTTGGGTGGAACAGGTTCCTTGGGCTATTTGTTTCTCCTACAGTCAACCAGGTTTTACCGTCCCTACTTTTATTTACATTTAAATGTCTCTGCATTATAGAAGTATTAACTCAGGCATGCAAAAGAAATTATTTTATGTTCTGAATGGAAAAAGCTTTGTGAAATATTTGATTTGATAATCATCTCTATATGTTTCCCCATGTTGTTCTCTGCATTGTACTCCAGTATAGAGAAGTAGATTAAGGAAGATAAGTGATAGGAAAAATTCCATTGATTGGAAAGATGATTATAGTAATGTTCTTGTTAGAATTTGGTCCTATATTTAAACACAGTAAACATTCCAGTATAGCATCAACCACAACATAGAATTCATTTAATTCATACATGAAAAAAACACAGTATGTTTCTGTACAGTTCTATATATTGCTTTTAACTCATCTTTTTTTCAGCCAGTAAGCAAATGCACATCAATCTTATACATTTCAGGTTTTTCAAGCAATTGCGTTTTTTTTCAAGATCATGAATTTCATATCCCCAAGCATTTCACAATTCTAGGTATTATAACAGCTACAAAATAAATCTCTGTACAGATTGAATATATTTGTGCACATACTATTCTTCTCTTAAACTTTCATCCCTAATTTCATTTATCCAACATTTGCACAGTACCATAAAAACCTTAAGTTATCATAAGACCAAGAATCCGAGCCTTTATTCGGTTTATAGTTTATAAATTCCTTATCAAGCGAGTCATGGTAAACTACAGATGATTATTTTCGTAACAGAACTAACATCTAACCCTAAACAACATTTTATTTCTTCTTACTTACTACTTTTCAAATTGAGAATGCAAACAAGACATTTAAACATCAAGTAACTTCGCTAGGCTGAAGGTATTATTTATCTTCCAAACCCTCGCTAGCATTCCGAGACTACTTCAAGATAGTAAGCATCACTTAAAGCACGATTTAGTATCAAAGTCTGATGAAAACTCACAAACCTAGCATAAACAAAAACACAGCATCGAAACCTTTTGATACCCAGTGTAGAGCTCGTGTACGAAAGCACTATACCAGCCAGGAAGCAGTCGAACCTTCAAATAGGGTTTTCTTTCATAGCACAAAATAGAACACTGTGGCATAGTTATCCCAAACACTAGATAGCCGAACTTCATATAATCACTATTCCAAATATAAAAATCAACAACAATGATGAAGTACAGGAAAGGAAAGCTATCAAAGACAACCATCGTGGTTCAACACCACCTCAACAATTGTTCAAACAGGTTATCAAATTGCACTTTAACCAAAAGGGTAATATGTCATCCATGACGAGCCTTTGTGCAAAAGGAGTGAGAGAAACCTAAACTCTCAAGCATCGCATCCACCATTAAAAATATATAGAAAAGTTTACAATTCAGTTCCACAGTGCATGGGGTTCACCCCTTATCTGTTGGGTATGTTATATCTCTTCACATGGTCGTTGCGTGTACAACACGATTTTTGGTTGCTTTTTTGCTTTTTCGCGATTTTTCGCCAAGTGGGAGAATGTTTGGGTTGCTTTTTTGCTTTTTCGCGATTTTTGACCCATTGTACTCTATCTAATCCCGGTAAAAGGGATTAGGGTTGTAACCTAATTTCGGGTAAACGAATTAGGGTTTTAGATGCTGCGGAATACCATTTATTGTATTGTACATGGTTAAATAAAACATATAATGAAAAAGGAGCTGTGCGGCTCTAAGTTTTGCTGGTTTTTTCTCGGTTAAGGGTTTCTAGGTGAAAATATCTGTGTAATGTGTGTGCCATTGTGTATTTTCTGTAAATGCTTAAGAATCGTATAAGTTTGTACTTCACTGTTAAGGTTTAAAACTTGCATTTGGTATCAGAGCATTTTTTGGGTTCAGAGGGACGCCTTTGTTTCCAAGGGTTTGGCTCGATCTTGGATTTGTGATAAACCTGGTTTCAATGGGAGCTTTGCAGCGGTGATTTATTTTTTCTTTAAAGAATGGCGAGCAGTTCTAGATTCGAGATTGAGAAATTTAATGGTCAGAGCTTTGAGCTATGGAAGCTCAAGATGGAAGATCTTCTGGTAGATAGAGAACAATGGATCGCAGTAGATCCAGGTACCATGCCCTCTGGTGCGGTAAAAGAAGAATGGGAAAAGATGGAAAGAAAAGCAAGGAGCACCATTCATTTTTGCCTTGCAGATTCGGTATTGGTGAACGTATTTGGAGAAGACAGTGCAAAGAAGCTATGGGATAAACTGGGAAGTCTGTATCAGTCAAAGTCCCTGGTAAATAAGTTATTTCTGCGAAAGAAATTGTACCTTCTGAGGATGACTGATGGAGACTCTGTGTCAGAGCATCTAAACGCCTTCAATACTCTGGTAAGTCAGTTGACATCTATTGGTATTACAATTGCTGATGATGAAAAATGTATTAGTCTGTTGTGCTCTTTGCCAGATTCATGCGATAATCTGGTTATAGCTATTGGGAGTAATGCAACCATGCTAAACTTCGATGATGTGGTTGCATCCCTACTATTGGAGGAAATGAGGCGGAGATCCATAGATAGTTCAGCCAAGGATGCCTTATTTGTAAGAGGTCTCCCTGGAGACAGATCTAAAAATAAGTCTTCAGGTGGTAGATCTAAATCTAGAGGGAAATCTAAATCTCCAGGACCTTCTGTAAGAAAATGCTGGAAGTGCGGTAAAGCTGGGCATTACAAGAAGGATTGTAAATCCAAAAATACTGATAAAAGTAGAGGACCTAATGATGCTCCATCCGCAGATGGGAAAGAATCTACAGAGGAAGGAGGAGATGTGTATCTGGCATCTTCAAGTACACATGCAGAGCATGATTCGTGGTTGATTGACTCAAGTGCGTCTTATCATATGACTCCTCACAGGGAGTGGTTTTCTGAATATGAAAAGTATGATGGAGGAGATGTATTTCTGGGAGACAACTCGATGGCGAAAATCATAGGTCGAGGAAAGATCAAGCTACTGCTCAAAGATGGAAGGGTTAAAACTCTTCCTGGGGTTCTGCACATTCCAAAGCTGGCTAGAAACCTTATATCTGTAAGTAAAATGAATGATGCAGGTGTGAAAACATTATTTGAAAAGAACACATGCAAGATGGTTCGAGAATCACTGGTGCTGATGAGGGGAGTTCGGATTGGAACTCTATACAAGTTGTTGGGAAGCACCTTCAAAAATGGATGTAACAGTACTATTGTTCCTGAGGGTAAAAATGAAGGAGACAGAGTCCTTACTGTCTCTAGTGAGAAGACATCGCTATGGCATCGAAGGCTGGGACATATTGGAGAGAAGGGTCTTCGACTATTACAAGGTAAAGTATGGCTGAAGGCATGTCTGATTTCACATTAGATTTTTATTTCTGTGAACATTGCTTATATGGTAAACAAAATCGGGTAAGATTCTCATCTGGTGTTGTAAGAGCTAAGGGAATCTTAGAGTTAATACACAGTGATGTTTTTGGACCTGTGCCTGTTCCATCACTTGGTAAATCTGTGTATTATGTTTCATTTATAGATGATTTCTCAAGGAAAACTTGGATTTATTTCCTGCGTAAGAAATATGAGGTTTTTAATAGATTCAAAGAATTTAAGGCTCTTGTAGAGAATCAAACTGAGAAGAAAATAAAAGTACTCAGAACAGATAACGGTGGAGAATTCTGTGAAAGTGAATTTGAGGAGTTCTGTAAAACGTGTGGAATAGCAAGGCAAAAGACTACTCCATACACACCTCAACAGAATGGGGTTGCAGAAAGGATGAACAGGACATTGATGGAAAAGGAAAGGAGTATGCTCAGTGGTGCAGGGCTAACACAACAATTCTGGGCATAAGTTGTTGACACTGCGTGTTACCTAGTGAATAGGACACCCACATCAGCGTTGGTTGACAAGACACCTCATGAGGTTTGGACTGGTAAGAAACCCTCTCTCTTTCATCTCAGAGTGTTTGGGTGTGATGCTTTTGTACATGTTCCAAAGGAGAAAAGGAGCAAGTTGGATAATAAAGCGGAAAAATGTATCTTCATTGGTTACAAGGATGGAGTGAAAGGTTACAAGCTGTGGAACCTAGTAAAAAGGAAAACAGTTTACAGTCGAGATGTGATCTTCATAGAAGTTGAAAGCACTTCCAAGATTGAGGATGTACCAAAGGAAAAGGATTCAGAGAAGCTACACTTTGATCTCAAGGATGAAAGAGGTGACTCTTTTGAGGAACCAGATTCATCTGAATCAGATGAGGAGGCAGAATCGTCTGAATCAGATGAAGAGGCGGATCCACAGACTCCGGTATTGAGGATATCTGACTGAGAAAGAAGGCAAGTTGAAAGGTACAGTCCCCCTGATTTTTGTTCTAATTTTGTGTTATCTATTACTGATGATGATCCTAGAACTGCTAAAGAGGCAATGGATTCAGAAGATAGTAAGCTATGGAAGAAGGCCATGATAGAAGAAATGGATGCCTTAGACAAAAATGAGGCATGGGATCTGGTTGAGTTGCCAGAAGGAAGAAAGACTATTGGAAGCAAATGGGTATTCAAGAAGAAGTTAAATGCAGCAGGTAAAGTGGAGAAGTACAAGGCTCGACTAGTAGCGAAAGGTTATTCCCAAATTGAGGGCATCGATTTTGGTGAGATTTTTTCACCTATTGTAAAATTGACTTCTATTAGATTTCTTCTATCTATTTCTGCTGCTTTTGACCTTGAAGTAGAACAGATGGATGTAAAGACGACTTTCCTACATGGAAATCTTAATGAAGAGATCTATATGAAGCAACCAGAACGGTTTGTGGTGAAAGGAAGAAAGGAGCTTGTCTGTAAGCTGAAAAAATCTCTCTACGGATTGAAACAATCTCCCAGAATGTGGTATCAAAAATTTGATACTTATATACTGGGACTTGGTTTCTCAAGAAGCAAAGCTGATCACTGTGTTTATTTTAAGCTAACTGGTGATCATTTTATTTATGTAATATTGTATGTTGATGATATGTTGCTAATTGGAAACAACAAGGAAATCATCAAGGATGTCAAGAATCGGCTGTCATCTGAATTTGACATGAAAGATCTTGGTGCTGCAAATTTCATTTTGGGCATGGAAATAAAAAGAGATCGTGAAAACAGGAAACTCTGGTTAAATCAAAGGAAATATGTTGAAACGATATTGAAGAGATTTAATATGAAGGAAAGCAAACCAGTGAAGGTGCCCATTCCTGTAGATGTAAGGTTATCTGCAGAACAGTGTCCCACGACACAAGAAGAGGTAGAGGACATGTCTCATGTTCCCTATGCTAGTGCAGTTGGCAGTCTGATGTATGCCATGGTCTGTACTAGACCAGATATAGCCCATGCAGTGGGAGTTTTGAGTAGATACATGTCAAAACCAGGAAAGGAACATTGGACTGCAGTAAAGAGGGTCTTCAGGTATTTGCGTGGCACTACAGATTCTGCAATCTGCTACCAAGGAAGACCCGATCTAAACAGAGAGATAGATATACAAGGATTTGCTGATGCTGACTGGGATGGAGATCTTGATCACAGAAGATCTACAAGTGGCTATGTTTTTAATCTATTTGGAGGAGCAATCAGTTGGATGAGTAGAAGACAAGCTGTAGTTGCACTCTCAACTATAGAAGCTGAATACATGGCAGCTACCCATGCAAGTAAGGAAGCTGTATGGTTGCAAAGATTGTGTTCAGGTATTGGTTTTGTTCAGAATGCAGTAAAAATTGGCTGTGATAGCTCAAGTGCAATATTTCTGGAAAAGAACCCTGCTTATCACTCGAGGACAAAGCACATTGATGTGCAGTACCATTTCGTCAGAGACATGGTTGAACAAAACAAAGTGTTGCTGGAGAAGGTTGACACTTTGGTAAATGTTGCAGACTCTTTGACAAAGTCTGTGAGTACTCAGAAGTTCTCTTGGTGTAAAGAGAACATGGGCATTGTTGCCCTGAATTGTTGAAGTCATAAATTTCTCCTGTATGTGAAGAGAACAACAAGTGGGAGAATGTTGGGTATGTTATATCTCTTCACATGGTCGCTGCGTGTACAACACGATTTTTGGTTGCTTTTTTGCTTTTTCGCGATTTTTCGCCAAGTGGGAGAATGTTTGGGTTGTTTTTTTGCTTTTTTCACGATTTTTGACCCATTGTACTCTATCTAATCCCGGTAAAAGGGATTAGGGTTGTAACCTAATTTCGGGTAAATGAATTAGGGTTTTAGATGCTGCGGAATACCATTTATTGTATTGTACATGGTTAAATAAAACATATAATGAAAAAGGAGCTGTGCGGCTCTAAGTTTTGCTGGTTTTTTCCCGGTTAAGGGTTTCCAGGTGAAAATATCTGTGTAATGTGTGTGCCATTGTGTATTTTCTGTAAATGCTTAAGAATCCTATAAGTTTGTACTTCACTGTTAAGGTTTAAAACTTACATTATCCACCCACAGCATTAAAATAAGACCATGGGGTAACAACTACACAAGAATCTACCCTTAACAAATAGAAGAACAACTACGTCTTCGAAGTTCTTAGCAAACAGTAGAACCAGGCATCTAAGAGCCGAATAAAAATTTAAACAAATGAAGGCTATCCTCTGTACAACACCTATCAAATTAAAGTTTTAAATCTTAGCACACAACCATCACCGAAAATAGGGTCGAATAGTCCCAACGCTCGGCACATTGTAGTCACCATCAAACCATGCAAAGGGGCACCTACGAGGTTTCGAGAACCACCGGAGCTTACTAGAGAATAGATGTATCAACCCCATCCCCAAAACCTTGCTAATGACCTCCGACGAAGTGGGTACCTGTCAAGTATACAGTTCAAAGGGTTATGAACTGAGAAACGCTTTTATCAAATCTTTTAATATAGCAAAACTTATTTTTTCTTACCTTTAGGTTTGAAAAATATGAACATTGGCACATCAGACCAGCAAGAACGATGAAGCTTGATGGCTCTCGACAGACAACGACAGGCCGAACACGGAGAATCCATTTTACAATTTGAGGAGCGAACTATGAAGTTCAATATCGGACAAGAGAAAAACCACATACCACCATGGCCGAATCGGAGTGCTATGGCACAAAAGTCAAAACCTGCAACTCTTTAACACTATCCCTCACAGATCCTAGGTTTGAAACCCTGGAAGGATTCCTCCCCTCAACATACTAAAAAAAAAAACTACATTGCAACAGCCGATCGGCTCTACAACCTCCCACCAAAATGCAACAATGAATGCCCGAAAACCAACTTTCACTACTTACCAACGCGAGAATCGGGTAGCATCCTCAGCCTCAGATCTCACAGAGATCAACGGCATATAGTTGCCAATTAAGGCACGTCGATATTTGAACCACGATTGCAATCAATATAGCATTGATTGTTGCTTCTACCAAGTTTCCCAATCAACAGTGTGAGAGCTAGGGCATGGTACATCTCAGCTCAATATGATACTAAATACAGTTTCGATCATGTGGATACCATCCGACTCAGCTCTCCACTTCACTTCACAGTCATACAACATAATGTTGAGCCTTAAGAAAGACCGTTGGAAGCATTAACGTGCATTACCCTATCACAATCAACACCTTGCAAACGTTAGTTTCACAGTTTACATTTCATATACATAGGGGTGCGAAGGTTTGTTGTTAAACAACGTAACAACATGTATCTTATGCCCATGTGTTTATGCGAATGCCTAGTCATTTTTGGAATACCTTTGTCATACCTTAGTTAATGAAACTTTATGTTAATAGTATGCATTCCAATAGTATTGTGACTTTAGATAAGCCTTCAATTGTTAAGAACGAGTATTATATAGTACTTTATATTGCTCATAATTCCCCCCTATAGTCACACATATAGGGCATAGTTTTATATTTCATGCGTTAACCATGTATTGCTAGAACAATTGATATGAGTGAGACTTAGGAAAGGCCTAAGTCAAGTTGATGCATAACTATAATGATAATTCATAGTACCAGTATTATATTTACAAGTACTTCAGTAATGAAGACATTTGGATAATGGAATTACTACTTGGTGTCATCAATATTAGCCTTTTTGGATGATTTTCATAGATGATAAGTATAGTCATGCAAAAGCAAACAAAGACATGATTTTGATAACATTGGAGAATTGGGAAGTCAACATGTAGACGAGGTTGAGAACCAAGATAATCATACCTCCAGTGAACCTGTTTCGCAAGGAAGTTTTTAACATTCTAATTTTACATTGACGATGAATCGAAAGACACATGTACTTTTATCATATGTCGTCATAGAATTTCTTACCCGTGGTCTGCACACGGTAATAGGGTTCAAATGCCTTAGCTAAACGTAGCTAAGTAAACTCCAGGGTACCCCGTAGGACCACCGTTTCATAATCATCAAAAGCAACTATCAGAACCTAGTCAATAAAACTCTATCACAAAATATCATGAGTTACAGATAACACAAATAAAATAATGTCGTCAGCATCTTAACAAAGGTATGACATGTCACAATCATTAAATTGTCTTTAGTTAAGGGTCTCAATAATTAATTATTTTCTGCATAAATGACTTTGTTAATTAGTGCTGTCTTTATAAGCATTTATTATTTCCGCATTTACAATTATTAACATTTAGTGTTGATTTAAAAAAATGTAAATATTTATGAAATTATCGGGATGTTACATGTGCTATCAGAGCTCGCGTTCGAACTCTAGGCCTAAAAAATCCCAAGAAACATACAACAGAAATTTTCTGACTACAAAAAGTTTTACTAACTCAAGTTAAAATATTGTTATATACAGAAAATTGCTTAAAGTTACAGGTATGGAAGAATCAGCTGAACGTATGGAGGACATATTTCCACCAAACAGACATAGTACACGACAAAAATTTGAAAGAGAAGTCCATGGTAATCTGAATGACAATTCATCAGAGCTATTACATGCCTTTCAAGAATTGAAAGCAGAGATAAGATCAGTAAAGCAGGACAATGAGAGAATTATGAGAACACAAGAGGAATTAAAGCAAGTATTGTTCGATCAATACCCAACAGACGAACAAGATAGGGAAGTTGAACATACTTCCAAAACTGAAGACTTACCTTATGAGGGCAAGAGTAAGCAAGTAAAAACTGATGACGAAAACAGCAGCTCAACATCATCAAGAACTGCCAAACACCCATGTAAAAAGAAACGTGACTATTCTAGTGATAACAGTGAAGGAGGTTTCAAGCCAAAGAGAAAAAGCCATAAACAGTACAAACAAATCTCTGGGGAGTTCAAGAAAATCAAACCCCCAACTTTCAATGGCGAAACGAAGAAAGGAGAGACAGCTGAGGCATGGCTGTCCAACATGAAAAAGTATTTTCATATCTATGATTACTCAGAATCCTTAAAGGAAAAAATGGCAATTTATAACCTAACCGGGAAGGCAGATATTTGGTGGCAGGACCTCAAAAGAGTAAAGAGCATTAAGGACAGAGATGTGAGTTGGAGTAGTTTTAAAAAATACTTCAAAAATAGGTTCTTATCAGAACAGTGTTATGAAGAGAAATCGAAAGAATTCTATGATCTAAAGCTGTGAACAATGAACATGAAAGAACTAAACAATGAGTTTCTAAATTTGCTAAGGTATGTGCCATACCTGGTGGAAGAAAAACCCAAGGTTCAAAGATACCTGAGTTGCCTACCCTTCAACATCAAGGACAGAATAGAGTACAATAACCCAAAAACGTTAGAAGAAACCATGAGGAAAGCAACTTTTTGCTTTGATCAGAACAAGAAAAGAGGAGTATCTAGCTAGAAAAATCATAAACCCAGTAACTTTGAGCAGAAAAAGAAAAATTTCAGGTTTAGTGGAAATTCTGGTTTCCAAAAGAAAAAATTTCAGGATCGAAATTTTCAAGGGAATAGTTCCAGAAATAATCAACAGCGGAAAATTACAGCTCCCAGAAATGTTCCCAATGTTGTCAGAACCAATGATCAGAAGCCACCTATAAAATGTTTCGAGTGTCAAGGTCCTCATTATGCTTCAGAATTTCCCCTTAGGAAGTGGACCGCTAACCACATTCACTCCATACAATCTGAAGCTACTGTAGGATATTTGGCAAGAGAAGTAACCATAATTAATGCAGCATTAGACAATCGGCAATCAGAACACCAAGTCTCAATGGTAGAGGTTGAAGGTATGCTATAAAACCATCCAGTTTCTATTTTGATTGATCCTGGTGCTAGTTTGAGCTATATATCACCAGATATTGTAGAAAGTTGTAAGTTGAAAACAAAAAGATTCAATAAATCCTGTTTAGTTAAACTAGCAACAGGAACAAAAAGAAAAGTTTCCGATTTCGTGGAAAGTTGTGTTTTATCTATGAATCAGTTAAAAACACTTATCAAGTTAAATGTTTTTACCTTTAGGATCATATGACATCTTAATTAGAATGGACTGGTTAGAAGCTCATCATGACATTCTGAATTGTTATGAGAAAAGTTTCACTTGTTTAAATGATGAAGGAAGGACAATAGAAGTGAAGGGTATTCCTAGGAAGACATCCCTTAGACCGATTTCAACTATGCAGGTAAAGAGAGCAATCAGAAAGGGATGTCAAATGTTTGCAATAAATGTAGTAAATGAGGGGTTAAGTACTACAAAAGACAAACTAAAATTAGAAGACATACCCGTCTTAAATGATTTCCAAGATTTTTTTCGTGAAGAAATTCTAGGGTTACCTCCTAAAAGAGATCTAGATTTTACTATTGGACTAATACCGGGTGTAGTGCCAAATTCCAAAGCTCCATATAGGATGAATATACTAGAGTTGAATGAGTTGAAGTCTCAGTTGAAAGAACTGATTGATAAAAATTATATAATACCCAGCGTGTCCCCATGGGGAGCACCGGTCATTTTTGTTAAGAAGAAAGATGGTACCTTAAGACTTTGCATAGATTGTCGTCAATTGAATAAAATGACGATCAAGAATAGATATCCGTTGCCCCACATTGATGATCTATTTGATCAGCTATGTGGAGCAATGATATTTTCAAATATTGATTTACGGTCAGGATATAATCAGGTTCGCATGAAGGATGAAGACATTTTCAAAACAGCCTTTAGAACTCGATATGGACATTATGAGTTTGTGGTCATGCTGTTTGGATTGACTAATGACCCGACATTATTCATGTGTCTAATGAATAAAATTCTGCATAAATACTTGGATAAATTCGCCGTTGTGTTTATCAATGATATTTTAGTATATTCTAAGAGCAAGGAAGAGCATGATGAACATCTCCGTATCATTCTGCAAGTTCTGAGAGATCACTAGTTATATGCTAAGTTCAGTAAGTGTGATTTTTACAAAGACAAGATTCAGTACTTAGGACACATAATCTCTAAGGAAGGAATTTCAGTTGACCCCGCTAAGATAAAATCCATTAATGAATGGCGAGTCCCTAAAGATGTTTTGGATGTACGATCATTTATGGGTATTACTGAGTATTACAAAAAGTTCATTGAAGGGTTTTCAAAGATTGCAAACCCCATAATGTCCTTGCAAAAGAAGGGAAAGAAGTTTGTATGGGACCAAAAGTGTGCAGACATTTTTAAAAGGTTGAAAGAATTACTGACTACAACACCTATTTTGAGGATTGCAGATCCTAATAAGGATTTTACAGTATGTACAAATTAATGTAATGACGGACTTGAAGGAGTCCTAACACAAGAAGGACATGTTATAACCTATGAATCTAGAAAGCTGAAAATACATTAGAAGAATTATTCTACTTATGATCTGGAATTATTAGTAGTAATTCATGCTTTGAAGATGTGGCATCACCATCTTATTGGCAGAAAATTTACCTTAATGACAAATAACATAGGGATGAAGTATTTACTAGATCAGACGAATATGAATGCTAGACAAGCTAGATGGCTAACTTTTTTGAGTGAGTATGATTTTGAAATTCATCACATTAAAGGGAAAGAGAACAAGGTTGTTGATGCATTAAGTTGTAATGCAAGGATAAATTTTATTTCAGCCATCAGCACTACACAACAGATTTGGAAAATCAGATTTTTGAAGGGATTAAGACTAATGAGGAATACATAAAATTACATGAGAAGACAGCAGAAAACAATTCTGAAAATTCTATGGCAGATTACAGTTTGAAGGAAATTGGGTTGTTGTTGTACAAAAATAGATTGTATGTACCCAATGTACCAGTAGTAAAAATTTTGATCTTAGATGAGATGCACAAAAGCCATGATTCTTGCCACCCAAGTTATTAGAAAACCATCACTATGTTACGAAAGGAATACTATTGTCCCAGGATGAAGGATGATGTACCAGAATACATAGCTAAGCGTTTTGACTGTCAAAAGGTGAAAGTGGAACATCAACATCCTGCTTTGTTTCTATATCCATTGCTTATACCTAGCTGGAAATGAGAAATCATAAGTATAGATTTTATCACTGGATTACCAAAGAATCAGAAACAAAATGATTCCATCATGGTGGTAGTGGATAAAATTAGCAAAGTAGCACATTTTATTCCTGTAAAGACTACTCATAAGGCTCGAGACATTGCAGAAATTTTCATGAAGCATATTTTTTGACTGCATGGGATACCAAAGGTAATAGTTTCGGACCGTGATTCAAAGTTTACAGGAAATTTTTCGAGGTCTTTGTTTAAAGGGTTGAATACAACCTTAAATTTCAACACCGCATTTCATCCTCAAACAGATGGACAGACAGAAAGGGTGAATGAGATTTTGGAAGACATGCTAAGAATGTATGTTAAGGATCAGCCTGGTAAGTGGGAGGAGTATCTGCATTTAGCAGAATTTGCTTATAACAATCATTACCATGCATTAGCCAGGCTTAGCCCATTTGAAATTCTTTATGGTAGGAAATGTAATACACCTATTTCTTGGGGTGATCGAGTTAACAAAGTTATTTTAGGGCTTGAATTGTTGCAAGAATTAGAACTAATTGTGAAACAGGTACAAGGAAATCTTAAAGCTACCCACGATAGGCAAAAAATTCAAGCAGACCTTAAAAGAACTCATAAAGAGTTCCAAGTTAGTGAGCATGTTTTTCTTAAGGTAAGACCAAAAAAGAGTTCACTGAAATTGGGAAGTTGTGCCAAGCTGGCACCCAGGTATTGTGGTCCCTTTGATATTTTTTCAAGGGTTGGACCCATGGCATATCAATTGGCCTTGCCCTCAAACCACAAAATACATAATGTTTTTCACGTTTCATTGGTAAATAAATATGTGCACAATGTTACTCATGTTGTAAATTGAAATGATGTTCAGGTGGAACAAGACGGCGATTTTTTGGTGGAACCGGACTGTATCCTCGGAAGGAAGGAACATTTACTCCAAAATCGCACCATTGGGCAAGTAAAGGTGCAATGGAAGCACCTTAGCCCAGCAGAGGCAACCTGGGAGTTGGAAAGTAGTATGTGGGCAGCATACCCAACTCTGTTTCAGGAACACTCAAAGAGTGAATAAACAACATCGAGGACAATGTTGAGACTTAAGGGGGGGTGTATGTCACCTACCCAAATTTTGAGAATAATTATTGTCTTTTGCAAAATATTTTATGCTAAGTTATAATTACAAAGTTTTGTAATTATGACCAAATCTGGTCAAATATGATAGTAATGAATCATTATTATTATTTAATAAATTAAAATAGGAGACAAACACTCAAGAAATTTTTTACAAGAGTGTTCACTGACCCACTACGAGGAATGGAAGCTGCTAGAAGGCATGGTACAGATGGTAGCATTTGCACTCCACCACTAGCTGTAGGTTATGGGACAACAACCCCTAAAATTGTGGCATTATTCCCATGTGGGGAAGTGAACAGGAAGCTCATTAATGACCAGTTAATGGCCTAGGTAGCCTATATAAGGCAATTCAAATTGAGCAAGCAGCTCTTACAATATTTTATGCAAAAATATTCCTCATGTGTATCAAGTGATGACTGAGAGATTCGAATTAGGGAGGCTATATGAGAGTGCAATTCTAAGTCTGCAAATTATTTCTGAGAAGGAAAACCAAAGGTGCTAGTGCAGGTCTCTTTGACTGTTGAGTCTGTAATACTGGATAAACTACTTGCTGCTGCAATATTGAGGACCTAAACTTCTAATTTTCTTCCTCCTGGTGGTTTAGTGAACACGCTCTAGGGTCCTAAGGCAAGCACCTTGGTTGTATTCAGGAATTGGTTGGGTGGAACAAGTTCCTTGGGATGTTTGTTTCTCCTACAGTCAACAAGGTTTTACCGTTCCTACTTTTGTTTACATTTAAATGCCTCTCCATTATAGAAGTATTAACTCAGGCATGCAAAATAAATTATTTTATGTTCTGAATGGAAAAAGCTTTGTGAAATATTTGATTTGATAATCATGTCTATATTTTTCCCCATGTTGTTCTCTGCATCGTACTCTAGTATAGAGAATCAGATTAAGGAAGATAAGTGATAGGAAGAATGCCATTGATTGGAAAGATGATTATAGTGATTTAATTGTTAGAATTCGGTCCTATATTTAAACACAGTAAACATTCCAGTATAGCATCAACCGCAGCATAGAATTTATTTAATTCATACATGAAAGAAAAAACAGTATGTTTACGCACAGTTCTATATATTGCTTTTAACTCATTTTTTTTCAGCCAGTAAGCAAATGCACATCAATCTTATGCATTTCAATTTTTTCAAGCAAATGCATTTTTTTCAAGATCATGAATTTCATAACCCCAATCATTTCACAATTCTAGGTATTATAACAGCTGCAAAATAAATCTTTGTACAAATTTAATATATTTGTGCACATACTATTTTCTTCCCTATAATTTTCATCCCTAATTTCATTTATCCAACATCTGCACAGTAATGTAAAAACCCTAATTTATCATAAGACTGAGAATCCGAGCCTTTATTCAGTTCATAGATTATAAATTCCTTATCAAGCAAGTCACGATAAACTGCAGATGATTATTTTTATAAAAACCTAACATCTAACCCTAAACAACATTTTATTTCTTCTTACTTACTACTTTTCATATTGAGAATGCAAACAAGACATTTAAACATCAAGTAACTTCGCTAGGCCGAAGGTATTATTTAGCTTCCAAACCCTGGATAACATTCCAAGACTACATCAAGATAGTAAGCATCACTTAAAGAACGATTTAGCATCAAAGTTTGATGATAACTCACAAAGCTAGCATAAACACAAACGCAGCATCGAAACCACTTGATACCCAATTTAGAGCTCGTGTACGAAAGCACTGTACCAGCGAGGAAGTAGTCGAAGCTTCAAATAGGGTTTTCTTTTGTAGCACAAAATAGAACACTGTGGCATAGTTATCCCAAACACTGGATAGTTGAACTTCATCTAATCACTATTCCAAATATAAAAATCAACAACAATGACGAAGTACAAGAAATGAAATCTATCATAGACAACCATCATGGTTCGGCACCACCTCAACAAATGTTCAAATAGGTTATCAAACCACACTTTAACCAAAAGGGTAACATGTCATCCACGACGAGCCTTTGTGCAAAAGGAGTGAGTGAAACCTCAAATCTCAGGCATTGCATCCACCATTAAAATATATAACAGAGTTTACAATACGGTTCCACAGTGCACGGGGTTCACCCCTTATCCACCCACACCATTAAAATAAGACCATGGAGCAACAGCTACACAAGAATCTACCCTTAACAAACAGCATAAAAACTACGTCTTTGAAGTTCTTAGAAAATAGTACAACTAGGCATCTAAGAGCTGAATAACAATTTAAACAAATGAAGGCTATCCTCTGTACAACACCTATCAAATTAAATTTTTTAAACTTAGCACACATCCATCATCGAAAACAAGTTCGAATAGTCCCAACCCTCGGCACATTGTAGTCACTATCAAACCATGCAAAGGGCCACCTACAAGGTTTCGAGAACCACCGTAGCTTACCAGAGATTAGATGCATCAACCCCATCCCAAAAACCTTTCTAATGACCTCTGATGAAGTGAGTACCTGCCAAGTATACAGTTCAAAGGATTATGAACTAAGAAACGCTTTTATCAAATCTTTTAATACAGTAAAAATTATTTTTGTTTACATTCATGTTTGAAAACTCTGAATGTTGGCACATCACACCAGCAAGAGCGACGAACCTTGATGGCTCCCGACAGACAACGACAGGCTAAACACAAAGAATCCCTTTTACAATTTGAGGAGCGAACTACGAACTTCAATATCGGACAGGAGAAAAAGCACATACAACCACCATGGCTGAATCGGAGTGCTATGGCACAAAAATTCAAAACCTACAACTCCTTAACACTATCCCTCACAAGTCCCAAGTTCGAAACATTGGAAGGATTCCTCCCCTCAACATACTAAAAAAAATTACTACATTGCAACAGCGAGTCAGCTCTACGACCTCCCACCAAAACGCATCAATGAATGCCCGAAAACCAACTTTCACTACTTACCAACGTGAGAATCGGGTAGCATCCTCAGCCTCATATCTCACAGAGATCAACGCTAGATAGTTTCCAATTAAGGCACGTTGATATTTGAACCACAATTGCAATCAATATAGCATTGATTATTGCTTCTACCAAGTTTCCCAGTCAACAGTACGAGAGCTAGGGCATGGCACAACTTAGCTCAGTATGATACTAAATACAGTTTCGATCACGTGGATACCATTCGACACAACCCTCCACTTCACTTCACAGTCATACAATGTAATGCTGACCCTTAAATTCAATAGTTGGAAGCATTAACGTCCATTACCCTGTCACGATCAACACCTTGCAAACATTAGTTTCACAATTTACATTTCATATGCATATGGGTGAAAAGGTTTGTTGGTAAACAACGTAACAACATGCATCTTATGACCATGTGTTTATGCGAATGCCTAGTCATTTTTGGAATACCTTTGTCATATCTTAGTTAATGAAACGCTATGTTAATAGTATGCATTCCAATAGTATTGTGACTTTAGATAAGCCTTCAATTGTTAAGAACGAGTATTATATAGTACTTTATATTGCTCATAATTCTCCCCTATAGTGAGACATATAGGGCATAGTTTTATGTTTCACGCGTTAACCATGTATTGCTAAAACAATTGATATGAGTGTTGATGTATATGTAACTTCGGAATGTATTTCATATATGTTGTATGTACTCCTATAGAGATGGTATTATTCCTCTATACGGAAGTGTCGTCATTTATATTGTAAGTGTCGTAACTTATACTTGATGGGTTATTAGACCACCTTGTTGGGGTCGGCCCTGTATAAGTCATGTGGGTCGAAGGGTTATTAGACCACCCTATTGGGGGTTGGCCATGTGGGTCTAAGGGTTATTAGACCACCCTATTGGGGGTCGGCCCAGTCAGCATTATGTTATGTGGTTAAGTTCGAGCCTACATGAGTTAGGTAAAAAGGCAAGTCAAGTCAAGTATAAATAGAGTGCGGGAGGCACTCTATTTGCTCACTCACTTCTCACACATGCACTCAAGGAGGAGTGGCGCACTTATGGAGGAGGAGGATCTGCTGCTAGGTTATGGCTATCTCTCTTGGTTGGTTGTATCATTTCTCTATCTATCTCTGAGGAAGTTATTGGGGTTTTTCACCTTTATGGTTTTCCCCAAGTAAATCTTTGTGTCTCTTGTGTGCTTGCATTATTGTCTCCATGATTGATATGCTGTAGATATGCTGTACATGTTGTTCTCTCAGTTAAGATCCTAGATCATATTGAAGTAAATTCAAAAAATTTAACATGGTATCAGAGCTAGCCTGAAAGAAGGCATGATATGGCATGTATGACACTTGTTGCACTTACGATGCTAGGGCTTGATATAGCAAAAACCAGTCATCGTAGCACTTTCGCTATAAATCCGTTTTGACGAAGTTTTCGGATCTGAAATTGTTACAGGCCGAATCTAAGATCTCCAGGTATCTTGTCTCCAAAGGAAAACCTCTAATTCGTTGTACTTTGTGATTTATGATCTGTACAATATAGGGTTTCTGCCTCTTCCAGATCTGAGTCAAAATTAGGTGACCTTGGGAAAAAGGTCATATCTTGAGCTAGGAAGCTCCAAATAAAATTTCGTAAAAAGTGACAGGTAGTACACAGTCTGTACTATCTCAAAAAACTTTTTCAGAGGCCTAAGTTGAACCAGTGACACGTGTCACGCCGTACAAGTTCGCTCTCCTGTATTATCCCATAAACAGGTCACGTTGCGACATTTGGCATAACTCTCTCTCAGAGAATCCAATTGAGGTCATACCTATCAGGATGGAAAGATAACAGGTCATGCTATCTCAGGAAACTTTTTCAGACCCTGTGGATCAAAAATTTCGGAGTTACACTAGAAACAATCAGGTACATATTTCTGTCAAAACAGAATTATTTTTTTTGGTACCTTCATTCATGGCTTCCGGAATTTAGGGCTTTGGAGAAAGTTGGAATTTTTGTAATTGGAGACCACGGATGGATGCTACTCATCAAAATAGAAATTTAGAGACCAAGATCAGAATTTTTGGTTGGGCAGAAGGCCGGGCTTGATTAGACCCTAGTTCGGGACTTTGATCAGAAAAGTGGAAAATTAGGGCTTCTGTAAAAATGGGAATTTTTGAAATCTGTGACCACGGCTGGAAGCTCCTCAGAAAAATAGAAGCTTAGAGCTTTGGATCAAACATTTTGATGGGGAAAAAGAGTGGGCTTCATCAAACCCCAGTTCAGGGTCACGTCCAGTGAATCCGGAAGTTTCAAAGGCAAAATTGAGGAGTGAAACTTTGCAGTTTTCAAATTCTGAATATACCAGTTTGATCAGCTCATCAAGGCACATATTTCTATCCTTTCGAAAGTTTGAAATTCAAAGTTTGAATTTTTGGGGTTTCTCTGACAAACCCATATCCAGCTCCAGGTCCAGTTCTTGCAAATCAAGTGGATTGGGTTAATCCTAGAAGAAGATGGATTGATCATCGGCATGAGTAAAGAAGTTCCTGTTTCAGAGGGAGATGAGGCTAAGGCCTTACATAAGAAGATTACAAGCGATCTCAACAGGTATGACTCATCAAGGTATGTTTCGATATTTTCCATGATTAAGTTTATGGTATGTCTTCATGTTATTACGGTTAGTACAATTTTGTTTTTAGATTTGTCGTATCACCTTAACAAAATTATGAATGCATGATAGAAGATATTCATTGGTTAGGGTGTTGTCACTTATGATTGTACTAATGCATTATGGTGTTGTATGAGGTTTATGTTGTCTACTAACATGAAAGGTACACAGAGAAATACAAATCATGTTCTGGTTCAAGAACATATGATCATGATGACATGAGGACCAAGATTCATCCATCTCATAGAAGATCCATTTACGAGGTATGTATAACTTGGTTTTGTAATAGTTAACCTATGAGATATACAGGTTACTAGCACAAGTCATTGAAGAAGAACAAGAAGACATCATGTGAGTATGTTAGACATAAATATCTAGCATGCTAATCCAGGTATGTTTTTCCTATATCAATTTAGAATCCTACCTTGTGTTAGGATCTTATACTGTTGCTGATAATGATTATTCATGAAGTCATGGGTTTGAATAATCATGGTTGTATGCATATTATGTTTCTTACCTTAATTGATGATATGACTAACCAGAAGAATCATGAAGGTATAGGTTTGAATAATCACAGGTTTTATGCATAATATATCTCTTATCTTGATTGATGTTTCAACTAACCTGAAGAGTCATAGGTTTGAGTAATTACAGGTTTAGACATGTTATGTTTCTTATGATTTGACTAACCATAAGAATCCTACATAAACCTTGAATGCTAATGCTTATTATTTTCTGTTTGAAATGATCATAACTATACATGCTTGAGATTATTGTGTTTTAATAGTATACTAATGAATGTATGATTTTATATGAGATCACAAGGATAACACAATCATGATACTAATAAGCATGCATAGGAACCAAGGATGAATGTAAGTTCAAGGACAGGTAATCCAGGAAGCAAAGATCAAGAGGGAGTACACTCCAGTGGTTTACGCAAGGATGCAGATATTTAGAGGGAGTTGACCATCTTTCCACAACAGAAAGGTGTAGAAGAAGCTACTTCAGATTAGGACTCCAACAGCTCATGTAAGGAAGCAAAGACTCAGAGGGAGTCCACCCAACGAACAAACAAAGATAAGTATTTCATTTCTTGCATATGTGTTTGTTTAAATAAAATTGTTCAATGATGTATATGCTCATGTTCCTAGACTTAGGATATGTATTGTGCATATTAGAATAGTTGCATTGATGAACAGTATACTACTAATATACATAGGTAAGTGGCCTATGGCACTGTACAACATTCCATTGCTACTTATCTAGAATGAAACCTCTTTGCTGACATGTTGGGAGTTGTGCACACTCTTAACAATGTTCTGGTAGAGATTGGAAGGCATCTAGAAAGTTACGGGATATGGATAAATGTTGTATTGAAGCATTGGCTAAGATAATTGCATGACTGTATGACATATTTCTTTATGTGTAAGAATTTGTTCTGAAAACTATGAGATGTTTTCTAATCATGCAATTTAACTTGTTGTGTAGGAAAGATCGTATGCCATCTCCTACAAAAGAAGAACTACAACATTTGTTCCAGCAACAAAGATATCTATTGAAGATATTGAAGATATTGAAGTTCCCAGGATCTGGGATGAAGAAATGGAATTCCATGATCCGTCGATCATGAAGAATGATGTTTGGGATGTAGTCCCAAGACGTGAAGGGAAGTTTGTTATGACTTCCAAATGGATCTATCAGATCAAGCATGTTGCAGATGGCAGCATTGAGAAATATAAAAGTGATGAAATAGAAGATGCACCAAATGGATTTCAAGACAGCATGGTGTAGTCATATATGTGTGCAGAACTTGGTATGGTAGGATAAACAGCTTTCTATCCAGTTTGGGCTTTACCAAGAGTAAAGTGGATTCCAACCTTTACTACAAGGTTGAGGAAGGAAATCCAGTGATACTACTTTTTTTATGCAGATAACCTGTTTGTTACATGTAAAGATAGATTGATTGCCGACACGCAGCGGAAGCTTTCTTCCAAGTTCTAGATTAAGAACTTGGGGATGATGCACTATTTGTTTTTGGCATAGAGGTGTGGCAGAGTGCATATGGAATCTTCCTTGGACAAGGGAAGTATGTAGTAGAGATCTTGAAGAGGTTCGGGATGATGGACTGCAAGAATATGGCCACACCTATGGCATCGAATCTGAAGCTTCTATGTGATGCTTCATCTGAGCCGGTTGATCACCAGATGATTGGGTCCTTGATGTACCTGACGAACACGAGACCAGACATTTGCTTTGCTGTGAACACATTGAGCCAGTTCCTGATGGATCCGAGGAGTGTTCACCTGGTTGCTGTAAAGCATTATCTGAGGTACCTGAAGGGTACAATGGATTATGGGCTCAGGTATGAGGCGAATCAAAAGTTTAACCTACAGGGTTATGTTGATTCAGATTGGGCTGGCAGTGCTGCAGATAGGAAGAGCACATCTGGGTGCTGCTTCAGTATGGGATCAGGTGTGATCTCTTGGTTTAGCAGGAAGCAGTCCTGCGTAGCACTGAGTACAGCTGAGGCAGAGTATGTTGCAGCCTGTTCAGCTAGTTGTGAGGCAGTATGGCTACGGAAGCTACTGTCTGAGTTATTTGATCTCCCGTTGGAGGCTACTGGTATCTTCTGTGATAACTAGAGTTGTGTGAAGCTGTCCGAGAACCCAGTGTTTCATGACAGATCGAAACACATAGAGATCAAATATCACTATATCAGGGATATGGTGCAGAGAGGAGCTGTGAAGCTCCTATATGTTGCGACGGACGAGCAGATTGCAGATGTGCTGACGAAGCCACTAGCCAGGGTGAAGTTCGAATACTTCAGAGAGAGGCTTGGCGTGCTTCAGATCGAGGATACTTCGAGGAAGAAGTGATGGACACATTTGCTGAAGCCATTCCAAGCATGTTGGAAGGAGGATTCTTCACATGGCTGTGGATGTAAGCGCTAGATGATGAGCATCAGGATGATGTTCTGGTTTCTGCTTGGATATGATCAGTTGGATCATTTTTATGTATGTATGTACGCATCATGTTGGATGCTGGATATGATCAGTTGGATCATCTATGTATGTATGCATCATGTTGGATGCTGGATATGATCAGTTGGATCATTTATGTATGTATGCATCATGTTGGATGCTGGATATGATCATTTGATCATGTGTACGTATTTTGTATATGCATCATGTTGGATGCTTGGACCATGTATCTGTATATGTATCAGGTGGATACATTGTATGATCAGGTGGATCATGTATGGTGATATGTATCATGTATTTGTATTTGTATCGGGTGGATACATTGATGATCAGGAGGATCATGTATGATGATATGTATCATGTATTTGTATCAGGTGGATACATTGATGATCAGGAGGATCATGTATGATACTTGGTATGCATCAAGTAGATGCAGTGATGATCAGGATGATCATAGATGATGAGCTTCAGGATGTTGCTCCAGATGACATGCAGCAGGATGTTGCAGTGATGATCAGGATGATCATAGATGACGAGCTTCAGGATGTTGCTCCAGATGACATGCAGCAGGATGTTGCAGTGATGATCAGGATGATCATAGATGACGAGCTTCAGGATGTTGCTCCAGATGACATGCAGCAGGACGTTGCAGTGATGATGATCAGGATGATCATGGATACATCAGGATGATGTATGGTGAGTATCAGGTTGATACTCTGTGGCCGTGGATCAGGTTGTGCAGATAAGCATGTAATTTGTGCCCTGGGAGATTTGCAGATGGTCTTTCGAGGTTTTGCCTATGGCATGTAATTTGTGCCCTGGGACATCTGGCAAATGCTCTTTCGAGGTTTTGCTTGGGAGGACATATAATTTATGCCCTGGGAGATCTGCAGATAGTCTTTCGAGGTTTTGCCTATGGCATGTAATTTGTGCCCTGGGATATCTGGCAGATGCTCTTTCGAGGTTTTGTCCTATGGCATGTAATTTGTGCCCTGGGAGATCCGATAGGTTGAGCTGTGTGCTCGTAATCAGTCCTGGGATGCTCTTTCGAGGTTTTGCCATGACCACATATAATTTGTGCCCTGGGAGATCCGATAGGTTGAGCTGTGTGCTCGTAATCAGTCCTGGGATGCTCTTTCGAGGTTTTGTGGTGACCACATGTAATTTGTGCCCTGGGAGATCCGATAGGTTGAGCCTTGTGCTCGTAATCAGTCCTTGGATTCTCTTTCGAGGTTTTGTGGTGAGGTCACATATAATTTGTGCCCTGGGAGATCCTATAGGTAGAGCCGTGTGCTCGTAACAGCCTGGGATGCTCTTTCGAGGTTTTGTGACGCACGTAATAAGTCCTGAGGATTCCACAGTATGGCCAGTGATGACGAAGACCTGCAGGTGGTGGGCCTACATCCAGTATGAAAAAGGACTGGATCTGTAGAACTTCCTATGACGAGTAGATTCAGAGATTGATTGAGATAGCAGCAGCAGTGATGATGATGATGACTCGATGACGATTATCCAGTGACGATGATCCAGAGAAGATGACTTGTGCTAGAAGAACTGTGTTGAGAAATACCTTCCTAGTTAAGAGGGAGTGTTGATGTATATGTAACTTTGGAATGTATTTCATATATGTTGTATGTACTCCTATAGAGATGGTATTATTCCTCTATACGGAAGTGTCGTCATTTATATTGTAAGTGTCGTAACTTATACTTGATGGGTTATTAGACCACCTTGTTGGGGTCGGCCCTGTATAAGTCATGTGGGTCGAAGGGTTATTAGACCACCCTATTGGGGGTCGGCCATGTGGGTCTAAGGGTTATTAGACCACCCTATTGGGGGTCGGCCCAGTCAGCATTATGTTATGTGGTTAAGTTCGAGCCTACATGAGTTAGGTAAAAAGGCAAGTCAAGTCAAGTATAAATAGAGTGCGGGAGGCACTCTATTTGCTCACTCACTTCTCACACATGCACTCAAGGAGGAGTGGCGCACTTATGGAGGAGGAGGATCTGCTGCTAGGTTATGGCTATCTCTCTTGGTTGGTTGTATCATTTCTCTATCTATCTCTGAGGAAGTTATTGGGGTTTTTCACCTTTATGGTTTTCCCCAAGTAAATCTTTGTGTCTCTTGTGTGCTTGCATTATTGTCTCCATGATTGATATGCTGTAGATATGCTGTACATGTTGTTCTCTCAGTTAAGATCCTAGATCATATTGAAGTAAATTCAGAAAATTTAACAATGAGTGAGACTTAGGCAAGGCCTAAGTCAAGTTGATGCATAACTATAATGATAATTCATAGTACTAGTACTATATTTACAAGTATTTTAGTAATGAGGACATTTGGATAATGGAATTAATACTTGGTGTCATCAATATTAGATTTTTTGGATGATTTTCATAGATGATAAGTATAGTCATGCAAAAGCAAACAAATACATGATTTTGATAACATTGGAGAATGGGGAAGTCGACATGTAGATGAGGTTGAGAACCAAGATAATCATACCTCCGGTGAACCTGTTTCGCAAGGAAGTTTTTAACATTCTAATTTTACATTGACAATGAATCGAAAGACACCTATACTTTTATCATATGTCGTCGTAGAATTTCCTACCTGTGGTCTGCACACAATAACAAGGTTCAAATTCCTTAGCTAAACGTAGCTAAGTAAACTCCAGGGTACCCCGTAGGACCACCCTTTCATAATCATCAAAAGCAACTGTCAGAACCTAGTCAATAAAACTCTATCACAAAATATCATCAGTTACAGATAACACAAATAAAATAAGGTCATCAGCATACTAACAAAGGTATGATGTGTCGCAATCATTAAATTGTCTTTAGTTAAGAGTCTCAATAATTAATTATTTTCTGCATAAATGACTTTGTTAATCAGTGTTGTCTTTATAAGCATTTATTATTTCCACATTTACAATTATTAACATTTAATGCTGATTTAAAAAATTTTAATTTTTTATGAAATTATCGAGATGTTACAATATTATAATCAACATAACTTTCCTCCATTCCCTTCAAGTGCAATCAAAGGATTGATAAATAAAAATGATGAAATGGAAGAATGAGAAAGTGAGGCAGAGACAAGCTCAAGTGAAGCAGGGGAGAAAAGCAATAAATCAAACAGTTCTAAGCATAAAGACATATACAGTACTGAAATGCTACATATAATTTTGGGGTTCTTCATAAGTAATTAAACTAGATGGAGTAGTCACCCCTTTCAAGATGAACATTGAATATTACATGCAATGAAAATTTGACTATCTGTTGAATATCTTAAACGCCTCTTGCATGCACTTAATCTCTATGCGTATTTATTTTTTTATTCATGGATGTATAGTTTAAAATTCATCTAACCATGTTTGTCACTTCCAACAAAGAGAAAAGTTATCCAGAACTGTGTAACTGCTAATTAATAACAATTCTTGCAGGTCAACTTCATTAGCAAGTTTTGAAGATTATGTTATTGATCTTTGAGGAGCGTTTTCATTTCCTCCAACTATCATTATGCTGTGAATGTATTTTTTACTTAGAAAATATTGTATTATACATAAAGAAAGACAATTAGCTTATTGCAGTGAGCGCTGCAATGAGGTCTGAATAGGCATTCATTGACACATTTTTAGCATCATTGGCAAGAAAATAGCCTTTGGTCTGGGTACTTACCTAATCCATCCACAACCTTTGAAAAACAGAGTAAGTACTTATGAATCCTTCAAATAAGGGAGTTACAAAACTGTTTCCAAATAGAATACGGTACTGCAATCTGTATACAATGCCATACTCAAACAAAAACACGAGGGATGTGCAATTTACAGTCACCAAAGCAGAGCTACCCTCCAGTGAATGGTAACTTGCAATATGGAGAGGTTTTGCTAAACTAGTCTCCAACATAGGAGAGCAAACAGAAACTTCCTCTGTTGTAAATATTTAAGATAATTTGATTTTTTATAGTTTTGTCATTATGCCTGACAAAGAGGTATTCATTTCCTCATTTCCTCTCATAGCTTGAATTTTTTGTGGACTATAAAGTTTAAAGTTTAAACAATACAACTCGTGAAGTTTTCACCTAGTCTTAGGGAACAAATTGAAATGAGACCTTAGCTACACATTGTATCATCAAATTGATTTAGTAGGTGACAACCCCTGCTTTTGGGACCTTATGCAAAAAAAAATGAAAAATCCTAAATGTAGTTTGTGTGCTCACTTATATCCCTTTTCCATTGAAGATACTTTTCTCGAAAGGTCATTGCAATCGTTGGGTGTATGTAAAGGATTTCCCCTTGCATTCTATTCTCTATAAAGTAAATGAAACAAGATGATTTTGGCCAGAACAGACACTGCCCTAACCTGTCATCATCAAAGACAAGAGTTTGGTATTGATAAAGCCTGTACAGCTGCACTTCCTACAGGTTCATGTCCATAAATAAAACTACAACTTCCAAATCTGGAGTCCATTTGTTTTCCAGGACAATTGAGAATGGTTGCAGCAAGGAAGCCTCATTCTCTTTGGTAGCAATGGATTTCCAAATTAATTACGTTCAACTTCTCAACTTACTGTTTGTGCTTCCAGTATTCAGTACAACATGTTTGTTGGTTTCTAAAAGGGTCGGTTCTTCCATTTTCAATCTTCGGTTTTGATATTTATTAAGTATTGTATTAAGACCTCAAAGACTCTT
The DNA here is from genome assembly GCA_027924585.1 of Larix kaempferi. Classification (NCBI taxonomy): domain Eukaryota; kingdom Viridiplantae; phylum Streptophyta; class Pinopsida; order Pinales; family Pinaceae; genus Larix; species Larix kaempferi. The sequence continues at coordinate 17,793,220 of BSBM01000493.1, read as the reverse complement.
TTTATTAGTTTTTTAATTGTGTTGTTATTTAATTATATGGATGCTCTGTTTATTTTCATGTTTTTTATATGCAGTTCAGTGTTATCACACAGATAAAGATAGTTGTTGGGGACAACCTGCAAGTAACCTCATGGCATGGATTTCCATTGATATTCTGGTTTGGTATCCGATGTGGATATAATGTTCGACTGTATGGATAGGCCCATAATTAGAAAATCAAATTATAATTCTGGAAAGAAATCTCTGCCTCCTCTCTTTCGGTACTGCAGCAACAAAGATCACTTTGACATTCATTTCCAGATTCGTCCATCTCGGGATGGTAAGAAAAATTATCAATTCATTCTTAGTAGTTCATGTGTATGTATGTTTCTAGAAACATGATTGGAAAAACATTTTTTCCATTTTAAGGGATAGTATTAGACTTGGTTTCCATAATTTTGAAGGAGGGTGTATTCAGTGATAGAAATTCTTTAAAGAAAATGGCAATGGAAAATTCTTTGAAGAACAACGTACGGTCACCTAATCCCTCTCCTAACATGATTAATTCATACATACAATAAAACGTAGTATACTATCAAAGTTATAAAGATAGGATCAATTCATTGTCTAACTCTACAAAGGAGTGCATTTCATTCATTCATCAATCCTCTTGCATTCATGTTTGACTTGTGTATTAAGAGTTCCAATATCACTTTCTGTGGTGGAGTGTTTTGCAATATTTGTCCTTTCCTTATATAGATGTATTATCTCACACAAGTCCTATACACTTATTTTCTTTGTGTCTTATAAAGTTTCATTGTGTCTTTATTAATATTCCTTTGGCAGCGTTACAAGTTACCATTAGCCAAGTAGTTTACATCATGGTCAGGGGAGTTTTTCTTTGTTGTTATATCTAGATCTTTTTTTTTTTGGAAAGGAAAACAGTTTTACATTAAATTATCAAATACAAACTTATAGGATATAGTGAAGTTGGCCATATTTACATACCCACTTTTTCTCCAAGGAAAAACTAGCATGGAAACCCAAGGGATTCTTCTCCATATTAGTGGATGACATCCCTAGTAAACGTGCTGGTGTAGACTAATGCACCTAACCCAAGGGGATTGGAACTTGGAACCTACCTCCATGGAACTAGCCAAATGCCCAAAAACATTAGAAACCACTAGTTGAGCTAGCCCCTTGGGCTTCAACCATTATTCAGTAAGAGATGGCATTTTTAACCAACAGATACATTAATTGGCCATATTCACAACCATGCCCAATGAAGACAATACATTTTTTACTTTCAAATCCAATACACTCTATTCTACAAAATTCCTACTGCCCTCTTAAGATGTTTCCATGTCTAGCAAACGACCATCAAGATTGAATGCTTCAAAGCAACCTTTGAAACCGTTTTTGCAACTAGTTCTTCAAGTGCACCAAAAGATACTACTTTGAATTTGTAATATCCCGAATTTTGTTGATTATGTTTATGTTATATATTGGGCGTAAGCCCCGATGCATATGATTTATTTTTGATGATATATATATATATATATATACTGGGTGTAATCCCCAATGCACATGTTTTAATTTTGTTATATATGTTGGGCATAAGCCCGATGCACATGATTTACCTTGGTTATAGATATACACATTTGGGCATGGACCCTGACATATGTAGATTATTGTTATGTATTGGGCATAAAGCCTCGATGTACTTGATTGATGTTTATTATGTGATTGGGTACAAACCCTAATATACTGAGATGCTCTTGTTATTTACTGTGCAGAGTTCTGGTATGCATTACTGACTTTTATGATTTGTTGATCGTAGGATCTGGAGCACATGGATGACCTATGTGTTGGGCATAAGCCTGGATGTACATAGAGGACTTTTATTATGTGTTGGGTGTAAGCCCCGATGTACATAGAGTGTTTGGCATAAGCCCTGGAGCACTCCAACTTGATGTTGAGAATAAGCTCTGGAGCATCAGATCTTTGGCCATTGTATCCCTAGGTGTATCTTACAAATACATCCTAGCACTAGTGTTGAGCGAAGAGTTATGGAATTGCACTAGTGTAACGCTTGTTGAAGAGTGTTGAGCATAAGCTCTGAATAGCACCCAGGGTTACTTTACTTAAAAAGGTGTTGAGTTGAGGAAGGATCTGAATAGCACCACTAGTCATCATCCTTATTTAATTTGGGTAATTGAATCACTACTCATCTCATCAAGTACTGAGAAAACTGCCATGAAATACAAGTTAATCCAACATGAAAAAGGGACCTAGAGCTACCTAACCTAGTCGACCATCCAAACCTTCCAAGGCCTTGTCAAAAGAATGGACCTTATTCAATAAAGCATCAAAGCTATAATGCTATATAACTACTTGAATAAAATGAAAGTGATTATTTATTTATAAAGAGCCTCACTTATGTAAAAATTGGCATGCATAAATATATGTATGAATGTAAGAGATATTATTTATATGTAAAGATATTATATTTAAAGAAAGATATGAGAATAGTAAAAGAACACATAGTTATATATAAAAAGTAAAATAACTATATCCACTTAAATGGATTATACATAAGTATGCTCATTCATATAAATAAAATAAAGAAAATATAAAGTTCCTCTAATAAATTCAAGAAGGAGCAAGTTAAAAGTCCTAGATAAACTAAAGTTATAATTAAATAAAATTTTTAAATTATATATATATTATAATTCAAACTAAAAATCAAACTGTAGTTAATATTAAAGATATTAATATTACTCAACTTCCATTTCCAAATTTCACCTATAAATACAAGGGCAAATTCCAAAGAGAGGGACCATCTATCTTATTATCATTCTTTTATGGTAACAAGAGAGAAATTGTCCCATAAATCTGGAAGAGTAATTATTCCAGGATTGAATTGGAACCAGTGGTCTGCCCTAGGTTCTCTAGTTTTTCTCTTGCATGTTGGAGCTAGCTCGGGGGGAGCTGATCAGAACCAGAAACGGTTCTGGGTCATGGTTGGGAGGAACGTGGTAGTTCCAAAGTTATTCGGTTATCATTCTACAGGTCAGCTAAGCATATTGTTTCCATTAGTCAGTGTTTGAGGTGTGTAGGATTTTAGCATAAGAATATCCAAGCTGCAAAGTTCAGGTATGAATTGTTTTTATATTTTCAATTTATTATGGGATGAAAATTAGGGATTTAAATTCTAATTACTGTAATGTTCTTTTCCATGGAAATTCGGCTATCTTTATGCATTGGGAGCAAGGGTTGTTGCATTGGCTCCCCAAGTCAACTTTATTTATTTTTAAACTTTTAAAATTTAAATTCATGCATAAGTATTTCCTAAAATATCAAACACTCTTCATTTGTCTTAGTCTTACGATCTAGCAGCACTAGCTTGTGCTAGATCTCAGACCCTTCAAATCACTTAGTAAATTTTATTCCAAACTTTAAACAATATTTCATTGCCCAAACCCTGGTTAAATCATAAAAGTATCATTCTACACCCTTAATAAAATCGAACCTACAGCAGAATCATCTCATATCAAAGATCGATTCTCTTTGGTTTCCCATCCATAGAATCCTAGGTTACAATTTTAAATAAAAACCTTCACAACATAACCAAACCATTTATTTAAATAGCAAATTAACAATCAATTTCAGATAGAGGTCTCGTAGATCTTTTCCAACCTAAATAAATCAATCCAGCATAACCAGTAATAACTTGAATCATGCCAACCACAAAACCGCATATAATCCCATGTCTAAAAGCACAACCATAGAATTGAAACCACGGACTCATAATTTATTTAGGGAACACTTCAGAAATTTAAACATTGACTTTCCAAATAAAGTTAACTCAGGATCGAATCCTTTAGAAAAACTACCCAGTTAAATGCTTAAATGTTTGACCACACTACAGCGTGGATCGTTATCCAGATTTGCACAAACATTAACCAATGAACACGAAAGATCAGGATGCGAATGAACAAGCTAGGGATCTACCCTGAATATTACTTATAAACATTTTCAAATTATTAATTGACTCTAGATTTAACCTACGGAAGTATTCCCTTCTAACAAAAAAACACATATTTTATAAATTACACAGAAACATTATCTCCCGGCTAGAAGCACATAACACCACAAATTACACAGAGGCTTTGCTCTCCATTGAAAATGCATAAATTATGAAATACTCTTGAGGCATTTCTCTCAGGCTTAACACACGCACAATTTATGAATAAAAACATATTATTGACAGGAGCTTCATACTCATAATCAAAACGACATGACCCTCTACGAAAGCCCATAATTTAGCATAGACTTTCCCCAAATTGATTACTAAACCCTAGGGCTTGCCAAACCAAACAAAGATGCTCTAAAGAATAAAAATGTATTTTATGAAATAGAGATGCATAAGCTGAAGCCAATACTACGCGACAACTAAAAGGTTCATCCATTCATTTACCAATATAAAATTTAAAGCATCATCACTATATCAAAGACCATAAACATGTAAACATTCCAATATTAAATACTAAAATTTACACAGGATCAATGCACTCTACAGAAGCTTGAGAACATTTATAAAACATCTCTATGAATCAGATAGAGGCCAAAATGAACTATTTCATATTATTTTTAAATATAAGTTACAACCACCAAAGCCATAAGTCGAATTATACACAAACCAGGAGCCAAGATGGACATCCTCTTTTCCAAATGCCTACACAGGCTTCACATTCTAAATAAAAATGTAGCTTACACTTCTCACCAAGCTAAAGTTACCCAAACTAAGCATTACAACAAGTCCCAAAACCCCGAATGGGTAAACCACTCTCCATTACACAGTGAGCAAACACCTTAGTAAACAACCAGCTTAGACAACATTTGAATGAGGGGAGAAAAAGGGCCATGATGGACCAGGATTACCTGGGGCTATCGTAGCTCTAACAAACCTCTTCTACATCCACTCCACCACGCTAAGCTCAAACCCCCAATGTCGAAAACCCTATCGAAATACAAGTTGAAACATTAGTCACAACCCTTAACAAATCGAAAACGTAGTATCAAAATATTAAGCAGAGGATAAGAGATACAGAAGTTACCTTAAGGACTGACCTCATGCTATCTATCCAGTCAGATGAGTGCACGGCCGAGCCATTCCCATGGCCATTATCAAACCTTGAGAGCTCTGCTCTCCTTCCCCCAAAACCAACAAGTGCGAAAATGCAACAATGACCACTCATCGCTAGCGTTTACCCTAATCCTACTGGGAATCACGATTTCCATAGCCAGCTCATGGACAAACATTTATTATCACCTACCTCCACTTCAATTGAGATATTTACCCACTCTCCATAGTAGAGAGTGGTAGTCCTTAACATAGCTCAACTTTTATCACCTTGACATACAGTGAACTCGTGTTGACATTTTATCCAAAAAACTTTATTTGGTTGCAAAACGATTTAGGCTTAAGATCATTCCTTTAAGCACCTACAAATAAAGGTAGATTTAAAATTTAGCATATTGCTAAGTAAACCAAGCCATCGTCACCTACCTCAAGCCCTTCAATATTTTAGGATTTACAAAGGAACATTTAAAAGAAGAATTATTACATATCGAAAAAAACCATTAGAGTTTAGGCACACACTCAGCTAGCCATTGAACAAAACAAAATTATAAACATTGGCTCTTATGGAGCGTTAAGATCACCTCCAGAACATTACTTCTAAAGAATATAAATAAATCGATTCACATCAACCAAATCAAAACAGAGTATCATAAACAAAAGTACAGACGTTACATACACATTATAAGTGATAAGTCTCATATTTATCTCCAGTGCTGAAGTTAATTTAATAAATATTTGATCTGAGTGACGATGTTATCCATATAGATTTTTTTTTAGATTTTACAGTTTTTAGGGACATTACAAGTGGTATGAGAGCCCAGTTACAACACTAAGAGACCTTTTGGGCTCACTGCAAAACATTCGCTGCATAACTTCAAAAACATAAATTATGATATTTTTACAAAACTAACAGAATTTTATTTCTTTCTGACTGACTAAACTTTTCAGGTATAAATACAATCTAAAATATGAATGCAGAAGAGAACATCAGTAGACATGGAAATATTAATTCCTCACCCCGAGAAGAAGAACTCGTGGTGGAGTTGAATTCAGACTTAATGAATTCAATACAGGGTTTGCAGGAAGAATTACAGAGTTGCAGAGATGACAACATGAATGAAATATGAGAAAAACAAGCAATCAATGAAGCTCTACTTTAGAGCTAAACAGGGGTAAACCCCCATAGACAGTCCACCTATTCAACACATAGATCCAAAGAAAACTACTATCATACAAAAAGGTCCAGTAGTCCTAAAGAGGAGGAACATGAAGAATGCACACCTGATTTCATGGAAGAGGACTGTAAAAGCTCTTCCAATGATGATGGTTGACCCTCCCCTTGCAAGAAAAGGCGTAAAAATGATGACAGTTTGCAGGGAGAGTTCTGGAAAATTAAAGCCCCAACATATGAAGGAGAAATGAATACTGGGGAGAAAGCTGAAGAGTGGCTATTAGCAATGAATAAGTATTTCAGAGTGCACAATTATTCCAGTGAGAAGAAACAATGGCTATCCATTTACAACTTAAACGGAAAGGAAACCCAGTGGTGGAGAGACCTAAAATATACAAAGAGACATGAAGTAAAATATATCAGATGGAGCACTTTCAACAAGTTGTTCCAAGACAAATACATTTCGGAACGGGCTCCAAAGAGACAAGTTGTTCCAAGACAAAAACATAAAAGAATTCCATGAACTAAGAATGAGCTCCCTAACTACGGAAGCCTTCATCAACAGATTTCTGGATATTTTACATTATGTACCATACATAAAATATGAGAAGGTCAAGATACAACAATTCTTGGGATGTCTTCCTCCCAATTTTCGAGAGAAAATTGAGTTCAACATGCCTAAGACTCTAGACGTAACCTTGCACAAAGCTAGACTCTGATATGAACATGGGAAACCGAGAAATGATAACATAAACAAAATTCAAGACCGGTTCAAGTCCTTTGATGATAACCGAAGGCTGGGGTGTAGACCACCACCATACTGGAAACAAAACAATAGTTTCCTGCCCAACAGAAATTTAAACCAACCTAGTGCATGGCCAAATGTGCCCGCACCACATACCAACAGACCGACTTTTAACAAAGGAGAAAAAGCTTCCCCCCACCCATTATTTGCTGGAAATTCCAAGGGCCCCACTATTTTAGGGATTGTCCCAACAAGACCAACGGGGTTTTACATAACATACAATAAAACCAAACGGTAGGGGACATGGAAAGGACAATAAGAGTTTATGCAGAACTTGACGGCCGACAAGCATACCACCAGACCACTATGTTCGATATTGAAGGTAGAACCTGAGGGGGAATTTATGCCAGAACCCCTCCACATACTGGACAAGAGGACAGTGCAGCTTAGTAGACTAACCATCGTCCAATTGAAAGTGCAGTGGAAGCACTTCGGGGTTGATGAGGCTACTTGGGAAAATGAAACCGCCATGAAGGAGGCTTACCCCGCCTTATTTCATGACTTCATTTCTAGTCCCTAGAACACCGGGACGGTGTTTTTCTAAGCGGGGAGGGATGTAATATCCTGAATTTTGTTGATTATGTTTATGTTATATATTGGGCATAAGCCCCGATGCATATGATTGATTTTTTAAGATATATATATATATATATATATATATATATATATATATATATATATATATATATACTGGGTGTAAGCCCCAACGCACATGTTTTGCTTTTGTTTTATATGTTTGGCATAAGCCCCGATGCACATGATTTACCTTGGTTATAGATATATATATTTGGGCATGGACCCTGACAGATGCAGATTATTGTTATGTACTGGGCATAAAGCCCCAATGTACTTGATTGATGTTTATTATGTGATTGGGTACAAACCCTAATATACTGCGATTATCTTATTATATATTGTGCAGAGTTCTGGTATGCATGACTGAATTTTATGATGTGTTGAGCATAGGCTCTGGAGCACATGGATGACCTATGTGCTAGGCCTAAGCCCCGATGTACATAGAGGACTTTTATTATGTGTTGGGTGTAAGCCCCGATGTACATAGAGTGTTGGGCATAATCCCTGGAGCACTCCAACTTGATGTTGAGCATAAGCTCTGGATCATCGGATCTTTGGCCATTATATCCATATGTGTATCTTACAAATACATCCTAGCACTAGTGTTGAGCGAAGAGCTCTGGAATTGCACTAGCATAAGGCTCGTTGAAGAATGTTGAGCATAAGCTCTGAATAGCACCCGAGGTTACTTTACTTAAAAAGGTGTTTTGTTGAGGAAGGCTTTGAATAGCACCACTAGTCATCATACTTATTTAATTTGAGTAATTGAATCACTACTCATCTCATCAAGGACTGAGGAAACTGCCACGAAATACGAGGTAATCCAACATGCAAAAGGGACCTAGAGCTACCTAACCTAGTCGACCATCCAAACCTACCAAGGCCTTGTCAAAAGAATGGACCTTATTCAATAAAGCATGAAATATATAATGCTATATAGCTACTTGAATCAAATCAAAGTGATTATTTATTTTTAAAGAGCCTCACTTATGTACAAAGTGGTATGCATAAATATATGTATGAATATAAAATATATTATTCATATGTAAAAATATTATATATAAAGAAAGATATGAGAATAGTAAAATAGCACATAGTTATATATAACTAAAATAACTATATGCACTTAAATGGATTATACATAAGTATACTCATTCATATAAATTAAATAAATAAAATATAAAGTTCCTTTAATAAATTTAATAAATTCAAAAAGGAACAAGTTAAAAGTCATAGATAAACTAAAGTTATAATTAAATAAACTTTTTAAATTCTATTTATATTATAATTCAAACTAAAAATCAAATTGAAGTTAATATTAAAGATATTAATATTACTCAATTGCCATTTCCAAAATTCACCTAGAAATACAAGGACAATTTCCAAAGAGAGGGATCATCTATCTTATTATCATTCTTTTATGGTAACAAGAGAGAAATTGTCCCATAAATCTGGAAGAGTAATTATTCCATGATTGAATTGCAACTAGATGTCTGCCCTAGGTTCTCTAGTTTTCCTCTTGAATGTTGGAGCCAGCTCGAGGGGATCCGATCAGAACCAGGAATGGTTCCAGGTCATGGTTGGGAGGAAAGTGGTAGTTCCAAAGTTATTCGGTTATCATCCTACATGTTAGCTAAGCATATTATTTCCATTAATCAGTGTTTGAGGTGTGCAGGATTTTACAAGAAGAAGATCCAAGCTGCAAAGTTCAGGTATGAATTGCTTTTTTATTTTCAATTTATTTTAGGATGAAAATTAGGGATTTAAATTCTAATTACTGTAATGTTATTTTCCATGGAAATCTAGTTATCTTTATGCATTGGGAGCAAGGGTTGTTGCATTGGCTCCCCAGGTCAACTTAATTTATTTTTAAACTTTTAAAATTTAAATTCATGCATAAGTATTTCCTAAAATTTCAAACCCTCTTCATTTATCTTAGTCTTACGATCTAGCAGAGCTAGCAACTCTATCTTGTGCTAGATCTTAGACCCTTCAAATTACTTAGTAAATTTATCGCAAACTGTAAACAATATTTCATTTCCCAAACCCTGGTTAAATCATAAAAGTATCATTCTGCACCCTTGATAAAATCAAACCTACAGTAGAATCATCTCATATCAAAGATCGATTCTCTTTGGTTTCCAAGCCCTAGAATCCTAGGTTACAATTTTAAATAAAAACCTTCACAACAAAACCAAACCATTTATTTAAATAGCAAATTAACAATCAATTTCTCACAGAGGTCTCGTAGAGATTTGCCAACCTAAATAAATCAACATGTCATAACCAGTAATAAGTCGAATCGTTCCAAACATAGAACCACATATAATCCCCTATCTAAAAGCACAATTATAGAATCAAAACCGCATACTCATAATTTATTTAGGGCACGCTTCAGAAATTTAAACATTGACTTTCAAAATAAAGTTGAACTCAGGATCGAATCCTCTAAACAAACAACCCAGTTGTTGCTTGGTTTTTCAACCAAGCATGTGCAAGGATGCACCTATTAACTTGTAATAGCAGTCTTCAAATTAAAAGCAAATACAATTATAAAGTAATATGAATTTAACATGTGCATATAACAATAAGCTTGAAAAGATTTAACAAAAAGAACAAGAATTGAAATAAAAAATGACTTTTGTATTATAATACCTCAAATGGTGAGGATGTTTGGTGTTGAGCAGCTCCAAGGTTGAGATGCTCCAAGCTCCAATGGTCTCTTCTCCAAGATTGCTACAATGGTCAAAGAACTCAAGAGATATTTTGACAACATGAGGATAGGATGATGAATGGATGGAAAGTGAGGAGCCTCTATGACCTTTTTATAGTTTTTGGTGATGGGGAATAACATTGTGGTTTTAAGGAAACCAATGGTATTAACCAACATGGCTTAGGTACCTTTTTCCCTCTTTTTCCCTTTTTTGAATATTTTTAATATTTTAATTCCCTTTTTAATATTTTTGGGAATACTAGACACTTTTTTAGGGTTTTTTGTGTTTTTGAGGAAAAATATATATTTTGAAGGGGGGAAAGGTGTATTATGGTCTTTTTGGTGACCTTTTGATGGCTTTAGAGGCTCAAATGGTCGAAAAGTGGACAAATGGGTCATGTGAATAAGGGAATGAGCTAGTGAGCACTTTTTGGGTGTTAACAGATTGCTCCCTGATGTGTGAGGAAAGGAGCTCATCGTATGGCCGATAGACATCATAGTTATTTGTGTTTTTCCTGGGGTTTGGAGTAGAGAAGAGACCGGTTGGAGACTGGAGCAATGGCCCCCTGGAAGCTGCAAAAACTAAAAAATATTACATGGCCTCAAAATGAATGAGGAATAATCTCTAATCATGGACGAGGCGAGCATACCCATGCTCGTATCAAGACATTTACATAACACTTAGTCCCAAGTAGGGGGACCTGAATAATACATAAAAAATCTATTGGTACATAAAAATGGTCCAAAAGGGGACACTATTCTAGGATGTACTCATGATCATAACATGACTGATCTCAATAACTGATACACTGGAAATGCAACAACCGTTCCGAATAAGGTTTCAGAAGGGTTGATGAATTGCTGAAACTGAAGGTGTCCAACATCTATAGGGACTCAATGATTGTGAGTCAACTTCTGAGGAGTATATGTGACTGTATACTCGAGGAAGTATAAGTTGCGGTACATCCAAAAATTGTCACCAAGTGCAACCTAGATATCCATACTAAACTGTAACTGGTTGTATCCTTAATTAGACTCTCATATGTGGTAGAGTCAGATAATATCCGGGGTCTTCAACAAATAACTGAAAGGACCGATACCCTGTATGAGTCTCAACGATGTGATCAAGGTGTTGAAGTCAAGCATGTGAGAAACAATCATTTGGAGAGGCACTAAGGACTCCTTTCGAAATGATTCGTAGGTACTCATCATAAATGGTGATGAGTCCAAGGCACAGGGATCTCTAGGTCTATCCTCTAGAATAGATTTGGTTGGTGTCAACAGAGGGAGATCAGAAACTATCAAGGAAATGATGTCTCCTTGATAGGAGCACGAGGTGCACAACTGATATGTGGTAGTACTGATGGTAGGACTGACGTACTGTGGGGATGGGGAATGACTGGGGTCATAGAGTGGGTGGACTCAAACTTACTTTGTTCAGAGCATGATTACATGGTTGACCTGGAAGCGTAGGGAACTGACTTGTAGGTGCGGGGGATCATAGCTTTAAAAGAGGAAGGGTATGTATTGTAGATTGGAATGACTCTGGGGAGACAAGCTGATGGATGTTGTAGAGGGACTCTTAGGGTGACATACTACAGAATACTCTGAACAAAGGCGACCAAAATGGGGAAACTACCATATGAGTTGACATGATCTGTTGTGGCGCCGAGAAGGACAATTGGGTCCTTCTTCGTAGTTTTAATGAGCTCCAAGAAGGGATAAAAGTGTGCTCTGAAATGGTACTGTCCTATGGATTTTGTGAGCCCAAGACTGTTCATGCTCATGAGTGCTTTCATTTTTAAGGAGTCTGAAAATGATAAGAAGACTCTATAGTGGTGGTGAAGTACCGTCTTGTGGATTAATACGAGCCCAGATGGTGATTGCTCATGGTTGATTTCATGTTTAGAGAGTCTGAAAGCGGTAAGTGGACTCCATTAGTGTTCTTTTTCGTAAGTTAGTCTCCAAGGCATGAAAAAGCATAAAATGATGCAAATGGAGAACTCTTATAGCCGATGTGACTAGAGTATTCATTTTTCGTAATTAGTCTACAAGGTCTGGAAAAGGGGTAAACTTATACCAGGTAGACACCCTTTCAGATATGTTTAGCGAGCATGAAAGGAAGCAAGGTTGCTCGGCGATCTTTTCATTGTTTTAGGAGTCAGAAAAGAGCTTAACAGAAACTCCCTAAGTGCCTTTTTCATAAAAGGAATTGCTTGACCGAAAAAAGGGGTAAAACTATACCGAACAAAAAAGGTATTGATGAGAGCGAGAAATGGTCTCAAACATCGTCATGAGTGTGGAAAACTGAATCCGTTGACATAAAGATCGTAAAAAATGGGCAACGGTCGATGTGGCACGCAAATCGAGGCGACAAGGGGTATTTGAAAAAATGGCTAAAAAAATCAGGAGGTGAGAGCGAGAAATGAACTCAAGGATCATCACAAGCATGGAAAACTGAATCCGACGATATGAAATTCATCAAAATTGGATGACAGTCGATGTGGCACACAAACCGAGGTGACCAGGGGGCATGTAAAAGATGTCCAAAAAATTTGGGCGTGAGAGTGAGAAATGATCTCTAGTATCATCACGAGCGCAGAAAACTGAATCCGGTGATCTAAGACTCGTAAACCAAAACTGACGACGGCTGATGTGGCACGCAAACTGAGGCAACAAGGGGGCATGTTAAAGATGCCCGAAAAATTTGGGCGTGAGAGCGAGAAATGATCTCTAGCATCATCACAAGCGTAGAAAACTGAATCTGGCGATATAAGACTCATAAAAAATGGACGACGATCGATGTGGCACATAAATCGAGGCGACGAGGGGCATGGAAAAGAATGCTAAAAAAATGGACCTGGTGGAATCGGGAAAAGTAGAGGACTATCATGAAGTTCTCGCAGTGTTGATTCCAACGGTACTAACGGTTTGAAAAATGGACGTCGTATGATACCGAAATCGCTGTTGGAAAAATGGTCAAATCTCTATAAATAGGGTGTGGGCCCAATGTGACATGCGTCATTGTTACGTGCGAGTTTCACAAAGCAATTGAGTGAGGTCAGAGCTCTTTCTCGATTTGTGGGAGATTCAATCATTGGAATTTCGTTCCGCGAGCTTCAGGTAAGCCTATGTGCCTTAGCCTTTTCAATTATGTCTTTTTTGGTTAGCGGTGGGCCCCCGAGGGCCGCAAAATTCCACGTTGGCATTCCAACGTGGAATATCGCGGGTTTCGTGTCATTTTCCGCGATGATCATCGCAGGTTTCGGCTCGAAACCCGCGATGCTCATCGCTGGTTTGGGGCCGACAGTCGCGATGTTCATCGCGGCTATCTGGCTGACAGTCGCGATGTTCATCGCGGCTATGGGGCCGATACCGGCAATGTTCATTGCGGGTTCGTAGTTGATACCCGCGATGATCATCGCGGCTAAAGGCTTGAAAGCTGCAATGGAATTTTTTGAAATTTTTTTCAGTTTCTAAAATTTTTTCTTTGTTCTTTGGCAAGATGTTTCGGAGACGACTAGTATCGTGGCGGGAGTGGGAGATAGATGAGGATTTGATGGGTCAGATTCGGACCGACCCGGGTGTGCGGGCAGCACTGGCTGATAGTGGGCTCCTGAAGTTCACTTAGATTCCACCGATGCATTCAGTGAGAGAGCTACTAAATAAATTGGTGGGTTTTTGGGTCCCAACATAGGATGCGTTCATGGTGGGGGGTGAGAGGTTAGAGATCACCCTTTTTGATGTGTATTTTTTTACTGGGTTGCCTCGCTTGGGGGAGGTAGGGTCGCTCCAGCCGAGGATTCCAGCTGGGTTGGATATTGAGGATCTACTGGAGAGATTATGTGTGGCGGGGGTTATTGCGCAGAACAACGCATTGAGTCTGGTATCTCTGTGGGATTGGGAGATGCGAGCAGTTGGTGCTTGCGTTCTGCGTGTGTTGGGTGTCGCAGCGCCTCATCGTTTGTTTGGGGGGAAAGCGATGATGGTGGATTCTGTGTTGAGAGAGACCTGCTATGCCTGGGGTCAGATGTTTTTGGCCTTTGTCCGGCGAGATCTGGACAAGGTCAACCGGGAGGGGGGGGAGTTTTGCTATGCCTCCTTCCTTTGTTGTTTTTTCTTTGAGCGGGTACCGACCTTGTGCCCGCCTGTGCTAGTTCGAGACAGGTTGGTTCATGAGCTGCGGATGGTGCGGTGGGGGCATATGATGCCCCGAGGTGGTGGTGGTATCCGGCGGTTCTTTTCGGAGGACATGTATGAGCAGTGGGAGCAGATCCCTCTGCTGATTGATGACTATCCATATGCTGGTATGGATTATCAAGGAGATCCAGAGATGCCTCGAGCTCAGGGGCAAGCATGGGGTTTAGATGGTATGTCATTTATTTTTGGTTCTCTACTATATCATGTGTTTAGATGATTTTTTTATGAGTATAGTTAGAGATGTTGATATGATATTGACTTAGTTCACTTGTGTGATTGTGCAGATATTGGTCTGAGGCTACCATCATATCATGTGGGTTGTAGGGGATGGGCGATGGTGGTCATTCCTCCACCTGTAGCGGTACCGCCTCCACGTGCTCGAGGGGTTGTGCGCCCTTAGGATGATGTAGTTGAGGGTGTACGAGAGACTCTGGACATGATTCTTGTAGGAGCGCCAGAGGAGGGGTGGAGGAACTTGGACTGGGACATTATCGAGCATTGTTTCGATGCTCCTCGTGAGTGACATTCTACCCTGCTTAGAGAAGTAGTGGTTATGGCCAAGAGGAGGGCTCGAGATCAGGAGGACATGGAGGAGCCGACGGAGGAGGAGCCAGAGGATCCTGGGGATCGCGATGACTAGTTGATTGTATATTTGCCCCCAAATGTTGATGAGCATATGGGGATGTACCTTTTTGTACGACTTATGTACTTTTGTATATTGGGTGTTGAGGGCACCTATGACATGTTGACTATATGATTATATATATATATATATATATATATATATATGTTTTGGTATATAGTCATGTATGCACATGGATGCATTTGTTGTCTATTTGTTTGCCCATGGAGGCACATGTTATGCACGTGGATACAATCTTTTAATTTTTCTATATGCCCGTGGAGGAACATGTTATGCACGTGGATGCAATTTTTTGTTTTTTCTACATGGTTTGATTGGTGTGCCAATCAAGAATGTTGTTTTCCATATGGTTTGCTACATTGTTGAGATTCCTTGGGACATGTGTGAATGAAATGGACTCAAACTGTCGAATCATTTGTTTAGTGCGCATAATTTTCTCAATAGACAGGGATCGCATACCTGGTAATCATTGTTTAGCTGGGAAACAAGGAGCTGGGAGTCTAAGAAAATGTTAAGGTGACTTATGCTCATTTGGAGAGTAGCGGCCAGGAGACCGGTCATGGCGTCGTACTCAACTTGGTTGTTTGTGGAAGCACCTATGCACACTTTGTCGATGTGGATCAACTCATGTGAAGGGGAATATATTACCCAAGCTGCAGAGGCGAGATTGGGAGACCAATGGCTGGCACCATCAGCGAAGCCAACATAGCAAAGTGGAACAGGATACATTTGTGGTCATGCAGGAAAAAACAAATTTTTAGGTTTTTTTATTTTTTGTAAAAAAAACAAAATAACACTGTACAATTGTGGACTCTGGTGTCCATCAGATTTTCTATGGGTAAAATCGTTTGAGGTGCAACCCATTATGGGGGTTGCGTAGGGGTTTTCCTTTTGAGTCGGTCAGAATATATGCCCCCTGTCCGAGGCAAGTGTGTATAATATATGGGCCTTGCCACATGGACACAAACTTTCCTTTTCCCGTTTTGTCATGAGCTTGATCATAGGCAAGTACAAGGTCACCTTCACTAAATGCTCGTGGGTGAACAAGTTTATCATAATGAAGTTTAGATCTATTCTTTGCGGCTTTGATTATTTGGAGAGCTGTGTGGCGATCTTCGTTGGCCTGCTCTAAAAGAAGTAAGCGTTCTTCAATCATTGATGTATCGGCGAGAAGTTCTACGGACATTTGTAATGTTGGTATCTGGCATTCAATGGGGAGGACAGATTCCACGCCATGAACTAAATGGAATGGGGTGAAGCTGGTGGCGGTCTTGGTCGATGTTCGCATAAGCCCATAATGTGGGGAAAATCATGTGATGCCAATTGTATCTATGTTTGTCAATGGTGCATTGGAGGATGGTTTTCAAAATTTTGTTAACAACTTTGACTTGGTCGTTCCCTTGGGGG
The DNA here is from genome assembly GCA_027924585.1 of Larix kaempferi. NCBI lineage: Eukaryota > Viridiplantae > Streptophyta > Pinopsida > Pinales > Pinaceae > Larix > Larix kaempferi. Next base: position 17,776,580 of record BSBM01000493.1, on the reverse strand, counting down.
TAGTAGGTGGAGGAGAAATGGTGTTCAAATTTAAGGAGTGTGGACAATTCTCTCCAAATGGAGTCTTGGAAGTAAGAGCCATGGTTTGAGACGAGTTGTTTTGGTACTCCGAAACAAGCAATAACATGGTTGAGGAAAAAGCGGGCTGCAGTATCGGTTGTGCGATTGTAAGTAGGCATGGCCTCCGCCCATTTGGTAAAGTAATCAACAGCCACAATAATGTGTTTGTGACTGCCGACTGATGTAGGATTGCAATCCATGAAGTCAATGGCCCATTTGCAAAATGGTCCAGCGGTGACGACCGGATGAAGGGGGGCGGAGGGGGTTCTTTCCTTTGGGGAAAAGAGTTGGCGGATTTGGCAGTGTTTGACTGCTATGATACAATCAATGAATAATGATGGCCAAAAATAACTGGCGCGGATTACCTTTTGGGCAGTGGCCATTCCTGAAAAATGGTCGTTGTAGGCACCGCTATGACAGTCGTTAAGGACTTGTTCTACTTCATCTTGAGAAAGACATCGTCGTAAGATTGTGTCGACGCCACATCGATAGAGGACATCACCCAAGAGGAGATAACGGGGGGCATGGTGACAGATGCGACGGTGTCCATCACAGTTGACGTTGGGTCGAAACTTCTGTGTGCAGAGGTATACCAAAATGTCACCATACCAAGGGTCGTCCGACGAGATGATGAACAAATGTTCGTCGATCATATCAGTATGGATAGTTGGTGATGACGATGATGATGGTAATTCAGTGATGAGTTGAGCAAGTGCTAAATCTTTGGTGCTCTTTGGGCTTTTAAAGGTTAGGTCATATTCTTGTAAGATAATCACCCATTTAGCAACATGGCCTTGTAGAAGGCGACGATTCAAGAGATAGACCATTGGATTGGAATCTGCCACAATAGTGGTATGACTGAGGAGAATATAATGTCACAGTTCTTGTACGAAAAGACAACAACAAGGGCCATCTTCTCCTCATGCAGGTAGCGTAATGGTGGGCCTGACAAGGTATGGCTCACATAGTAAATTACATGCTCTTGGCGAGCGAAGTCTTATTGGACGAGAACTTCAGAGACGGCGTGATCTGATGCCGAAATGTAAAGGGTAAAATCTTTCATGAATTCTGGTGGAGAAATCAAAGGGGCGCTTGTAAGTGCTTTCTTGAAGTCTGTGAAGGCTCCTTTTGGTTGGTCGTCCCATATAAAGCAGGTATGAAGGCACAGCAAACGGAGGAAACCATGTACTGTGGTGGCATAGTCTGGGACAAAACGACAAAGGAAGTTTGATTTTCCCTATAGGATTTGCAGCTGTTGTAATGTGCGTGGTGAGGGGAGGTCCACTATGGCTTGAACTTTTAGAGGGTCAACGGTGATCCCTTTCTCTGAAATGACAAACCCCAGCAATCATCCTGCTGTAATGTAAAATACACATTTAAGCGGATTCAAGTGGATTTTGCATTTGCGACAACGCAAGAAAACCTGTCGGAGATCTTCTAAATGGTCAGATCGTTTCTTAGATAAGGCGGTGAGGTCGTCAAGATAAACTTTAATGATTTTATACAGATCATGAAAGCAATAAGTCATGGCTCGTTGGAAAGTGACTCCCGCATTCTTGAGACCGAAAGGCATGATGCGATAGGAGAAGGTGCCCCATGGGGTAGTAAAAGTAGTCTTGTATTGATCTTCTTTACCGATTTTGATTTGGTTATATCCGGAGAAACCGTCCATAAAAGAGAGTACCTCATGCCCCGCACACTCATCGATTAGTTGGTCAATAAATGGTGTGGGGAAGTTGTCCTTGGGACAAGATAGGTTGAGGTCATGGAAGTCAGTATAGACGTGGATGGTGCCAACTTTCTTATTAACTGGTACTGGATTTGAAACCTGGGTGGTATATGCAATCGAGTATATGAAACCTGTTGCTCGAAGCTTCTCGATTTCTGCTTTGACAGTTGGAAGCTTGGATGGGTGAATGGGACGTTGTTTCTGGTGAACCAAAGATATGTTGGGCCAAGTGTCTATGTGGTGTTCTACGATGGTGGAATCAAGACCAAGCATCTCGGTATACAACCAGGCGAAGACATCACGAAAATCTTGGAAGAGTTTCTTATAAGCTTGGGTTTCTTTCTTAGTGCAAGATGCACCCAAAGAGATAAGCTCGGGTTTACCGGGGGTGGTGGAGATGTCGATTTTGATAATGGGTGAAATGTTAGCCATGTTACCTACCTCGAAGGCTTATGGAGCTGGTATTGGATCTTTGAACCAATCGACCTTGGTTGGTAAGAAGTCCTTAGTTTCAACAAATAGGTTGTTTGTTGCAGTGGACATAGATGCTTCAGGGAGGAAGTATGATCGATGGTGCATATCATCCCAAGGGTAGTCCAGTGCAGTGAGTTTTTCTAGGATTTCTTCATCGGTACAGAAATAGTGTTCCATTAAATGAATTGGTTCAGGTTTGTAGGTTTTTGAAATCATATAAATGGTATTGATTTCTTCTGAATGGGACGATTCTGGAGGGAATATTTCTTCAACAAGTGATGGGGATATCTCTAAGTCGACATTATTCATCTCATATAGTGCTGCTCTATAATCTGGGAGATCGGGGAAGTGATGTGAGTAATGGCTGTAGATTCTGCATATTGCACAAGGGTGGCTTGTGCATAATGACTTATCACAAGGTTGAGATGGTAATTCTAATTTGACAACTGGGACATTGATGTCATCATCCAACATATTCATGTGTTCTTGAAGTGTTGGTAGTTGTGGACATAGATGGGTGGCATGGCCAATATGGTCGCACAAGCAGCACTTAGGGAGTACACCGGTTGGGGGGTTCTTGGCTAATTTGGGAGTCACTGGGGGGTGCAAGTTGTGGGTGCAGTGTTGTAGGTTTGTGGACCTCTTCCCCTAGTGTGGCAAGATTGAGGGGGGACATAACTAGATGTTGATGTCGTACCTCCTACTGGAATTGATCAGTTTTGGGCGTTGGGACCACCACGTGATGGGCGATTTTGGTGGTTTGGTATGCTAAGTGGTGGATGGTTTGACATATTCACGGGTTGTACTGGTTGTAAAACAATGGTCGAAGTCGGCGGGGGGGTTGGTGCAAGTAAGTACCATACTGGTAACCCTATTGTCAATCCTAGTAGGTTGAGTGTAGCCATTACTAGCGAGATGACAACTCCTGATAATGGAAACAAGAACGGGATAGTATGAATCGGTGTTGTTCCAATATGAGTAGGTACGATGGGTGCTAGTGGTGTTGGATGAGTATGTTGAGAACGTTGTTGCTCATTGTGTGATAGGGTACACATATTGGATACTGCAGTTGCCTGAAAAGGGGGTGGAATTGACGGGAAAGAGCTTGTCATGGGAGTATCCGAATATATCCCGGGTTCGACTGATGAGACAAAAGATGTTGGTGCACTAAGAACGGGTTGTTCGATCATGGGAAGAACATTCTCTGGCGCTACGGGTTCATTGGGATCATAGTATGCATTCTGGTCGATTTTTTATTACACCGCCTTCATGGGGGAACATCATGATGTGGAAAACTAAAGAAGCGACAGCTTTCATTTTGTACATGTAGCTTGGTCTCAGAAGGAGATTGTAATCAAGTTGGGCGTTAATGACCTCTATATCTATGAGAACCAACTTTCCCCCAAGTCGTATGGGTACGTTCACTAGCAAACCTTGGGGTTGAGCTACATGGCCATTGTAAGCTTGTAATGTGGTAGTGGACGGCTGTAGCATTGGGGATCCAAGTTTCTGCCATACGAATGTTGACATGACATAGGTAGAGGCCCCTTCATCGATTATGCATCGATGAACGAGAAGGTTGCAAATGGAGACGAAAACTTGAAAAGCTAGATAAGAAGGAATGTGAGGTTCAGCTTGTTCTAAGTCAAAAGCCATCATGTTAGAGTCATTAGGATCTATGGCACCAATGGCAGATAACAACAATTTTCTCTGTGCAGGACAGTTTTTTAAGATCTCGAGGGCGGACATAGCAGTGAGGGACTGAGCTAAATCCTCTACAATGTTATAGTTGGAGGCTGTATGAGCGTTCGGGTTATTGTTAATATGTATCAAAGGAAAACAGGGTGCTTTGGGGCCCCCGTCCATGGGCATAGTGGGTATGCGAAGTGGTTGATCAGTTGGGAGAGTAATCAATGATGGGTCAGTAGGCGTGGCCTCAGGGGTAGATCCATATTGATTTCGACGGGTTTGGAGATTGACATCATTTGATGACATCATAAGTAAAAGGTGAGTGTTGGACTCAGCATGCTGGTAATCGGTGGCTGCATAGGTAATTTGTTGCTGTGGTGCAGCGGATCCTTGAGCGGGATCATTCTGACGAGTGTTACCGTGCCTTGGTGTGGTAAGGGATTTTGTAATATCATGGGTTGTGGCTAAGGAGGGGGTGCTGGATGTGAAGCATGTCCTTGTCGTTGGGCATCGTCGGTCCAGAGTTGATGCGCTCGATCTAAATGGGGACAATTATGTGTGTAATGGCCATAGACTCCACATATGGAACATGGATGGTTTGTTCGCAAGTTATTATTTTTAGCTTGTTTTGGAGAGCAGTCAGGATTTTGGTTGGGGGGAGCAGCGTTATTGTTGTTTTGAGGATTAGGTGGTGGTGCACATTGGTTATGTTGCTAGTTGTTTCCGCGGTTACGTCCTCTTCCATGATTTTGGTGACCTCCTTGGTGACGCTGATTGTTCTGGTTTGGAGGTTGGTTTTGCTATGCGTAGACATGCCCTTGGGTAGTAGGTGGGTTTTGAGGTCATGCCGGCTCTAGAGCAGGTTGTGGTGGGTAGTAAACAGGAGGGTTCGGAGGTGTCCCTGGTGTTGGCTGCAGTTGTGGGTAACTTTGAGCTGCTGGAAGTGTTGGATCAAGAGGTGCTGCCTGTTGAGGATAATAAGCCACTTGGGATTGTGGCTGGACCGAAGTCTGGTGGGCCTGTTGGTTATAATATGGAGTTGGTGTATAAGTTGATGGAGCTTTCCCATAACATTATGGTGGACATGAAGGTCCATGGATGTGATGGGTGTGTGTTACTGGAGCATACGAAGTTGTAGCTCCAGAATTAGATGAAGCCCTAGAGAGGTATGGGGTGTTGTTTGTACTCGTCATTGTAAAAGGTTTGTTTTGTGTCGTAACCTAGTCGATAATACCATCAATGGCATGGGATTCCCCCGGCGTGTCATGGCGGGATGGATTGCCGCACGGGGCGTCAGGTAAAATAGTGTATAGATATCCTGACTGGGCATATATGAGGTCAAATTACTGATCTTTTATGATAGCTTCTTCTTCTGATTGGGGTCATCCGGAAGCTACATCTTTTGCTATGAGGGGGAGGAGTGATTTGAGGAACCATTCCAAAAAGATTCGGTCATAAATTCTTATCTTGCAGAGGCTACGGCGCTTACGCCACTCATGGATATGATCAGTGATGTGTGTAGCTGTGTTCTATCTACAAGACAAAAGTATTTCAACTCTTGCATCATAGCATACAGGTAGTTGAAAAAACTAGAGGAAAGTTAAGGCGAGGGATGTAAATGTGTTATGGGTCCCATGTGGTTGCTCACTGTACCACATGGTTGCAGATCCAGTGAACGTTCGTTGTAACAGTCGCAGTCTAATGGAATCATCTACTATGGAGTTAGAGGAACACCATAGGTGAAATGACATGATGTGGTTTTGGGGATCTTCTTCAGCTTTTCCTTCAAACTTTGGGATGTCTGAGGGAAGCTTTGTGGGCATGTGTGGCCATGTAGGGTTGTGTCTAATAGGATCATTGCTTAACCTAGCTAGGTCTGGTAAGTTCAGACTAGCCATGTATGGTAGACTGGCAGATGGGTGTGGCGTGGTGACTGGGACATAACTGTTAATAGTAGCATTATGTAGTGGTCTAGTGCCCCCTAAAGGTATGCTAGGTATTTGAGGGATGTGTCCTCCAATCGATGTGGTGTGGGAAGGGCCTACGCTCCCAAGTGCAATATGGGTTGCAGAAGGGTCAGGAATGGTTCCAGGAATCCCTGGGATCTGGGTTGTGGTAATAAGAGGGTGTGTGACCCCTATGTTGGGCATACCCATAATAGATGGTGGTCCTGTATGGGGCATTCATAAAGGGGGAATGGACCCTATATTAGGCATGCCTAAGGGGGTTGTGGTTACCATTGGTGGCACAGTAGTAGTAGGGTTTGTCAATGTATCTCCAATAGCACTAGTGAAAAGGGGGTCGTATTGTGATCCAACCATGGGGTAGGTTGGTGATGTCTCAGTAGGGTGTTCGGATTCAGCCTCAGAATTAGATGTGAAATGAGGTGCATCAGAATCGGATGACTGTGTTCTATGCCGATGACATGTTGATTCAAGGGATAACACTCTACGTCTGTGACGTGTAGAGTCAATTTTATCGAACTGAGGGGGTTCACCCTGAAAACGGCGGGATCATCTTAAATTCTCAATGGTGAGAAATGTATAAAATGCCAATGGATGGTGGTGATATAAAAAATCAAGACCCTAATGCCACGATGTGTGCAGGAGGGGAGTATGAAAAAATAATGGCTCTCAGGCCAACAACCAACCTCAAAAGCACTTATTATAACAGATGTGCTATAATAAGTGGAGGGATTCAAAAAAGTGGTCAGAATACCAAAAGTCAAACAGTTCCTAGAAAAAAGTGGTGCTCACTAGACCAAAGGTGGGTATTGTATCATGCAAACACCTAACTAGAAGTATTGTGATTCGACAAACGATATTCTTTGTGAGGTGATGAAATCCAAGTCAGACAATATAGAGTGTAGAATCAACGTCTAGATATCCCCCTACCGGGAGGGACACCGGGTAGACAATCCTAGAAGTATGGCTACTAAGATAACCCGTTCATGACACGTTCGATTGGGTGAATCTACAGTTTGGTTCTATCGTCACTGTACTCCAATACGGGTGGTACACCGAGAACTGCGAGAGGTATCATTCGGTTACCGAATGGATTGCAGTATTCCACTCAAGCTTCCGGAACCAATCTGGCTACTTCAACCCTTTTAAGGGAGAGGCCTTCCCAATAAATTGGTTGATAACCATGTCAAAATTATAAGGGGTTTTCGGTACCCTAAAGGAAAACCACTATGTCTCAAATGTAAATAATTGAGGGGTTTTATTGGAACACCTATCCCCTCAATCCTACCTAACTACAAGATTCTTCAAGTGTTCCCCAAGTGGGGTTAAAGTGTTGGTTGAGTTTAGGTATATTTTAAGGCTCAGGTAATTTAAAAATGTGGCAAATTGGGTGCACATGTGATTATTTAACTGAAAATGAATTTGCCTCGCTTGAACGATTGATTACAAATGAAAAACAAGACGATTCCAATTTGCAAAAAATAAAGGCGTTTTCTGAAATGTAAATGCTTTAACAAAAATACTTCAAAAACTATGGATTTTCGAAATAATTTTTTCAAGGAAAGCAAATATTGTAAAAATTGTAAGAAATAAATGGATTTCTAGGTGTTTGCTTGGGAAGAACTATTGAGCAAATCTGAAGTGAAATCTATGATCTAAACAGAGTGCAAAAAACCTTTCTTTCACTTACTGAAAATTTTTAAAAAGATTTTAATGGAGCATATGTAATAGAAAATGATTCACTATTGCTGCAATAATTGAAATTGAATCCTGGGAAAAATTATAGGGAAAAATAATGCTGGAAAAATAGGCTAAATCAGCACTAATGCAACAAAAAAATTTCTAAAAAATCCACTGAACGAAAAAACACAGCATCGCGGGTTTGGGCCGTGAAGCTGCAATGTGCAACGTGGAAAAAAGGCGTGCAGTTGCGATGGGAAGCGCGGAAAAAGGCCGCAAAGTCGCGATGTGCAGCATAGAAAAAGGTCACAAAGCTGTGATGTGCAGCGTGGAAAAGGGCTGCGAAGCCACGGCGCGCCGCGCAAAAAAGGGCCATGAGGTCGCGATGAGCCGCGCGACTATCGGGAGAAAAGTCGCGATGTAAAAACGGAAAACAGATCGCCGAAAATGAAACCGAAAAGTGAAATTTTGGTCTATTAAAGGCTATAGAAAGGGCCAATAGCTAGGGCAGTAATGGATATGCTATCTAGTATGGCAGATCTGCTAATTGGATAGGTAAAAACAAGTAAAAAACTAAGATCTAAAGAAAAAATTTAAAGCTCGAAAGCCAGCGGAGTCGCTAAAAAACTGTTGCTTGGTTTTTCAGCCAAGCATGTGCAAGGATGCACCTATTAACTTGTAATAGTAGTCTTCAAATTGAAAGCAAATACAATTATAAATTAATCTGAATTTAACATGTGAATATAACAATAAGCTTGAAAATATTTAACAAAAAGAACAAGAAATGAAATAAAAAATGACTTTTGTATTATAATACCTCAAATCGTGAGGATGTTTGGTGTTGAGCAGCTCCAAGGTTGAGATGCTCCAGGCTCCAATGGTCTCTTCTCCAAGATTGCTACAATGGTCTCTTCTCCAAGATTGCTACAATGGTCAAAGAACTCAAGATAGATTTTGACAGCATGAGGATAGGATGATGGATGGATGGAAAGTGAGGAGCCCCTATCACCTTTTTATAGTTTTTGGTGATAGGGAATACCATTGTGGTTTTAAGGAAACCAATGGTATTGACCAACATGGTTTAAGTACCTTTTTCCCTCTTTTTTCCTTTTTTGAATATTTTGAATATTTTTATTCTCTTTTTAATATTTTTGGGAATACTGGACCCTTTTTGAGGGTTTTTTGTGTTTTTTGAGGAAAAATATATATTTTCAGGGGGAAAAGGTGTATTATGGTCTTTTTGGTGACCTTTTGATGGCTTTAGATGCTCAAATGGTGGAAAAGTGGACAAATGGGTCATGTGAATAAGGGAATGAGCTAGTGAGCACTTTTTGGGTGTTAACACCAGTTAAACGCTTAAATGTTTGACCATGCTACATTGTGGATCATTATCCAGATTTGCACAAACATTAACCAATGAAAATGAAAGATTAGGATGTGAATTAACAAATTAGGGCTCTAGACCACTACCTACCTAGAGCCTGTCTTCAGCCCAACTACCTACCTTATGTGCCCTATTTGACTCTCCTGCGTGACATGTGCACCTTTTATCCAGGAGTTATCATTCAGTTAGAGTGCCTTATCTCACCTACCAGGTGTCTGACAGTAAGTTAGAGCATTGATTGAGCAGTTCTTCCGCTGATTGCTCATGCTAACTACCTGTAGCTCCCAATTATCTAGTTCTGGAGTGCCACTTTATCTTCTAACAGCCTCATGTGCCCTCCTTGGAGTCTCCATACCCTGATTCATGCCTAGATGGTTCTGTTAGACTCAGTTAGACTCATTTGATTGACCTTTGACCATTTATGGCTGATACTACTGACTGGATGATGTCTCCAATGTTATCCAAGCTAGACTTTGAGCATGATTCGAATGAAATCTTTGGTTAATTCGAAATCTCTTGACAATTATTGTATTATTGTATTCAATTTTCATGGTGCTAGCTCACGGCTAATGTATGATACTGTTAATCTCCATTTTTTGTTTTCATGAGTGATTATTGAGTACTTTCTTCTCTTATTCTCTAAACTTCTTGAGTGAGTTTGATTATGAGGTTTTTTTTAACTGCTAGATCCTACTGCAGATTATCACATGGTATTAGAGCAATCAGTAGCTATTCGAATTGCAATAGTTGCAGTAGCAACAGTTGTAGCAATTATCTTTACCTGAGCACGAGAAGCCTATGCATTTCCACAGCAAATCCCGGTGCTATTACCTTGAATTCACTCAAGAAATCTAGTGAGGTCTAGTAAAGTGTGAAGGACATAGTCATGTGTGCTCAGGTGTCCTAAGGTAGTGTTCATTCGAAGTGTAACAAATCTCCATCAACAAAAATCTTCTTGTTTTGCAGGTTTATTCATCGATTCGAATCCCTCTTCAACAAATTCGAATTCAACAGCTATCATGGATCTCCATTGTTTTTGTAGGTTATTCGAAGTGTTATATAGTTGCAGCAGTTTCGAAATATTCTCCACCGGTGATTCTGCACTAGTGATTCTGCACTAGTGATTCTGCACTGGTGATTCTTCACCAGTGATTCTGCACTGATGATTCTGCACTAGTTATTCTACACTGGAGATTCTGTACTAGTGATTATGCACTTCTGTACCAGAAAAACACCAGTAGATTTGAATTGAACAACATCTTCCATGGATCTAGAAGCAGTTCCTTTTCTCTCTTCATACAACTATGAAGAATGGAACCCCAAGATGATAGCATACCTAAAGAGATATGGTTTCTTGGATATGTGTACTTGTGTTGAGAGAGAAAACAATTGGCTTCCTATGAAGAGGAAAAAGATTGGCTTGATGATTGTGAAAGAGCCTCAGCAACAATACTTGCCGCTATGTTTGACAATATGGAATACCTCATTGATGTTCATGAACATCCATCTGATAACTGGACAAGTTTGAACAGTTTGTTTGGAAAGAAGGAAGAGGATGGTGTCCATTTGGAGAACAAGCCCAGCAGTACTACCTTTAGTGCTCTCTCTATTCATGATTCAACCTCCATCATCTCCCATGATGATGTTTTTCAAGATTAAGTCAAAATACAACACATGGTTTCAGTTGATCCATCTTCTTAATCAAATTCTGAGCAAAAGATGTCAGTTACTACTTTAGAAGTTGAAGAGACCTTCACAATATCTTCTTCTCATGAGCCTGATGATGTGCAAGATGATGACCTACTGAGCATTTTAGAAATAAAATCAGATTTGGGAGGCAATGCATTCGCCCTCCTTGATAAAAATCTTCCTATGGGATCCTATTTGGTCATTGGCACATGTCTTCAGAGTTTCACTGGATATGGAAGACTCTATCATTTGCTTGGGTTCAAGTCTCATGCATATCCTTGTGATTTTGGTTTTGATCTTACCTTTATTGGTTCAAAGGATATCATGAGAAACCATCTTCCAATTTTTGGATCTGATTTGAAGTCCAAGATACCATCATCATGTCATATTTCCTTTGATTATGATCTCACCTATATTGGTTCAAAGGAGATATCAAAGAACTATCTACACATTCATGGTTTTGATTCTACCTCAGTTTGTTTGAATCACATGCTCCATAATGATATTCATATTATGGTTGTGGAGTATGATCCACTTCTTCCCAAGAGGAAGATACCACCATCACTATTTGATGAGCTCCAAGAGAGCAAACCTTCATCACATGAGATTTCAGATTCAGTATCTGCGGATGGAGATGACAAAGAGCGAATGCTAGACCTAGATCCACAAGAACCTGAAGTTCTAGCAATTGATGATGAAGATGAGTGAATGGGAGATCCAGATCCCCAAGAACTTGATGATCTCTCACCTGATGATCCTCCTCTTCCTCGATGGGAAGCCATTACTCCTAGATCTGTCGATAATTTTGTTGGTGATCCAACTGATCAACGGAGAACCAGATCAGATTTTCAGAATGGAAGGTTTCATCCTTCTCAAATTACCGATCCATTTCAGATCGATCGATCCTTCTTTGGAAAATAAGGACACTTGCCTCCTTCTGGGGTGAGAGATGATATGCTACATTATCATCCTTCACTCTATTTTGAGGGAGGGATTTCTTCCCACTGGGTTTTCCCTCTTTCCTCATTTATTATTTAGATTGGTGTATGGGGTGACCTTTGGTCTTAGTCACCAGGGCCCTATTTTTAAGTTTTCAGTTATTACCTCATAGTATAGCTTGCAAGGGGTGTTGGAATATTTTCTCCATCATTTTTCAGATTTGCATGCATCCATTCATCATGCATGCATTTGCATGCATACAATCATCATTTCAGTGGTCTTCCCAACACCTAGAGCCTAATTTGAGCTCCCTAGGGCCTGTCTTCAGGCCCCAATATCCCTCCTACCTACCTGATGTGCCCTATTTGACTCTCCATCATGACATGTGCACCTTTTTTCACCTACCAGGAGTTATCATTCAGTTAGAGCACCTTATCTCACCTACCAGGTGTCTGACAGTCAATTAGATCATTGATTGAGCAGTTCTTCCACTGGTTGCTCATGCTAATTGCATGTAGCTCCCAGTTAGCTAGTTTTGGCATGCCACTTGATCTTCTAACAGCCTCATGCATCCTCCTTGGAGTCTCCATCCCCTAATTCATTCCTAGATGGTTCTGTTAGACTCAACTAGACTCATTTGACTGACCTTTGACCATTTATAACTGATACTACTGATTGGATGATGTCTCCAATGTTATCCAAGCTAGACTTTGAGCATGATTTGAATGAAATCCTTGGTTAATTCGAATTCTCTTAATAGTTATTGCATTATTGTATTCATTTTTCACAGTTCCAGCTCACAACTTATGTATGATACTGCTATTCTCCATTTTCTGTGTTCATGAGTGATTATTGAGTACTTTCTTCTCTTCTTCTCTGCACTTCTTGAGTGAGTTTGATTGTGAGGTTTGTTTTAGTTGCTAGATCCTACTGCATATTGTAACAACTTTAACCTACGGAAGCATTCCCTTATCACAAAAAAACACAGAGTTTGAAAATTACACAGAAACATTATCTCCCAGCTAGAAGCACATAACACCACAAATTACATAGAGGCTTCACTCTCCATTGAAAATGCATAAATTATGAAATATTCCTGAGGAATTGCTCTCAATATTAACACACACACAAATTATAAATAAAAACATATTATATACAGGAGCTTCATGCTTAGAATCGGAACGACAGGACCCTCTACGAAAGCCCAAAATTTAGCATAGACTTTCCCCAAATCAATCACTAAACCCTAGGGCTTGCCAAACCAAATAGAGATGCTCTAAAGAATAAAATCGTATTTTATGAAATAGAGATGCATAAGTTGAATCCAGTACTACGCGATAGCTACAGGGTTCATCCATTCATTTACCAGTATAAAGTTTAAAGCATCATCACTAAATCGAAGACCAGAAACATGTAAACATTTCAATCTTATACTAAAATTTACACAGGATCAATGCACTCTACAGAAGCTTGAGAACATTTATAAAACATCTCTACGAATCATACAGAGGCCAAAATGAACGATTTCATTTTATTTATAAATATAAGTTACAACCACCGAAGCCATAAGTCAAATTATACATAGACCAGGAGCCAAGCCGGACATCCTCTCTTCCAAATGCCTACACAGGCTTCACATTGTAAATCAAAATGTAGCTTACACTTCTCACCAAGCTAAAGTTACCCAAACTGAGCATTACAACAAGTCCCAAAACCCCGAATGGGTAAACCACTCTCCATTACATAGTGACCAAATGCCTCAGTAAACAACCAACTTAGACAACATTCGAATTAGGGGAGAAAAAGGACCACGATGGACCAGGATTACCCGGGGCTATCGTTTCTCTAACAAACCTCTGCTACAACCACTCCACCACGCTAAGCTCGAACCTTGTTAGTGCGACACCAGTTGATAGGGGTCCCACTCACTGTCGACACATACTGCACTCTCCCTGGGCACCGGCCCAGTCAGGTTTTATCCCACCCAGCAACACCTGTAGAGTAGATGAGGTCTCACCTGAGGCGTCCAAGAAGAACAAACAGAACCATTTTTCTGCCGAATGAACGAGGATGGTTGCGGCTGTAACACTTAAACTTATTGCAACACTGGGACAGAGATATTTAAGCATTGAACATAGTATTTAAAACAATATTCAATCAAGACATTCATCATTGGAACAACAGAGATTGTAAAGCAAGTATCGCATCAAAGAAACATGACATTATTTGTATAGTGCAACATCACATTACCATAACTGAACTGATTGAACATAGAGATTGTACCAAAATAGCTTCATCATATTATCAGTGTCAACCTAGATACAATGTCTCGACAAAAACTAGAACTCTGCAATGACTCTTAACATCAAAACATACCCAAAAAACATACAACCATCATCAGAGCTTCGCATAATATCTCCAGCATTCGATCATGATCCTAATGCTCTCAACACTTACAATTCTTATCTATATATAGGCTTCTGTCTTACAACTCTTGTCCACTTTCTAACAACTTGTTAATCGACACTATGGACAAATGAATCAATATCTATTTGACTTATCCATAAACGACCAAAAACCTGCATTCTACGGTATAACTGACTCAACAGTACATAAAATGTGGTCTAAATGACCCAAAACCCGCAATCCGCGGTAGAATTGACCCAAAATGCATAAAATAGTCTTCCACTCATTGCCTTTCGCGCCATCTTGTGCCTTGTTGTAGCATCAGAGATGTTGCGATAGCACTTTACCAAACCGTCTGCCAATAGGCCCCCAACACAATCTTGTGGCTCGCCCTCGAGCCACGTCAATTGGAGACGGTGTACTCTGTCATTTTGACCTTGAAGTCCTCATATGGTTGTTCAACTGTCTGCACCACCTCCTTGGCTTCCGTAGCCACTAACTGGATGTCAACCATGTCTTTTGCAAATGGGTGATCTGTAAGCTTTGCCACTACCTACTATCGACACTTCTGCACTGCCTACAGAGCTTCACTAGCTTGCATCATGAATTTATCATCGTTGTCCTAGAACTCCTCTAACTGTGTCGCATGCGTCTTCTGTCACTCGTCCGCCTTGGCGACACATTGTTGCAAATATTTTATCTCCTGAGACTTAGCAACTTGCTCTAGTGGGGGCATTGTGCACATTGTTGCTTTCAATGTGGTCAACTGTCCTTCCACTTCCTACTGGTACTTAGTCAGCTGTTCAACCTGCTCATCATGAACAATGCGGCCCCATAATTGTATAGTGTCAGCCGTGAGCCTGGTTTCCTGCATCTCCAGCTCCTCCATCTGAGCGACAACTTCCTCAACTGCCCTTCTTCGTTCATCAACTTCAGCCTGAGGCGTGCCTAGATTCATCTTGGCCTTCAACTCATGATTCTCCTACTGCAACTAAATAATGGCAGCCCCCAGTCACTGCACCCAATGGAGCACGTACACCTCTTCAGTGGGCTTTGGCACATGTTGATAAGCTTCTGCGATCGCCTGGTCAACCCGTACACTGTCATCCCACATACGAGCCTTCTCTGCAATAAGGAAATTGTGTTCCTTTTTCAGGCCTTTGATTTTGCATGCCTTCTCAGCCCATTCTCGCTTGATGTGTGCTTCGAGGTCATCCATGTCCTGCCATGAGGAAGCAGCCCTGGCGGTAAATTCTTCAATAGTGCACTTCGCATCGGCCTCATTCGCCTATAATCGTACACACATACCACTGATCTACTATAATCGGTCTGTCGTTTCCTTGCTGGTAGTATCCTGCATAGTGGTCAACCCTTCTGCGAGCAAGGCATTCACATTAATGGTCATCGTTTTCATTTGCTACAGCACAGTGTTGGCAGCTTCGTCTTCAGTCACAATCACAATCGGGGGAATCTCCATGTTCCTCACCCGCGGCTCAGTGTTGATTGTGCCAAAGGTTGGTGTCGTTGCTTCCTCTGGTGCCTTTCCAGAAACCATATCATACAGAGACTCTAACCGAGTGGTGATTGCATGGAACCTTTCATCTGCTTTCCTTTCCATCCACTACCACAGAGGATGCAGTATTGAGTGCTATGAGCAGGCGGCCCAACTATGCCTCGGTGGGCAAGGACAACCCATTGATCGTTGCATGCTTCTGATACCTTTTTGATCGAGTTTCTTCAAGGGCCCGATCACTATCATCCGATATCATTTTGGACAATTCTTTCCCTGATTCATGGTGACTCTACTAGTCCTGGGCCAATGCCCGATCATCAGGGCCCAACGCCGGGCCACCGGCTTCTATATCTGCTAAACTCATGGGTTGTTGCCATGCCTCCAGCCACTCATTCACAGAAGCCTCTAATTCTTCAGAATTCACCTTATATGAGGTCTTCAACCATTGTCGATCAAGATCACGGTGGGCTTGTATATGTATGGTATGTGGCCAAATTGTAAACGCCATGACTGGTCTGAAGCGAGTTGCAGTTTTTTTAGATATTCACGGGACTTGTGTTTCCGCAGCATAAAGAATCTCCCAAAACATCCAAAACCGCAATTGCCAATCCCGGAGTCTCTCTGGCTCCCGTACATACCATAGATTCTGTTATCGCACACCCCGCCATTCTGCTGTAGCCGGACAGTCCATGCCTTGGTATGTGTCGAGCTCCTTCCATGCGACGAAGGCGATCAACAGCAACAACCAACTATATGTGAAGGCACCCTTTCCCGATTGGACCGTCACAGCATCCTCCATTAATTGGTTCAAGAGAAACAGAGACCAGTTCATTTAGACCACTTCCGCACATTGTTCTGCGCATGCAACAATCCTATAGTTGCACTGGTTTGGTCCACCACCCCTAACCACCTTGTAGGATAGAATCTTAATGCCCATGAGTAACACCTAATCATTGCAGCTACTAGTGCGATACCCATGCCCATCCATTTCTAAGCCATATTTATGTGCCAACTGCAACGCCCGCTTTTTGTCATTTTCCTTTCCTTGGATGAACTGTAACGGATCAACTCCATTTTTAGGCAAGCCGGTTATATACAAAATTAAATCAATGGTGACCGGGATTTCTCTGTCCAGCTACAACGACCCACCATGGAAGCACGCAAGGAGCTGCTTCACACACGCATTTACTTCCGCCAGCCACCTGAAATGTGGCATGTTAAGAAGCCCTAACAATCTGGCCTACTTCAATCCTCATGCCCAGTCTTGTATAGTTGGTGTCGGGTAAAGGCGTGTCTCAGGCACATATGGGGTGGATGCAATGTCAGTGTAGGCCACCATATCATTGTCGTCGTAACGCAGGCGCATCAACACCAGCCCAATATCCACAGAGCAGTCCATTCCAGCCAGGAGCGCCGGCATCTTCACACCATACTTCTGTTTTGGGTTTATCTTGCATGGGGTGGCATCTGACCGAATGGGAGGGATATACCCAAGGATGTCACCAGCTGACAGGCCTGCCAATGGGGAAGACTCATGAAATCGGTGACTGGACTGCCCCACCTATTCCTGAGCTTCTCCTACCATTGTGGCAGAGGACTGAAGCACCCTCTTACTCTGCGGGGACTCAGAGTGCTAACCCCCCGTCGCTTCTTAGAAATGACTGATGCTCCCACCGGCATAGTTGCAACTTTTGCTCCAAGATCAATGGCTTTGGATGACACAACTTCTTTCTCGATGACCACTGGGATAAAGGGGGATTCCACTTCGCTGCTAATCTCGACTGTCTCTAGTTCGCCTGGAATACCTCGCAGCACTTCATTATATGCTTATCAGCACCTTTCTCAACTCACAACTACACTCTGCAACAACACTGCACAACTGATTTCTCTGTGTCTTCTGACCAACTTCGTCTGGTTTTTATAGCTTCCAGCCGAATCCTTCGTAATCATCACGCACTCATGCATTAATTCAACCAAAATCCTGTATTAATGACGCAAATCCATCGTTGATCCTGTCAACCGATCGGCTGGATCCGCCATTAATGCCCATCATTCGAATAAGCGTTGTTAATTAACTGTTTTAACTTTTGTTATTTATTGCTGATTCGACCCAGTCACAATACTGCCACTTGTCGTCGACCGCTCCAAATTTGCGGCAAAAGCCTCCCTGCTTCCGCATACCATCCTTGTTGGTGCGCCATCCTGACACCAATCACTCTTTTTTTTTTCCCGATGCGGCTCAGGCATAGCGGTGTTCCAAGCCCGCTTGATAGGGATTCAACCTATGACCATTCACCAGTTTTGGGAGCATCACCTCGTCCAACTGCTACAGCTGAACCGCGCCCCCTAAATTAATACTACTGATGTGATACGGACCAAGCGAATGCATCTGCAATTTCCTTGGATGTTTCATAAACTTGCTATTGTACAACAACACCAAGTCACCCTGCTGAAACTATTTTTTTTTTATGTGTCAATCATGCCATGCCTTTGGCAATCCTTCTCTACCCCCTGGTGGAACCCAACGATGAAACGATCTTCCTCCAACTGCACCAACTGCTCTAGGCGTTCATCTAGTATTGCTACATCATCCAGGCCTATTGCGACCGCGATGCACAAACTCGGGACAATATACTCCATGGGCATAATTGCGTCTTGTCCATATACTAGCTTAAATGGTGTATGCCCTGTCAGCCGTTCACATGTGGTGTGATAGGTACACAATACTGCTGGGATTTTGAGATCCCAGTCATCGCGGTTCACGTTACACACCTTTGTAAGTGCATTCTCCAATATCTTATTGAAATCCTCCACTGTGCCATTCACCTGTGGATGATAGGGTGTACTCTTCTTATGCTATATCTGCAACTCCTCTGTCAATGCATTGATGGTGTGATTAAGAAAGTGGCTTCCCTGGTCACTCAGTAGTATCTTGGGGCAGCCAAAGCGAGTGATGATGTTATCAAACAAAAATCGCACCACCATTGCGGCAGAACAATCAACTACTGGTGCCACCTCTGCCCATCAAGTCAAATACTCTGTTGTTGTGATAATGTAGCGCACACCCATGCGCTTCTTTGGTGGATTGATCGGTCCTACAAAATCCATTTCCCATTTGTCGAACGGCTGTAATGTCAACTAAGGCATGAGTGGAATTTCATCACATCGGGAGGGTTTTCCAGTTCGCTGATAGACATCACAATACTGCGCGTAGTCTGTCGCATCATTATGCAGTGTGGGCCACCATATCTCAACACACAGCACTTTCCTAGTAGTCGCCATAGTGTCCTCCGGATACTCCTCCATGCGCTTCTGCTAAGATCTGCGATTGCTCATGCGGCAAAAAACATCTATGCAATATCTCATCGGCACCCATTTTGTATAACTCTCCTGCAATTAACTAGAAGTATGCAGCTTTGACTACAAACTGCTTCTTCTGACTGGTGGTGAACTCATCTGGTGTAGTACCTATTGTTAGAAACTGAATGATTTCTGCAAAGTAGCCATCTGCAACCTCAACTCGAAACAGTTGAGCATCTAGTAAACCATATTCAATGTTAGTTGGCTCCTCTCTTGTATCGATCCATGAGAGATGATCAGGACCGGCATTCAATCGGCCTGTATTCACAATGACTTCAAAATCGAATTCCTGAGAAAGAAGGATCCAGCGGCATATCTTAGCCCCCAACACATGCTTATTGACTAGGTATTTCAACGCGGAATGGTCGGTGAACATTTTAAAGTGCCCACCCAACAAATAGTGTCTAAATTTCTGCAGTGCATAGACCATTGCCAGACCTTCCCTCTCAATAGTAGTGTAGATCCTTTCGGCAGAGGACAGCTTATGACTTGCAAAACCAATAAGATGATCAAGATCGCTTTTTCTTGGTTGAGCCAATACGATGCCCAACGCAATCAAGGAAGCATCAACATGGACATGGAATTCCTTACTCCAGTTCAGAAATACCAATATTAGTGCCGATGCCATCTTCTCCTTTAGTGTTTCAAAACTGTCGTGACATTTCGGGGTCCACTAAAATAGTGCATCCTTCTTGAGCAATTTCTCCATAGCAGCAGTAATTGCTGCATATCCCCTGATGAATTTACGATAATACCTAGTATGCCCCAGAGTCGCCTACAACTGCTTAATAGTAGTCAGCAGTTGCAAGCTTAAAATGACTGCAATTTTGGTTGGATCGAACAATAATCCTTGCTTACACACAATATGGCCTAGCAATATCCCAAACGATGCAAAAAAGATGCATTTCTTCAGATTTAGTGATATCTGGTGCTATTGGCATCGCTCAAGCATCAATCGTAGGTTCGCCAGATGATCACGGACCAAACCATAGACTGTCCAATCATCCATGTATACCTGTAAAATTTTTTGAATGGAGTATTTGAATGTAGCAACGACAACCCGCAAAAATATCGGAGGTGTGTTCTTCAACCCAAACGACAAGTGTATTGAAAGCAACCCCATTCAGTAACGAAAGTTGTCTTATGGCGATCTTCTTTGGCAATGCGAATCTGATGATAGCCAGAGAACCCGTCTGTGAAGGAGTACATCTCCTAGTCACCCACACCTTCAAGTACTTCATCAGTAAATGGAGTGGGGAACGGATCATGCAAACATGCATCATTTAGCTTCCTGAGGTCAACGCAAATGTGCACTTCACTAGTCTTCTTATCCTGGACCACCATAGGACTAATCCATTCCAACTCCTCAACTGGTTCAATAATACCAGCGTCCAACATGCGATCCAAATCAGCCTTGACCCGCTCCTTATGTCACGGATTCAATCGATAGGGTCGCTGCCGGATCGGCTTAGCATCTGGTTTTAGTGAAATCTTCATTTCTCCTAAGTCTCCCAAAATCCCCTTCATGTCGGAAAACTTGGTAGGAAATATGTCCTGAAACTCATGAAGCAAATTAGTGACCTTGCTTATCAGCTCATCATCCCAGTGATCCCCGACATTTGCGAACTTCGGTGTGTCCTCTGTCCCAATGTTAATCTTGCGTATCTTCAGCGGCTGACTGATCGGGTCGCTTGGCGCATCAAGTGGTACCACAGCATGACTTCCTTATGATTTCGTGATATTCACATTTCACGGATCATTGCCATCTTCTGGCCCACCACTGACATTGAAGCACTCCATGAGAGACTACATCTGGCAGTGAGTGTGTGGATCCGCAAGATATGCTACCAGGACAACCTGCAGAATTACATCACAAATGAGCCGTAATGCATTATTAACCTCTCGATCGGCATCCACAAAACTGAATGTATGGGTAAAACACACTGTGAGTTCCATCCAAGTAGAAATTTCCCCTCGCAAATCAGCTGTAGTATACCATAAGCGTGGCATCTCATCCAAAGTATGGATAAAATCATGGACCCACTCATCTTTCGGTCGCAATACCCATAGCCACTGACATTCCATTAAGTGACCACCAGGATCGGTCCAACCATCATACTTTCCAGTGTGGTAAACCTCAGTATCACCAAAATGTACCATCATCAATCTTCAGCAATTCAACCATCCATCCATTAATGCCTTGTGTGTCGCCCACCAGCGTGCTGGAGTAGCCTTCAATGCTTCGTTCAAAACCAACAGTCATTGTGGTTCAAAAACTCTTTCTTCAAACTTTTTCAGAAAGTAGGATAAGCCAGGTAGTCCTTCATATATTGGTAGTGTAACTGTTTCAGTCGCGACACGGCATAATGACTGTGTGACCAACCCGCACTTATAGAGCGACACTTCGTGCAAGCGGTTCTACCAATATTCCAGCGCATCATCAAAGTCGGAAGACACAGAGTTATCACTGCGCCATCCCATTTCACCATTGGCAGTCGAATGTATATAATCTTCAGAAATATTGAATGCATGGTCCCATCCGTTGGGATCGTTGTCCTTCACTGGCTCTATGTAGCGGCATCTTTCAGCCAGATCCAACGAGGTGATAAATCTAAGATCGCAATTTTCAAAGGTCATCATCCATCTCTTGAAGTTGATTATAGCTCCACTATCATTAGCCCATCCAATCCCCAACAGCGCAAGATAAGAGCTGTCGCCTTCGACAACTTCTATGACATCAAAGTTGGTATAGGTTTTCATACCCTCTATATCTACCACTAGCCGCGGAACTCGCCCAATGGGTGTTACTTTCTCATGGTTATCCAATCAAAGTTGTACAGGAGACCAGCTCAATGGGGGGCTCCCCATCTTCTGCCAAGCCTACTTGGTTAAGATGTTGACATCAGAACCAAGATCCAGAATAACTTAATCAACATCATAGTCTCCAATTTGAATATTCATGTGCATCTCCTTATCCGTCTTTCGTCGTTGCAAGGAATTAACCGCAAGATCTTGTCGATCCTAGGCCGGTCATCGCAATAAGGATTCAATCGTAGCAAGAGCGTCAGGATATCTTTCCAAGGACAAACAATGTTCCAAAAATGCTCGAAGTGTGCTAGACCGCCGCGACAGGGTAACCTCCGAAGTAGCATCAAAAGTAGAGGGCATGTCATACATGATAGCTTTAACTTGGTCGTTTCCTAATGCACGCCATTCCTGAAGAAACGTCTCCCATTCCACATCAATGTCAAATGATACCTTCGTTTGTACATCTAACCGGATCATTGGTTTGTCTTCTCCAGTTTTCTTTCCTCCTCACGTGACCACAGCAACGGAAGCATCTTGCGGTCTTAGTTCTGCAGAAATTGTCGCGATGTTTTCACCTTGGGCTTGGTTCAACAACGGATTTCTGGGTGGGTTCACATTCCAATTCTGATTCTGCCATACATTTTGGTTCTGCACTGGTTGTTGCACTTGGTTTTGGGTAGGCTGCTGTGTCTGGGGCTGTGTCTACAACTAGGGAGTGTTCCCTGCCTGCCATCGCACAATCAACTGTGGACAATTCTCAACTGTATGATCGTTAACAAAATAGAACGTACACCGATTCTGCAGTAGTGGGAAGTCCCATTGGTAGTCTCCCCATACTACACAGTGATAGCATTGAACAGGTTCACGACCACCTTGTCCTCCTCCGTGACCAAATCCTCTGCTATGTCCTCCCTGTTGGTGGTACTCTGGTTGGTTGAACTGTTGCTGCATTGGTGCTGGTTGCATCCCTTGCCCTTGTTGTGCATACTGCGGTTGTTGTACATATGGTGGCTATTGTGGAGCCATATGTATCAAAGCATATTGTGGTGTGAACTATGGCGGTTGTTGTTGCTACGGTACAAACTACATCTGCGGTTGAGGTAGCGGCTAGGCTACCTATGGCTACGGTTACAATTGTTGTATGGCATGCTAGTCATCCTTGCCATAGAATGCATCAAACATTCTTTCTTGTAGCAACCCATATGCACAACAATCTTTGTCATCGTGACCCACTGACTTGCAAAATGTACAATAAAGATTTCTCGAGGTTGTGACCATTTTTTGCATATATGGGCAATTATCATGGCTATGTCCATATACATGGTAGATGCGACACCACAGCATGTTGCCGCCATTCAACGGGTTTGGCACCCCTAACACCAAATAGTTGTGGAAATCCGGTCAATTGTCCTTCGTATGCCCTTCTCCTCGGCATCGCGTACACCATACTTCATCATGTTGTTCCTTTCCTTTCTTCAAATCTTGTAGCTGTATAGTCAAGTTAGCAAGCTATGTCTGTATCTGAGACATCCCGGCTGGATTTTCTCCAATCGGTGATGCCTCCAATTGCATTGCAATCTCTAGAGCTTCATTAGGCGTCGAGATGTTTTGTTGCATCAATGGTAGCCGAATGTGTGGTAGGAGTGCCGCGATGAACCACTCTTTATGTTGGACGGTGCTCATATTGAAATTAACCTTTGCCATCAGTGTCTTGAATCACTGGTTGAAATCCCACACGGTTTCATTGGGGTACAACTTAATTTCCTTCAATTCCGTAATATACTGAACCTCCGACTTGGGCTTCCTAAATTCTACAATCGGTCCATCCCAGATCTCGTCTAGTGACTTCTCTAGAGCTCTTGTAGGGACTAGAACAAACTTCATAAACCAATCTAATGCACGACCTCGCAGAGTCATCGCTAACTATCCTTTCTTAGCAACATCATCGATGATCTGTTTTATGGTCCAGACTACTTCACACAAAAACCAATACTGTTATGGGTTGTCTGTCCCACTCCCATGGAACAACGGTAACTTAGCATCATCGCCCACCATTCTGGGCTTCCTGCCTCCCTTCGCTGTACTACTACCAATCAACTTTTGTGGTGTTGAAGAACTTAGCAGTGTCGAAGTGGTATTTCTTGCTATTTGAGAGATAGTGAGACGAGGTGTGGGTACGTTGGTGCTGGGATTTTGTCTTGTCTCTATCCTGGGCATAGCCTGGTTGTCCTTGTCAGGATTATCAGGTCTCTTTGTCCCATGTGGTCTTCCTTCACGGTCTTGCAGTTCAACCACAGCAGGACCTTCTCCCGTCCTCTGCCTCTTTTCCTGTTGGAACCTCGCTCCTACCCTCGTAAGACCACTTTCTTCCTCGGCTTCACTCACAGTCTCATCATGACCTGCACCCATCTACCCCTTACCATTCCATGTACCGCCCCCCAACTATCGCGGTACCCACGGCCTCCGCCCACCAGGCTGTCTACTGATCAAGATGCATCTTCAATATACCCTTTTCGCAAATAACCATCTTGATCGACAGTTGAAGCGACAGTAGAAACCTACCCCCAGGTTCACAGAAAAAATATATTTCGGCTTCATTGTAGGATTCCTGAGTATCAACCATGAACTCTATGATATAGCCCTCTAGGATGCTATTGAACCACACTCTGATAGCCCGCAATGCTTTATTATCAACCTCCTGTAGCTTCTGAATCAATTCGGGGTTTCAGGTCGTCGGTTCACCACCCTAGAAGTTCCTCTTCTGGAAGTTCAACTTTTCCAACCACTCATACAAAATGACTGGGAATTCATAGAAGAAACATTCATGCGATCCATCATGAATATATATATCCACCCACTGATCTACTGTCATTCAAGTGTTCCTGCTTTCCTCTTCAATGAATTCCTGCAACTTCTGATCAAACCATTCTTGGATCTCCAGTTTCATCGGGTGCCACAACATGTCCTCCTTTCACTTCGTACATGGTCCCGGAAATAGAACCATTTTCTAGCGCGACGCCAGTCGACAGGGGTCCCACTCACTATCGACACATACCATAGTCTCCCTGGGCACTGGCCTGGACAGGTTTTATCCTGCAGAGCAGATGAGGTCTCACCTGAGGCGTCCAGGAAGAGCAGATGGAACCATGTTTCCGCCAAATGAAGGAGGATGGTTGCGGCTATAACACTTAAACTTATTGCAACATTAGGATAGAGATCTTTAAGCATTGAACATAGTATTTAAAGCAATATTCAATCAAGACATTCATCATTGCAACAACAATGATTGTAAAGCAAGTATCGCATCAAAGAAACATGACATTATTTGTATAGTGCAACATCGCATTACCATAACTGAATAGATTGAACACAGAGATTGTACCAAAATAGCTTCATCATATTATCAATGTCGACCCAGATACAATGTCTCTGCAAAAACTAGATCTCCACAATGACTCTTAACATCAAAACATACCTGGAAAACATACAACCATTATTAGAGCTTTGCATAATATCTCCAGCATTCGATCATGATCTTGATGCTCTCAACACTTACAATTCTTATCTATATATAGGCTTCCATCTTACAACTCTTGTCCACTTTCTAACAACTTGTTAACCAACACTATGGACAAATGACTCAATATCTAACTGACTTATCCATAAACGACCAAAAACCGGCATTATGCGGCATAGATGACTCAACAATACATAATATGTGGTCCAAATGACCCAAAACCCGCAATCCGCGGTACAATTGACCCAAAATGCAAAAAATAATCTTCCACTCATCGCCTTTCGTGCCATCTTCTACCTTGTCGCAGCATCGGAGATGCTGCGATAGCACTTTACCAAACCGCCTTCCAACAAACCCCCAATGTCGAAAACCCTGTCAAAATACAAGTTGAAACATTAGTCACAACCCTTAACAAATCGAAACCATAGTATCAAAATCTTAAGCAGAGGATAAGAGATACAAAAGTTACCTTAAGGAATGACCTCACACTATCTAGCCAATCGGATGAGAGCAGGGCCAATTCATTCCCATAGCCACCATCAAACCCTGATATCTCTACTCTCCTTCCCCCAAAACCAACAAGTGCAAAAATGCAGCAAAGACCACTCATCGCTAGGGTTTACCCTACTCCAGTTGGGCATCACGATTTCCATAGCCAGCTCATGGACAAACATTTATTATCACCTACCTTCACTTCAATTTCAATATTTACCCACGCTCCATAGTAGAGAGTGACAGTCCTTAACATAGCTCAACTTTTATCACCTTGAGATAAAGTGAACTCGTGTTGACATTTTATCCAAAAAAACTTTTATTTGGTTGCAAAAAGAGTTAGGCTTAATATAATTCCTTTAAGCACCTACAAATAAATTAGGTAGATTTAAAATTTAGCATATTGCTAAGTAAGCCAGGCCATCGTCACCTAGCTCAAGCCCTTCAATATTTTAGGATTTACAAAGGCACATTTAAAAGAAGAATTATTACATATTGAAAATAAACCATTAGAGTTTAGGCACACACTCATGTAGCCAATGAACAAAATAACATAGGGCATGCACTTGGCCTTATCCACAAGATGTCATGGTGTTCATTGCATAACCATCCTGCTGCTCTTTAGCTTAGTTTCTGTGAGGTTATTTATTTTGTCAAAATAACCCATGACTTTTAGTTGGCCTTATCCACAAGATGTCATAATATGTTCATTGGATATATATCCTAATGCTCTTTGGCTTAGTTTCTGTGAGGATATTTATTATGTCAAAGTAACCCAGTACTTGTAAACATTTAATATAGATGATATCCCAAAATGATGGACTTTCAGGGGTTATTGCATTCCTGATAACAAAGATTCCCATAATGGCATGCACTATAAGCTGTGACAGGAGTTAGAAAACAAACTTCCACTTCTTGATACTGAATAGGAATCCCTTGGCCTCATTTTGGCCACATCAAATTCAAATTTAAGACCAACTGTTCTGACGTTAACTGTGGGTTAACTTGGCTTGTTTAGCATTTCCAAGTTTATTATCTTTTATGGATTTAACTCAAAGGCCGATGAGCATGCATATGACACAGGGTAACAAAGCCCACAAGGCTCAAATGAGTCTCAAGATCATTTCTCTTCCTCAAGGGAGTACTAGCCACACAAAGACTCAATATAAGTAGTAGCATATTCCCATAAAGTGCTGAAGTGGAAATGGCCAAAGGCACTTCACTCTTTGGCAAGTGCCTACAGCAAGTAGCAACTCCATACACCAAGAAACAAAGAATCAAACATATATATTACAAATAACCAAGCATTGCCAACATATACCTTTAAAAAAAATTCAATGCCTAAGCAATTTTACCCATGGGCTTTCGAATTGCCATAAGTTCCCCATTTCAAGTCGCCTCATCTGTAAAGGAAAAAAAACTTACAGAGAGACAAATCTAACATTGTTCTTCCAGCCCATTTCCAAATAGTTCACAATGTATGATTTACTAAATGATGAAAAGTTTGCACTTTTAGACACAATTTGTGTTGCACATTAATAACCATCTCTTCAAGCTGATATTCTAATATCAAGGTCCTCTTAATATCTGCAAAAGTGGACAAAATCATGTCAGTTGTAATCTAGAAATTTTACATTTGAGGTATAAGATGGGAAGAGTTCAATCACATTAATTCTTGTGCCTTAGAAAATAAAAGTTCGAAAGTTAAGAAAAAAAATGTCAATTCTAGAAAATATGTTTCAATTCCATGTATATGGGGCAAACTCATTAAATCATTCTCAAATGCAAATTATTTTATTTGAAATGGCTAAGGCTTCCCACATCTGAAACATCTTTTGAAATAAGATTCTTATAAGTTTCAACTCTTTACAATTGGAGTTCTCTAGTCAAAAAGATAAGTAGAGCACTTATATATTGTCTCACAGTTATATACTAATTCTCAAGTGTCAAGATAATCATATACTTAAAAGTATGATCTATGGAAATCCACACTTAATCTTGCATAGCATAATCAATATAGTTATAATTCCCAACCACTTGATTAAAGTATGAAATTAAACGTTATCATGCCTCACCTAGTTTTGAACCCGATGGATACCCAATCCTATCAATTCGGTGTATTACATGGGGCCAAGCCATAAAGTCATGTTTAAATGCAAAATCTGCTTCTTGAAATGGTTAAGGCCTTAAACTCCTAAAACATCGTTGAAATATGATTTTTGGAAATTGCAGGTCTTTGCAATTGCTATTGCCTAGTCAGAGAGGTGCATAAACCATTTAAATGGTCTAATATGGTTTGACAGTCATGCTCAAGTCAAATTCATGCCATTCTCCAAATTATGATCCATGGTAATCCATGCTTAATCTTTCATGCATAACCAATGTAGTCATGATAACCATTCTCATTCTTGCCAAATTTTAAAACTGATTGACACCCAATCCTATCAACCTACCAAGAAGAACCATATCTTTAATAGAGACTGATATATATATGGATTTTGAGGAATTCTTATAGCCTATTTAAACACAAGATTCAAATATAATGTGGTGAAAATCATTATTCTACCATGTTTGTTTAACTCTTGTAGTGTGATCGCCACTAATATCAATTGTGAGATATGGGCAATTACATCTTCTTGAGTTAGCATGTTTCCAGTTATTATTTCTTCTCAATTTATTGCAATGTACATTAACATCCATTAGTGTTTTCTCAGGGCTAAAGTGAATCTGACACCTTGGGAAAAAGAATTCTACAACATTATACTAGGGTCCAAAGATGTGAAGTGGATAGATAGAAGACCCTTCACATATTGGAAAGGAAATCCTGATGTAGGTGCTCCTATACGGAAACAATTATTTGAATGAAATAACTCCAGGACATGGGGAACTGAAATTGTGTGGCAAGTGGATTTCAATCAACTTGTCTTTCTTGATAATTTCCAAGGACTTTAAAGCAATTCCCACATGTCCATTCACCAATAAGATGCTACTTTGTACTGTAATCTCTTTGGAAGGATTCACTCAAAAAACTATTTGGATGTGGCTTTAAGACACTTGGTATGATGTTATTCTAATGTGTTTCTAACTTCTTAGGATTGGAGCTTATTTGAATATTTGTGTCTAGGATTTTGGTTGTATGACAAGTTTTAGGTTTGATCATTATTTGCAAATTTGACCTCCCATTGATGATTCCAATTTGCATTGCTTGAGAGCCTTAATTGTATGGATAGATATTGGAAATATGTAAAAGGATATTCCTTATATGGGTTTATTTTAAATGAATAATAATAACTCGGTTGATTATTTTTAGGATATACGGCTAAGTACACCCAATAGTTTGCATTCTCTAATGACCAACATTCCAACATCATCTCTATACAGTGTTCGATCAAGAGCTCCTAGAAGCAAGGCAACTAGTATTTCTGACTCTCCAGTAGCAACAAGCAGCAATGCTAGTTCGAGGCATGGTGCAAGTATTTCTCTAGGCCCATAAGGGAGTGAATTAGATCAAGATGATTTTTGGAGTGAGAGAGGAAGTAGAACTTCCCCAATAAGTCATCAAGGTAGCATTGTTTCCAAAGGAGATCCGAGGAGCACAAACTGGCTACACAACCCAGAATTTTGAGATGATAAGTACTATCAGGAATTCTTGTACAACCGAGGATTTGAACAACTATTAGATCCATTGGAAGGTACTGTAAGTACAACAAGTGTTGGCACATATATCAAAAGTAAAATCAAAGTAGAATATTGCTCTAAGAGAAAACCCTCATATTATTACACCTTCAGAGTTTGGTGGTATTAATGTATCTTGATGACTCATTAAGAGATGGTCTTATTACTAGAAATTATTTAGAGACTAATCATTGGTGTACAACCTACTGCAGTTTTTGCAAAATCATAATCCAAAAGTGGTATGCTCTATTTCAGAAAGTTAGTTTTGTGCCTGCTAGTTTAGTATTGCAGAAGATTTGAGTCTATAAAACTAGGATTAAATGTCAGGGATGTGTTATATTGGGAAATTGCTAGAATTAAATTAGGTTGGAAGGAGCATTCCTTATGTTGGATGATGTTTTAGATGAGCTTGGTATTTGATTTCCATGAACTAGCCTGGCACTAATTTAAATGAATGGAAGACAAAGCACCATAGCAGAAGTTGGTTGTTTTGAATGTGGATGTTTTAAATGCTTCCAGATTCATTGGAAATCATCTTTGGAGGTCCATCTTGCAGTAAAGGTGTAGGTTAAAAAACCATTGAAATTTTATTTGTTTGCTTATGTTTCTTAGTTCAAATGCAAAAGCATTTCACAATTGTCAGGACTGAACAGAAACATAACGCCATACATGCCTGCTAGTCTAGTGTATGGAAAAAACAAACATATGGTGTCACAGGAAACATTGGTAGCAATTTTGACTATGAAGTTGTAAACCTATGCTTTTGCTGGGAATCTGGATTATGGTGGCACGTAATTAGGGTGGTAGTGCCATTACATGTAGTTGAGTTATTTTCTTTTCAAGTTTATAGGCATGCCAAATTTTCTCAAATTTTGAAACTGTTATTTTCTATTTTTAATTCCCAGGAACTGTATATTCATGGATGCATTGTAAAAATACATGTATATATTAATTAATAGCTCTTTCACAAAACATTCTCAGGTCAGTGTTGAACTTTTTTCTATAAAACTAACCTAGAGGTTTATAAAAAACAGGGTTTGAGATTTAGATATGTAGAACTGTGTACTTCAACCTGTAGTAGCCTACGTTGTGAATCACCTGCATCAATTGAAGTACATTAACTCTCCAGATATTCTTTCATAGCAGATACTTCTATGATAATGTTACTACATGTGAACATATCTGAACACTGGGGAATGTGTACCATGTGATTCCTTGTCCCCAGGGACTTGGGGAGTGTATTGAAAAGTCCCCATTTAGAAGGGGACTTCCCCGAGGATGTGGGGGAACCTCCCCCTTTCCTTTAGACATTTCCTACAAAAAATTGGGATGTTTGGGAGGGCATATGTCGATGGTTTTGGAGACACATCTAGATGTCCATTGTCCAATCCAGTTCCAGTGGCACTCGTTATCTAAGAAAAATATTCACTCGTTGTTTTAACATTCAAATTTCAGACCATGAGAAATACCATCTATGATGTGCATGCAAGAATGCTATGTGCTATGTTTTTGTAAGGGGGGGGGGGTAATCACAACAATTTTGACTCTAATTTTTGGTAGGTTTTCATACCCTATATATTTATTTTTCGATTTGTCATTTTAATATCTATGCAGACAGGTTCTCTGAGTTATTATGTTGTGTAAAATTATAATGACTTATTTTTCTTGTAGAATTGGGTTGTAGAAGCAGGTATGGGCTTTGAGAAGACTAAACTCTCAAAGAAGTGGAAGCATAGGTGACCATAAATAAGCTTTGACATTCATGTATACATCTGATGAAATCTTCCCAAGCGATTCATGTAGCATTTGCTTACTTATGTTGGAATATCTTTTAAAAACCTCTTCGCTTCTTGGTTTCAGTATCTCATTTTTTGTAAAGGAAAAGATGAGGGTTTCTTGATTGGTTAACTTGCATTTTTACTGTTTCTAGCCATATTGCATTTCAATTTTCTATGTTATTAAATCCTTATTATGGTAGCTATGGGATGTCTCCATACAAGATTCATTGTTTGTAAATTTTTCCTATTCATGATTTAGTAATTTTTAGTAACATTTAAGGTTGTTGATAGGTTCATAGAGCACAATGTTGAAACTTTTTTAAAGATGCATTTATGCATATCTTTTATATGTTATGTTGATGGGTCCTTAATTGGGTAATCCAAGGAAAAAAAAGCAAATTATATTTCTATAAAGGATGGGAGTTCCTTCCAACTTCTTTGGGTAATTTGACAAATCTCTAAAGAACCTGCTGCTCTTTGGCAGAAACTTCTAGGAACATAAACCTACAACAGGTGCAATGTCGAGGACATCGCCACCCCGTGGCTCTTATTATTTACATCTTTTAGTTGTCTTATATCATTCATGGACATTGTGCATGTATACCTTTTTATCATATGTTATTAGCATTTGAAAAGAAGTGTAGAGTTTAAGGGAAAATTATGAAAGGTCACGTATACATCACATGTGGAAGAAGTTGTGATCATAGAGGGAAACTGTGTGTTAGAGATTTTATCAAATATTTTATCGCATTATATCCAAATATTTTTTTATAAAATGAATGGTTGGGAGAAGAAAAGATTACAGAGTAGTCAAGCACTAATTTCAACTATGGAGAATTTTAAAAATGGATTTATGACCAATATCTTTTTGATACAAACACGACAGGGGATTATACGAGGAAATGATTATTTTTAGTTATGTATTCTTGGAAGATCATGTCAAAAATTGCAGAACTAGGTATGTTGTTAATGTTGTAAAAACAAGTACCTGAAACGTCGAAAGTCAACGAAACGTAAAAAATTTCAAGGTTGAGATAATTTTTTAAGAAGTATACTATATGCACATGCCATATAGATTATGTAAACTTATTTTACCTTGTTGTATTTAGTGTCTTGGATTTGTAGAGGTCCACATCTAAGACATATCTAAATTTTTTTTGTTATACTTATCCCATATTCACTTGTTTGTATACCATGAAGGTATCCAAGCCCCTAGGGTTCCTTGGGAGGCTCTAAGCCTATGGGGCTTGTTATAGGCCCTCGATAGGCCTTGCGGGATTGAATACCCAACCACTTGTGCCTGTTACAGGACTTAGGAGGTTTAGTCAGCCTCCTAGATTTTGTTACAGGCCCTGGGGGATTGGATACCTAGCCCACAACAGGCTTAGTCAGCAATTGCGGAACTGCAACATGCAATCTAAATGTTGTACTATGTGCATTGGCTCTAGTGACATACAAGAAGTGATCTCCTATCTTTTCATTAGATTATTAGATGTTGCAAATCATAATGAGATGTGGTTGAGTAATTGCATTGTGGGTGAAGTAATGTGCATCCACAATATACATCGAAAGAAACAAGGTGCATTGTAGAATGCATGTGGGGTCATAAGAGGGGTATCATGTCAATATACCAGGTAGAAATATAAAGGGATATAAAAAATGTTAATAAAAAAATTGATACATACAATATCTAGTGAAAAAGGGGGTTTTCTAAATTGGGAAGGAATATTGGGAGGGGGTTAAAAGAACGATTTTGGAAGGTATTTTCCAATATTTAGTGAAATTAGGGGTATTGTTTCATATGCCACGAACGAACGTGTTATGATAGTGGTTTATTGAGTAAATCCCCCGTGCAGTTGACGTCATCAGGTGCGACGACTTGTTCAATAGACTCATTCCAAGAATCAATTTGTTTGGGGTGTTTCTTTTTGTCGACAACCTCATCGGAATCTCGTCGATTGCCCCAAATTTATTTTGGGATTCTCTTCCCACTTCTTCACTTCCTCTCCTCTCTGAGTCCTTCGTCTACATGCACTCGATTGCTCGCATATCAGATGCAAGTTTCTCTACAACTTCTTCCATGAATTGCCTCTCCTCCTCCTCTGACCATGGACATCAACTCCAGTCCATGTCATTTGCTTCCTCACCTGGGATCTTCTTGTAACTCTTTCCAACCCTTTCATCTATTCCCATGCACAATTACTCATTCGACTTATCAATCAAAGTCTTTGTCTCTACGATGCTAGCTAGTAGACTCTCCACCCTCTTCGTCTATGCCAGTGGAAACATTCATGTCTCTTTCTACCCCAGTCTCATTGACATTCAGATCGACAACCTTTTATCCCGCTTGAGACCCTTGTACGTGAAGGGCGTCTCTCTCCTTCACCTCGTTGGTCACTTCCTTAACTGGAATCATTCCATTGTCAACATTCCTTTCATTTGACTACATTCCTTCCATTCTTATTATTCCCACCCATCGGTTGTCGTTTGATTCCTGGCGATGAGCATGGCTATGGAAACTTGTGCGACCATGGTAGCGGATTCAACCGATAAATTACCCGCATATAGAGATGGGTGAAGCTTAACGCTAGTTACAAAGATGGTCGAAGCCTAAAGCTAGTTACGTTCCATTAAGATCTAACTAAAAGTGTTGCACTCTTGCGCTGATTACGATTGCCATTTTTTTTAGATGGTGCTTGGGTGTTTTAATGGGTTTATGGGTGTTGGTACTGTGGCTACTAGTATTCTGCTGGTATGGTGGAGTTAGGTATGCTTGACCTTTATTTAAAATTAATGAATTTTGTGACTAAGTTGGGGAGGTTCGTACCTCACCCATGGATCCACTATTGTCTTTAACAATGTTAGTCAAGGAAATACAAGCAATGCTTTCACTCAACCAATATCAAAGATAGACAAACAATCAGTATACTCTCAAATAACAGAACGCCTTAGGAATGTAGGTAAATAGGTGGTTCGGGTCGATGAAAAATAAGCTTCACCAAACCCACTATGGAAGAAGAAGCCATTAACTGTTGCATGCCCCTACTAAGTGCCTATTTTTTTTATATATAATGGATGGACAGAACTATAGAGCTAGCTTCTTTGTTGGTGGTTTGGTGTAGGTGGACTTGGCGGACTTGATGTGTTTACAATTTGAAACATTGGTTCTAATGTCATTTTTTTTTTTTCAATTCTTTTTCTTAATGCTTATTTTTCCTCTTTATTGCTTTATTACAACCTAAAATAGTGCAAATCCAAGGTTCTAGAGATAAATCATATTGAAACGATATTTTTTAGGATAGGTGTAGATAGAGATAAAACATTCCCAAGTTCCATAGTTTTTATAATCTTTTAAGCATTGAAACCATCCACTCATGGAGGTTGAGCATGAGCGCAACCCTAAAATGGAAACCTAATAGCAGGAAGAGGCGCTTAACAGTTTGTGTTGCTGGTATCAAATGGTAGGAAAAGAATCCTAACCATGTGCAACAATCCCATATTGTTTGTTATTACCATCCAAAGTGAAGTAGGGATTTTTATTACCATTTGAGATTTAATGAAACTGTTGTTTAGAAGGTTTGTCAATTGAAAGTGTATGGTTTAAATTTAGGAGGCATAGTTACCATGTAAGAATTTGAATTTGGATTTGGATTTGGCACGATTAGGAAAAAGTATAACAAAAAAAGTATTCCTCACAATAATACCAAAACCATACAAAATATTCAAAAGTTTTGAAAATATATATACATAAACTAACTCTTTCTAAGTTTTTTGAATTATATTTTATGACTGTTCAATTTTATTGTTGAATGTTCATTTATTTAATTATAAATGTAAATTTTCTAACAAGTCTCTATTTTGTTTCTTGTAGGTGATCTAATGTTACAACAAATTGGAAAACATTTGGGGTTGTTTAATAGTTTACCTCTTTTAATCACATATTTCTGCATAGAATTCTGGTTAACAATGTTTAGCATTAGGCATGATAAAGCCCCCTTAAGGTTAGGCAGCATGAACCATGCTTTGATACCATATGTAAGGACCTCCCCGGGTCCTTAGTTTTATTTAATGAAAATCTAGCAATTTGAAATTTTCTAACAGTTTGCAATTTGTTTAAGTTATTTTGTTGTGAGTGTTTCTATTTGTTTTCAGTGGTTTTGTAAAATCCATGGTTTTTGGTATAGATTGAAGTAAAATATCTTGTTTCTGATATAGATAACAATTCTAATAAGTGTAAATCAAATATGAAAAGGTATAAGAAACATTTTATATAGCTTATATCATTTCCTAATTGTAAAAATTGAAATTTCGTACAAGAAAAATACATGTAGGATAACATAAAACTCAACCTGCCAAAATACGTTTACCACCCTTCCAACTAGGAAAGTCTCGCCGACTTCCCAGCTCCAAGAAACTATGTTTCTTGGACTCCTGAGCCCAAAAATTGAGCACAACCAGTTCAATGTTTCTCTGAAACAAGGAGAAACAAACCTCCTCTGTTGTTTCTCCAATAATCCTTCCTTTCCTCCAAGCCTCGAGTTGTCCCCCTCCTTGAAAGACTTCATTTTCAAAAATATTTCAAATTCCCTCATAGTTCACTCCCCAAAGAACCAACCCCCCTTCTAACCCATAAGTTCTCACCTAAATACTATTTTCCTCCTACTCAAGCATCCGGGATTACTCCACCACCCCCATCAAATCCCTCCAAACCCCAAACATTTATTTCCCTTCTTGTTTCGAATTCCCAATCATAATAAAATATTTATTCCTATGTACTTATTTTCTCGAGGAGTTCAATAGCATTAATGTCAATTAATTTCAATTAAGTGAGTTGACTGCACATTCATTAATAATTCTTCGTATGTTCATTTGGATCTTCGTGGGATGGTCTATTAATTACTAGTCCCACTAACCATTTTAAACATTAAATATGCTTGAATAAAATAATAATTTAATAGTTATTATCGTTGACTTTTCAAGTTGGTAGTGTGGGTGTCTTAAATGTATTATCCATCCCGATTTGATGTCTTACATGGTAATCATTTAATAAAAATATTATTTTATTGCCATCCTATCTTATCTTGTTTGATCCAATTAATTAAATAAATATTCCCTTTTTAAATTTCCATGAATGCTTCGGTTAATCGTATTAATAATCACTTAAATCAATAATTCCTATAATAATTTAGTTGATCCACTATGGTTTATAGTAAAGGACAATTTTGAAATTAACAAATAATCATAACAATCATTATTGATTGATAAACAGTAATAACATTTGTTTGTTTAACTCACAAGCACCCTAGTACCAACACAGTATTCTCATATTTATAAACAAAGCACCCTTAAGGGTTTTAACAATCATGATGATCAATTAAACAATACAATTCTATTGACACATATGGAATGGTATTTATGTTTATTCACGACAATTTTCTTTATGAAAATTCTAGTTGATGATACTTAATCAATTACTTATTACAATGTTCACATATTCTTAATAACTTAAACGTTCATTATCTGTAATGGATAAATGAACAATTAACTTAGTTATTCACAACAACTTATACAATTATTTAACATGTCAAGTATTCATATATCGATACTAGGGAACATGTGCAAAGTGTACATGTGTGGTCAGCGTATGCATAGGTCGGATATGTACTCTAAGAAACATCGTCTTGCATATGTATACCTGCTAATTAATAATAATAATCTTCCATGCAAGTAAAGCAAGCATACATATAACATAATTACTTTAACATCATTAGTTATTGTAATAGTTAACCATTTAAGATTTCATATCATTAACTTTATGTTCACATTAGTTTAATCGATCAATTACAAGGAAGGGTACCTAAAACCAGATCATCCGAATAAATGACACAAACATAATATACTGAGTTACAACAAAAGAATAAAACAAAATTCTCAACACACACAGTTAGTTAATTTTCCTCTAAAAAATCCATGGCATTCCTATCTACCTACTACCTTCTATATAATTCAGTACAACTAACTTCCACATCATATCCTTCCTCTATTGGACTACCTTGGAGCGTCAATAGTGTGACCGACTCCAGTTAGAACCTGTAAGCAGAAGTGTCCACTACATCGACCAAGCTTCCCTAGCAAGCACCCACTATTCATCACCACACACCTTGGGGAGCGCTTCATAGCATATCCCTCCCATGAATCTGGGTTTCGGAGCATAAACAGTGGGTAATGCCTCCACCCCTACTATGGAATAAGGGACTATGTCTACATCGATATAGTGATTGCGTTACGACTATTATACTCAAGTTTTTTCATCGAATAACCAATTTGGATAGTTGATTTTCGTGAAACCCCACACCTTCCCATACATCATGATACTAATCTATTACTTATGTTAAATAATAATGCATCCCTTGCATACCATTTATCTTTTGGAATCCATTCCCTTGAGGTACTTCCACCTTGTAGGACCTAGCTACCACTTAGATCTTTTAACCTATAGGTTTTTCTCCAACACAAGATCATGAAATATCGTGCAATTGTCGACATGTATACTGTCACAACCCCAAATTTACCTATATCAAAAAAAAATTGCATGTATAAATATATATTTATTTCCTAGCATAGTCGTATCAATTTACTATGCATGATTTACATACTGAGTTTTAACAGAAGTTGTTTTATGATTGACAAGGTTCAACTTCTCTTCTTGGGATCATAGATCAACCAAGGTGAAGCCTTTATCGACACGTCAAGGTTCTGTTTAAAAAGATAAACAAGTTTAGTACTTATTCCTAACCATATTGATTATCTTAATTACTATTTTCAAACCCTACTTTTACTCTTACCAAGAGTTTATGTTATATGGATCTATGATTAGGTGGTTAACCTAGACTTCTAATATATTGAGTATTTGATTTTACAAACTTTACATAGTTTATATGCTAAATAACCTAGCTATGATTTCAAATTTAATTTTGATTATTGGTTAGTACCATGTTATGAAAATCGAATTCATTTTTAAACTATGGAAACATAGTGTCATGGCTTTTAGGCTAAGCCATTACATTAGAGGCTTTACGTATTAATGTTGATGTATTAAATGCTTGGTGTACCCAAATTTTAGCTTCATGGCATAGAGCTAATGGTTGTCTTTCCATGTCATTGGGCCATGTGAATGCTTTTAAAGCCTAGTACTTGTGGCACTCAACTTGGAAATCAGCCATGTGAATGATCGTATGCAAGTTTTAATGCGAAATCTTGGTTGTCCACTTGATTTGATGGTCGAAAGGTTTATAAATGTTGATCCTTAGCTACTATGTATGCCTCATTCAATGTTGAGAGATCCTGACCATCCACTTGGGTATGATTGTTGTTGCTCATCGTTGATCTGGCAAGATCTCGGGCATGGTAAGTTTTGGAAACATGTTCCAATTAATGTGTCCTGCGTTGAACTGGTAAACCACCAAGGGTTGTATCTTTGGTTTCATTTCGCGTTTGCATGGTAGAGGTGTCAAAGGAACTCCTCTGTAAGTTTGTTATGAATGGATCTAGTGTATGCATAAGGTTTGTCCCTGGTGCATGGCAGACTTGGATTCTTTGATGATTGAACCGATAATGAAATATTGGAGTTTTGTAATGTTCTAGAAATAGTTAGGGTATTTTAATGTAGAAGGAAACTTTGTTAAGATTTTTGCTGCTCTTGCATGTGGTAGGGTTTAGTGGTTTTGAACCTGGGATCTTTCTGTTATTCGAGCTGCGACCTAGACAGGTATTTTCTCAATGCTACAGGTAATGAAACCCTCTTCGAACCTTCGCTTTGTTTATTATTTTCATAAATAAAAATGATTATTTATTATTTTGTAATTTATTATGCACAGGTGGTTCTCGGTGGTGGATTGCTAGAAGGAACTCTGGTCTGGGGAACTCAGTGACCATATTAAAGGTAAGCCTTCCACTCTATGTGCATTACATTTTATTCAGTATAGCTCTATTATAACACGTTGTATATCCCTTCTCGCTTCTTGCAGGTCTGGGAGATGATGAAAACCGCTTAAACAAGCAAGTTGTTTGAAGGGTTAGCTGGTTAAATAACCAGACTTCGTTTGTTTTGGTTGCTAGGAACCTACTGTTAAATTTTCTGAATTTACTTCAATTTGATCTAGGATCTTAACTGAGAGAACAACATGTACAGCATATCTACAGCATATCAATCATGGAGACAATAATGCAAGCACACAAGAGACACAAAGATTTACTTGGGGAAAACCATAAAGGTGAAAAACTCCAATAACTTCCTCAGAGATAGATAAAGCAATGATACAACCATGAGAGATAGACATAACCTAGCAGTAGATCCTCCTCCTCCATAAGTGCGCCACTCCTCCTTGAGTGCATGTGTGAGAAGTGAGTGTGTAAATAGAGTGCCTCCCGCACTCTATTTATACTTGACTTGACTTGCCTTTTTACCTAACTCATGTAGGCTCGAACTTAACCACATAACATAATGCTGACTGGGCCGACCCCCAATAGGGTGGTCTAATAACCCTTTGACCCACATGGTCGACCCCCAATAGGGTGGTCTAATAACCCTTTGACCCACATGACTTATACAAGGCCGACCCCAAACAAGGTGGTCTAATAACCCATCAAGTATAAGTTACGACACTTACAATATAAATAACGACACTTCCGTATAGAGGAATAATAATATCTCTATAGGAATACAATATACATATATGTGAAATACATTCCGAATTTACATATACATCAACACTCCCTCTTAACTAGGAAGGTATTTCTCAGCACAATTCTTCTAGCACAAGTCATCTTCTCTGGATCATAGTCACTGGATAATCGTCATCGAGTCATCATCATCGTCACTGGATAATCGTCATCGAGTCATCATCATCGTCACTGTTGCTGCTATCTCAATCAATCTCTGAATCTACTCATCATAGGAAGTTCTACAGAGCCAGTCCTTTTTCATACTGGATGTAGGCCCACCACCTGCAGGTCTTCATCATCACTGGCCATACTATGGAATCCTCGGGACTGATTACGTGCGTCACAAAACCTTGAAAGATCATCCCAGGTTGTTACGAGCACACATCTCTACCTATAGGATCTCCCAAGGCACCGAATTACATGTGACCTCACCACAAAACCTCGAAAGAGAATCCCAGGATGTTACGGGTACACAACTCCAACCTGAAGGATCTCCCAGGGCGCTATTACATGTGGTCACCACAAAACCTAGCAAGAGCATCTCAGGATGTTACGGGTACACAACTCCGACCTGAAATCTCCCAGGGCACAAATTACATGTGGTCATGGCAAAACCTCGCAAGAGCATCCAAGGACTGATTACGGGCACACTGCCCAACCTATCAGATCTCCCAGGGCGCTATTACATGCCATAGGACAAAACCTCGCAAGAGCATCTGCCAGATATACCAGGGTGCTATTACATGCCATAGGAAAAACCTCGAAAGACTATCTGCAGATCTCCCAGGGCACCGAATTACATGTCCTCCCAGAGAAAAACCTCGAAAGAGCATCCCAGGCTGTTACAGGTACACAAATCCGACCTATAGGATCTCCCAGACATGCTCATCTGCACAACCTGATCCACGGCCATAGAGTATCAACCTGATACTCACCATACATCGTCCTGATGTACTCATGATCATCCTGATCATCATCACTGCAACGTCCTGCTGCATGTCATCTAGAGCAACATCCTGAAGCTCATCATCCATGATCATCGTGATCATCACTGCAACATCCTGCTGCATGATCCACTTGATCATCAATGCATCCACCTGATGCATACCAAGTATCTACCTGATACATATCATCATACATGATCCTCCTGATCATACAATGTATCCACCTGATACATGATACATATCACCGTACATGATCCACCTGATCATACAATGTATCCACCTGATACATATACAGATACATGGTCCAAGCATCCAACATGATGCATATACAAAATACATACACATGATCCAACTGATCATATCCAGCATCCAACATGATGCATACATACATAAATGATCCAACTGATCATATCCAACATCCAACATGATGCATACATACATAAATGATCCAACTGATCATATCCAGCATCCAACATGATGCGTACATACATAAATGATCCAACTGATCATATCCAGCATCCAACATGATGCGTACATACATAAATGATCCAACTGATCATATCCAGCATCCAACATGATGCGTACATACATAAATGATCCAACTGATCATATCCAAGCAGAAACCAGAACATCATCCTGATGCCCATTATCCAGCGCTTACATCCACAGCCATGTGAAGGATCCTCCTTCCAACATGCTTGGAATGGCTTCAGCAAATGTGTCCATCACTTCTTCCTCGAAGTGTCCTCGATCTGAAGAACGCCAAGCCTCTCTCTGAAGTACTCGAACTTCACTCTGGCTAGCGGCTTCATCAGCACATCTGCAATCTGCTCGTCTGTCGCAACATATAGGAGCTTCACAGCTCCTTTCTACACCATATCCCTGATATAGTGATATTTGATCTCTATGTGTTTCGACCTGTCATGAAACACTGGGTTCTCGGACAGCTTCACACAACTCTGTTTATCACAGAAGATACCAGTAGCCTCCAATGGGAGATCAAATAACCCAGACAGTAGCTTCCATAGCCATACTGTCTCACAACTAGCTGAACAGGCTGCAACATACTCTGCCCCAGCTATACTCAGTGCTACACAGGACTTATTCCTGCTAAACCAAGAGATCACACCTGATCCCATACTGAAGCAACACCCAGATGTGCTCTTCCTGTCTGCAGCACTGCCATCCCAATCTGAATCAACATAACCTTGCAGGTTAAACTTTTGATTCTCCTCATACCTAAGCCCATAATCCACTGTACCCTTCAGGTACCTCAGAACATGCTTTACAGCAACCAGGTGAACACTCCTCGGATCCGTCAGGAACTGGCTCAATGTGTTCACAGCAAAACAAATGTCTGGTCTCATGTTTGTCAGGTACATCAAGGACCCAATCATCTGACGATACAAAGAGACATCAACCGGCTCAGATGAAGCTTCATATTCGATGCCATAGGTGTGGCCATATCCTTACAATCCATCATCTCGAACCTCCTCAGGATCTCTACTACATACTTCCCTTGTCCAAGAAAGATTCCATATGCACTCTGCCACACCTCCATGCCAAAAACAAATAGTGCATCATCCCCAAGTTCTTCATCTCGAACTTGGCAGAAAGCTTCCGCTGTGTGTCGGCAATCAATCTATCTTTACCTGTAACAAACAGGTTATCTGCATACAAAAGTAGTATCACTGGATTGCCTTCTTCAACCTTGTAGAAAAGGTTGGAATCTGCTTTACTCTTGGTAATGCCCAAACTGGATAGAAATCTGTCTATCCTACCATACCAAGTTCTGCACACATATATGACTACACCATGCTATCTTGAGATCCATCTGGTGCATCTTCTATTTCATCACTTTTATATTTCTCAATGCTGCCATCTGCAACATGCTTGATCTAATAGTTCCATTTGGAAGTCATAACAAACTTCCCTTCACGTCTTGGGACTACATCCCAAACATCATTCTTCATGATCGATGGA
This sequence comes from Larix kaempferi, assembly GCA_027924585.1. Lineage (NCBI taxonomy): Eukaryota > Viridiplantae > Streptophyta > Pinopsida > Pinales > Pinaceae > Larix > Larix kaempferi. The sequence goes on along the minus strand of BSBM01000493.1, from coordinate 17,733,772 downwards.
TCATGGCATTCCATTTCTTCATCCCAGATCCTGGGAACTTCAATATCTTCAATAAATAAATTTGTTGCTGAACAAATGTTGTAGTTCTTCTTTTGTAGGAGATGGCATACGATCTTTCCTACACAACAAGTTAAATTGCATGATTAGAAAACATCTCATAGTTTTCAGAACAAATTCTTACACATAAATAAATATGTCATACAGTCATGCAATTATCTTAGCCAATGCTTCAATACAACATTTATCCATATCCCGTAACTTTCTAGATGCCTTCCAATCTCTACCAGAACATTGTTAAGAGTGTGCACAACTCCCAACATGTCAGCAAAGAGGTTTCATTCTAGATAAGTAGCAATGGAATGTTGTACAGTGCCATAGGCTACTTACCCATGCATATTAGTAGTATATTGTTCATTAATGTAATTATTCTAATATGCACAATACATATCCTAAGTCTAAGACCATGAGCATATACATCATTGAACAATTTTATTTAAACAAACAAATATGTAAGAAATGATAATTAAAATACTTATCTTTGATTGTTCGTTGGGTGGACTCCCTCTGAGTCTTCGCTTCCTTGCAGGAGCTGCTGGAGTCCTAATCTGAAGTAGCTTCTTCTACACCTTTCTGTTGTGGAATGTAGAGAGATGGACAACTCCCTCTGAATATCTGCATCCTTGCATAAACCACTAGAGTGTACTCCCTCTTGATCTTTGCTTCCTGGATTACCTGTTCTTGAACTCATATTCATCCTTGGTCCCTATGCATGCTTATTAGTATCATGAATGTGTTATCCTTGTGATCTCATATAAAATCATACATTCATTAGTATACTATTAAAACACAATAATCTCAAGCATGTATAGTCATGATCATTTCAATCAGAAATAATAAGCATTAGCATTCAAGGTTTATGTAGGATTCTTATGGTTAGTCAAATCATAAGAAACATAACATGTCTAAACCTGTAATTACTCAAACCTATGACTCTTCAGGTTAGTTGAATCATCAATCAAGATAAGAGATATAATATGCATAAAACCATGATTATTCAAACCTATGACTCTTCAGGAATAATCATTTTCAACAACAGTATAAGATCCTAACACAAGGTAGGATTCTAGCTTGATATAGGAAAAACATACCTGGATTAGCATGCTAGCTATTTATGTCTAACATACCCGTATAATGTATTTTGTTTCTCTTCAGTGACTTGTGCTAGTAACCTGCATGTCTCATAAGTTAACCATTGTATAAACAAGTTATACATACCTCGTAAATGGATCTTGTATGAGATCCATGACAATGGATGAGTCTTTATCCTCATGTCATCATGATCATATGTTCTTGAACTGGAACATGATTTGACTTTCTTGGTGTACCTTTCATGTTAGTAGACAACATAAACCTCATACAACACCATAATGCATTAGTACAATCATAAGTGTCAACACCCTAACCAATGAATATCTTCTATCATGCATTCATAATTTTGTTAAGGTGATACGACAAATCTAAAATCAAGATTGTACTAACTGTAATAACATGAAGACAAACATACCATAAACTTAATCAAGAACAAATCTCAAAACATACCTCGATGAGTCATACCTGTTGAGATCGCTTGTAATCTTCTTATGTAAAGCCTTAGCCTTATCTCCCTCTGAAATCACATTTACTGAACTTCGCATATAGTTCTTGTTCTCTCAATACTTGTAGGACTATTTTTAAATGTTCTTCATGTTCTTTCTGATTTTAGAATAAATTAATATGTCATCAATAAAGACGACTACAAATTTATCTAGATACTTACTTAATATATGATTCCTCAAACACATAAAATATGCTGGAGCATTTTTCAACCCAAAGGCCATTACAACAAATTCATAGTGACCATATCTGGTCCTAAAAGTTTTTTTATATATATCTTCATTTTCAACTCTGACTTGATGATATCCATATCTCAAGTCTATTTTTGAAAATATTGTTGCTCCTTGAAATTGGTAGAATAAATCATCATTCCGAGGTAAAGGATATTTGTTTTTAATTGTCATTTTATTTAATTCTCTGTAGTCTATACACAACCCTAAATTACCATCCTTTTTCTTTACAAATAATACCGATGCTCCCCATGGAGAAACACTTGGTCGACTGTACTTCTTATCAATTAATGCATGTATATGTGTTTTTAATTCGTTAAGTTCCAAAATATTCATATGATATGGAGCTTTCGAGGTTGGTACTGCCCCCAGTACCAAGTCAATGGTAAAATATATTTCTCGTTTCAGAGGTAATCTGAGAACCTCTTCAGTAAAAACATCCTTAAAATCTTTTAGAACTGGTATATCATCTATTTTAATTTATTTATTAGAATATCTATCATCAATTATTCGAACAACAAATACTTTAAAACCTTTGTGAACATACCTTTTCATTTGTAAAGCAAATATTTCTCTAATAGTGGTCTTCCTTTAACTATAATAGGTTTACTTTCTTCATCTATGCATGAAAAGGTTTTATCACAGAAATTCAAAATTAATCTATGATTTTCTAACCAATCCATTGCTATTAATATATCATAAGATCCTAAAGGAAAAATATTTAAATCAGCATGTGTTCTAAAACCATTCATATTAAATTCACATCCTTTCAAAAAACTAGTTACTTTTCATTTTGTTCCTGTAGCAAGTTGTACTAGCCAAGACTTTTCAAATTTAGTTTGTTGTAATTCACATAGTTCTACAATTATTGGTGAAATATAGCTCAAACTTGCACTGGGAGCAATTAATATAGAGATTGGTTTAACTTTTAACGTACCTTTGATTTCCACAATAGATGTTTGATGGTCCACTTGCCAATTTTCCAATGTTGTGCTTATTCTTGGTATGCTCCTTGCTATATCCCCCACTATAGTATATTCTTGAATAGTGTGTATGTTATTAAAAATTATCCTTCTAACTGGATAGTCTTTAAAATAATGGGGTTCACCACATTCCCAACATTTTAAGGGTTCTTTTTTAGTAGTATTTTTATTATAAACAACAGGTGCTTCTTTTCCTTTTATTACTGTAGGATTTTTTGGCCTAAAACTCTTGAAATTATTTCCTTGATAGTTTCAATGGTTATTTCCAAAAGTTTTATTAAATCTCATACCTTTATTTTAATGTCCAAATCTTTCATGTTTTCTATTCTTCCAACTTGGTACATTATCTCTTTTGTTCTTATTTTGGTCATAACAAAAGTTTGTTTTTCTCATAGTTTCATGTAATGTTTTAAGAATGTCATATTCAATTCTCTCTTTATAAATTGTTGGTAGACAGCTGAGAAAGCATTGTATTTTAGGTTTTTCATCAACAATATAAGGTACATAACGTAATGAACTTATAAATTTACTGTACAATTCCTTCATTGTAAAATTTCCTAGTTTTAAATCATAAAACTCATTATCTTTTTCTCCATAATACTGTTCTGACAAGTATTTCCTTTTAAAGCATTTCTTGAAAATATTCCATGTTAAGTGATGTTCTTTGATGAATTTTACTTTCTTGATATCTTGCCACCAAATGTCGTATTTTCCCGTTAAATTGTAAATTTCCATTTCTGCTTTTAATTCATTAGAATAATTGTAAATCTGAAAGTACTTTTTCATTCATGAAATCCAGGCTTCTGCCTCTTCTCTAGTTTCAATCTCACCATTGAATATAGGAGGTTTTATCTTTTTAAACTCATCAGAAATTTATTCATAGAATTTACTTTTTCTTGTATATTTATCACCATTACTACTTATGCTATATTCTTTGAAGTTTTTTTTACTCTGTTTAGATGATTTTCCACTTGAAGACTCAATTTCACTATTTGAAAATTTTAACTTTCTTGCCTTGCATTTATAAGATGCAGTTCTTATTGTTTCTATATCGGGTCCTTTTTTTCTTTTCTGCTTCATGATTATGTATTTTGCTTCATGATTATGTATTTTTGTTAACAAGACATTATTTAATTCTTCTTGTGCTTTTAGAATGCGTTTATTATCTTTCTTAACACTTTGTAGTTATTCTTTTAAATCTTTCACTGTTTGTAAAAGTTCAGATGGATTATCATTTTTTCTTTCATTTAGATGTACCCACAGTTTGTCATCATTAATGTTTTCTTGTTCAATTTTTTCTTGTTCCTTTGGGTGGGATTATTCTTCAGCTGACATTTCAACGTCTACCTTAATTCTTGCAAAATCAAGGTTATACTTTTCTTCTAATCATAAGAAAATCAACCATAACATTTATGTTAGTTTTCTGTTTTATACTCATTCAGTGTTAAGCCCTTTAGGCCAAGTGTTGTAACCATGCTCTCATACCATTATGTCACAACCCAAATTTACTTATATAAACAATTTTTTTCTATGTATAAATATATATTTATTTCCTAGCATCGTCGAGAGGATTTACTATGCATGATTTACATACTGAGTTTTAACGAAAGTTGTTTTATGATTGACAGGATTCAACTTATCTTCTTGGGATCATAGATCAACCAAGGTGAATCCTTTATCGACATGTCAAGGTTCTATTTAAAAAGATAAACAAGTTTAGGACTTAGTCCTACACATATTTATTATCTTAATTACTATTTTCAAACCCTACTTTTACTCTTAGCAAGAGAGTATGTTATATGGATCTATGCTTAGGTGGTTAACCTAGCCTTCTAATATATTGAGTATTTGATTTTACAAACTTTACATACTTTATATGCTAAATAACGTAGCTATGATTTCAAATTTCATTTTGATTATTGGTTAGTACCATGTTATGAAAATTGAATTCATTTTTAAACTATGGAAACATAGTGTCATGGATTTTAGGCTAAGCCATTACATTAGAGGCTTTACATATTAATGTTGATTTATTAAAGGCTTCTTGTACCCAAAGTTTAGCTTCATGGCATCGAACTAATGGCTGGATTTCCATGTAACTGGGCCATGTGAACAATTTTAAATCCCGGTACTCGTGGCACTCGACTTGGCAATCAGCCATGTGAATGATCATATGCAAGTTTTAATGTGAAATATTGGTTGTCCACTCAACTTGATGGTCAGAAGTTTAATCAATGCTGAGCCTTAACAGCTCCGTATGCCTCATTCAATGTTGAGTGATCTTGACCATCCACTTGGGTATGATCGTTGTTGCTCATCGTTGATCTTGCAAGATCTCAGGCATGGTAATTTTTGGAAACATGTGCCAATTAATGTGTCCTGCGTTGAACTAGTAAACCACCAAGGGTTGTATCTTTGGTTTCATTTCTCGTTTGCATGGTAGAGGTGCGAAAGGAACTCCTCTATAATTTTGTTGTGAAAGGCTCCGGTGTATGCACAGGGTTTATCAGTGCATGGCAGACTTGTCTTCTTTGATGACTGAACTGATACTGTAATATTCAAGCTCTATAATGTTCTGGAAATAGTTAAGGTATTTTAATGTAGAAGCAAACTCTATTAAGAGTCTTGTTTCTCTTGCACGTGGTAGGGTTCGGTGGTTTCAAACCTAGGTTCCTTCTGTTATTCGAGTTGCGACCTGGGCATGGATTTTCTCAATGATATAGGTAATGAAACAATCTCTGAACCTTCACTTTGTTTATTATTTTCATAAATAATAATGATTATTGATTATTTTATAATGTATTATGCACAGGTGGTTCTCGGTGGTGGCTTGCTAGAAGGAACTCTAGTCTATGGCACTTGGAAACCATATTAAAGGTAATCCTTCCACTCTATGTGCATTATGTTTTATTCAGTACAACTCTAATATACCACATTGTAACTCCCTTCTCACTTCCTGCAGGTCCGGTAGATGATGACAACTGCTTAAACAAACGACCTGTTTGAAGGATTAACTAATTAAATAACCAGAATTCGTTTGTTTCGGTTTCTAGGAACCTGCGAGGGTTTTGGGTTGTTGGCCTCTTCTGTTTACCTTGTGGTCAACATTTTAATGGTAAGTTTGTAATCTATATACTTCGCTTCGCAATAAGGGTTTCTTGATAATTCAAGTTGTATAAAGTCTAATCGTGTCTTTATGAAATGTCCAGGGTTTAAGATTTTCCATGGACGCGGGTCTTATTCATTCAAGTTCGAACTAAAGGGAGACAAGGTAAATCCTAACCCTATGTGCACTTCTTTATTTTATAAATCTCAATTGTTTCCTCCAATATTAACTTTGGTTTTTATCTCGTGCTTGGGTCTTCTATTCGGCTGCAGTGTGGACTCACCTGCTTATGGATAGCGTTCCACAGGTATGCCATAGCCTTGTTTATAAAGGTGGTGTGGAAACTTTGTAGAGGAACAATGGGTGAGTTCACATCCTTAAGTTGCATTTTAAAGGACTCCCATGGATTTTGGCCTATTGATGTATATGTAAATTCAGAATGTATTTCACCCATGTATTTCATATATGTATATTGTACTCCTATAGAGATGGTATTATTCCTCTATACGGAAGTGTTTGTATTCCTATAGAGATGTTAGTATTCCTCTATATGGAAGTGTCATCATTTATATTGTAAGTGTCGTAACTTATACTTGATGGGTTATTAGACCACCTTGTTGGGGTTGGCCCTGTATAAGTCATGTAGGTTGAAGGGTTATTAGACCACCCTATTGGGGGTTGGCCATGTGGTTCAAAGGGTTATTAGACCACCCTATTGCAGGTCGGCCCAGTCAGCATTATGATATGTGGTTAAGTTAAGGCCGACCTAGTAAAGGTTATTAGGCAAGTCAAGTCAAGTATAAATAGAGTGCGGGAGGCACTCTATTTGATCATTATATTCTCACACACACTCTTTGGAGAGTGGCATACTTGTGGAGGAGGAGAAGCTGCTGCTAGGAGATGTCTATCTCTTATGCTTGGGTTGTATCATTACTCTATAGATCTCTGAGGAAGTTATTGGGGTTTTTCACCTTTATGGTTTTCCCCAAGTAAACTATGTGTCTCTTGTGTGCTTGCATTATTGTGTCCATGATTGATATGTTGTAGATATGTTGTACATGTTGTTCTCTCAATTAAGATCCTAGATCATATTGAAGTAAATTCTGAAAAACTAACATGGTATCAGAGCTATCCTGAAAGAAGGCATGGTATGGCATGTATGACACTTGTTGCACTTGCGATGCTAGGGCTTGATATAGAAAAAACCAGTCATCGTAGCACTTTCCCTATAAATACAATTTGTCGAATTTTTCAGATCTGAAACTTTTACAGGTTGAATATCCGATCCCCATGTACCTTGTGTCCAAAGGAAAACTTCTAATTTGTTTTACTTTGTGTTTTATGATCTGTACAATCTAAGGTTTCTGCCTCTTCCATATCTGAGTCATAAACAAGTGACCTAGGAAAAGAGGTCATAATGTGGGCTAGGAAGCTCCAAATGAAATTTCGTAAAAAGTGACAGGTAGTGCACGGACTTTACTTTCTCAGGTAACGTTTTCAGAGACCGAAACTGAACCAGTGACATGTGGCATGCCGTACAAGTTCACTCTCCTATTTTATCCCATAAATAGGTCATGTTGTGACACTTGGCATAACTCTCTCTCAGAGAATCCAATTAAGTTCAGACCTATGGGGTTGGAAAGATGACAGGTCGGGATACCATAGGTAGAATTTTCAGACCCTGTGGATTGGAAAGTGTAGAATTACACCAGAAACAATCAGGTACATATTTCTGTCAAAACAGAATTATTTTTTAGCACCTTCATTCATAACTTCGGGAATTTAGGGTTTCGGAAAAAGATGGAATTTTTTGTAATCGGAGACCACGGCTGAATGCTACACATCAAAATAAAAATTTAGAGACCAAGATCAGAAATTTTGGTTGGGAAGAAGGTCGGGCTTGATCAGACCCTAGTTCGGGACTTTGATCAGAAAATTGGAAAATTAGGGCTTCTACAAAAATGGGAATTTTTTAAATCTGTGACCACGGCTGGAAGCTCCTCTGAAAAATAGAAGCTTAGAGCTTTGGATCAAACCTTTTGATTGGGCAGAAGGGTGGGCTTTATCAAACCCTATTTCAGGGTCATGTCTAGTGAATCCAGAAGTTTCAAAGGAAAAATTGAGGGGTGAAACTTTGCAGTTTTCAAATTCTGAATATACCGGCTTGATCAGCTCATCAAGGCGCATCTTTCTATCCTTTCAGAAGTTTGAAATTCAAATTTTGAAATTCAAAGTTTGAAGTTTTAGGGTTTCTCTGACAAACCCTAATCCAGCTCGAGATCTAGTTCTTGCAAATCAAGTGCATTGGGTTAATCCTAGAAGAGAATGGATTGGTCACCTGCATAAGTGAAGAAGTTCATGTTTTAGAGGGAGATGAGGCTGAGGCCTTACATAAGAATATTACAAGCAATCTCGACAGGTATGACTCATTCAGGTATGTTTCGAATTCTGTTCATAATTAAGTTTATGATATGTTTGTCTTCATATTATTACTGTTAGTACAATCTTGGTTAATTTTAGACTTCTCGTATCACCTTAATAAAATTATGAATGCATGATAGAAGATATTTATTGATTAGGGTTTTTGACACTTATGATTGTACTAATGCATTGTGATGTTGTATGAGGTTGATGTTGTCCACTAACATGAAAGGTACATCAAGAAAGAAAAATCATGTTCTATTTCAAGAACATATGACCATAGTGACATGAAGACAAAGGTTCATCCATTGCCATGGATCACATAGAAGATATACTTACGAGGTATGTATAGCTTGGTTAACCTATGAGATATGCAGGTTACTAGCACAAGTCACTTAAGAGAACAAGAAGACATCATGTGGGTATGTTAGACAATAACCAACTAACATATTAATCCAGGTATGTTTTTCCTATATCAAGTCAGAATCCTACCTTGTGTAAAGTATACATGGCATGATTGATAATGATTATTAATAGGTTTGAATAATCATGGGTGTATACATATTATGTTTCTTAACCAGAAGAGTCATGAAAGTATAGGTTTGAGTAATCACGGGTGTAGACATATTATGTTTCTTACTTTAATTTATGATATGACTAACCATAAGAGTCCTTGAATACTAATGCTTATTATTTCTGTTTGAAATGATCATGACTATACATGCTTAAGATTATTGTGTTTTGATAGTATTGAGAATATACTAACAAATGTATGATTATGTATGAGATCTCGAGGATATCACAATAATGATACTTGTAAGAATGCATAGTGATCGAGGATGGATATAAGTTCAAGGACAGGTAATCCAGGAAGCAAAGACCAAGAGGGACCACACTCCAGTAGTTTCTGCAAGGATGCAGATATTCAGAGGGAGTCGACCACTTCTCACAATCCACATCAGAATGGAGTTGCAAATATTTAGAGGGAGTCCACCCAAAAACCAAACAAAGATAAGTATTTGAATTTTCATTTCTTACATATTTTTTTGTTTAAATAATGTTGTTCAATAATGTATATATTGATGTCCCTAGAATTAGGTTGTGTATTATGCATATTAGAATAGTTGCATTAATGAACAGTATACTACTAATATGCATGTGATGGGTAAGTGGCCTATGGCACTGTACAACATTCCACTGCTACTTATCTAGAATGAAACCTCTTTGCTGACATGTTGGGAGTAGTGCAAACTCTTAACAATGTTCTGGTAGAGATTGGAAGGCATCTAGAAAGTTATAGGATATGGATGAATGTTGTATTGAAGCATTGGCTAAAATAATTGCATGACTGTATGACATATTTCTTTATGTGTAAGAATTTGTTCTAAAAAAACTATGAGAAGTTTCTAATCATGCTATTTAACTTGTTTTGTAGGAAATATCGTATACGAGCACCTACAAAAGAAGGAATACAACATTTGTTTCAGCAACAAAGTTATCTATTGAAGATATTGAATATATTAAAGTTCCCAGGATTCAGGAAGAATGCCATGATCAAGGAGTACCAGTCGATCATGAAGAATGATGTTTGGGATGCAGTCCCAAGACCTGAAGGGAAGTCTGCTGTGACTTCCAAATGGATCTATAAGATCAAGCATGCTGTAGATTGTAGCATGGATAAATACAAAATGAAGTTTGTAGCTCGTGGCTTCTCCCAGAAAAAGGGATTGAATATGAAGAGACTTCTACACCTATATCCAGGCACACTTCCATCAGATCAGTACTTGCTCTGGCTGCAGTGATGAAATGGAAGATACACCAGATGGATGTCAAGACAGCTTTCTTGAATAGTGTAGTCGAAGAGGAAGTGTATGTGGAGCAGCCACTTGGTTTTGAGACACATGATGGGAAGTCATATATGTGCAGAACTTGGTATGATAGGATAGACAACTTTCTATCCAGTTTGGGCTTTACCAAGAGTAAAGCAGATTCCAACCTTTACTACAAGGTTGAGGAAGGCAATCCAATGATACTACTATTGTATGTGGATGACCTGTTTGTAACAGGTGATGATAGATTGATTGTCGACACAAAGATGAAGCTTGCTTCCAAGTTCGAGTTGAAGGACTTGGGGATGATGCACTATTTTCTAGGCATGGAGGTGTGGCAGAGTGTAGATGGGATCTTCCTTGGACATGGGAAGTATGTAGTAGAGATCCTGAAGAGGTTCGGGATAATGGACTACAAGGCCATGGCCACACCTATGGCATCGAACCTGAAGCTTTTGTGTGATGCTTCATCTGAGCCGGTTGATGTCACTATGTATCATCAGATGATTATGGTCCTTGATGTACCTGACAAACACAATACCAGATATTTGCTTTGCGGTGAACACATTGAGCTAGTTCCTGACAGATACGAGGAGTATTCACCTAGTTGCTGTAAAGCATATTATGAGGTACCTGAAGGGTACAGTTGATTATGGGCTCAAGTATGATGCGAATCAAAAATTTAACCTGCAGGGTTATGTTGATTTAGATTGGGCAGGTAGTGCTGTAGATGAGAAGAGCACTTCTAGGTCCTGCTTCAGTATGGGATCAGATCGATCTCTTAGTTTAGCAAAAAGCAGTCCTGTGTAGCACTGAGTACAGCTGAAGTGGATTATGTTGCAGCTTGGTTAGCTAGTTGTGAGGCAGTATGGCTTCGGAAGCTACTGTCTGAGTTATTTGATCTCCCGCTGGAGGCTACTAGTATCTTTTGTGAAAACCAGAGTTGTGTGAAGCTGTTTGAAAATCCAATGTTCCACGACAGCTCGAAACACATTGAGATCTAATATCACTATATCAAGGATATGGTGTAGAGAGGAGTAGTGAAGCTCCTGTATGTTGCGACAGATGAGCAGGTTGCAAATGTGTTGACGAAGCCATTAGCTAGAGTGAAGTTCGAGTACTTCAGAGAGAGGCTTTGTGTTCTTCAGATTGATGACACTTTGAGGAAGAAGTGATGGACACATTTGCAGGATCCATTCCAAGCATGGTGAGAGGAGGATCCTTCCCATGGTTGTGGATGTAAGTGTTGGATGATGAGGATCAGGACGATGCTCCAGTTACCACTCTGTATATGCATCAGGTGGATGCTGGAAATGATCAGTTGGATCATTTATATGTATATGTATGTACGCATCATGTTGGATGCTGGATATGATCAGTTGAATCATTTATATGTATGTATGTATGCATCATGTTGGATGCTGGATATGATCAGTTGGATCATGGATATGTATCTGTAGATGTATCAGGTGGATACAATGTATGATCATGTAAATCATGTATGTTGATATGTATCAGGTATGATCAGGTGGATAATGTATTTGTATATGTATCTAGTGGATACATTGTATGATCAGGTAGATCATGTATGATGATATGTATCAGGAAGATACTATGTATGCATCAAGTGGATGCATTATATGATCAAGATGATCATGGATGACGAGCTTCAGGATGTTGCTCTAGATATGCATCAGGACGATACTCTAGTTGATATGCATCAGGATGATGCTATGATGATGATCAGGATGATCATATGTATCAGGTGGATACATTACATAATCAATTCGATTATGTGTGATGAGTTTCGAAGACATAGATGCACAGTGCCTTTCCGACATGGTGTTAGATGTGTTCTCCCATGTGCATTGATGTAAGTGCAGATCCTTTCCGACATGGTGGTAGATGTGTTCTCCCATGTGCGTTGATGTAAGTGCAGTGCCTTTCCGACATGGTGGTAGATGTGTTATCCCATGTGTGTTGATGTAAGTGCAGAGCCTTTCCGACATGGTGGTAGATGTGTTCTCCCATGTGCGTTGATGTAAGTGCAGAGCCTTTCTGATATGGTGGAAGATGTGTTCTCCCATGTGCGTTGATGTGAGTGCTGAGCCTTTCCCCATGGTCAGAGGAAAGTCCTTCCATGCCTATGAGTGTAAGTGTTGTGTTGTGTGCATCTAGACTGTGATTCGTGGATGATGATCAGTATGATTATGAGTATCAGGATGATACTCTGTGGTCGTGGACAGGTTGTGTAGTTACATGTAAAAGATCCTGGGAGATCGGATAGGTTGAGCAGTATGCTCGTAATCAGTCCTAGGATGCTCTTTCGAGGTTTTGTTGATGCACGTAATCAGTCCTGAGGATTCCAAAGTATGGCCAATGATGATGAAGACCTGCAGGTGGTGGGCCTACATCCAGTATGAAAAAGGACTGGATCTATCGAACTTTCTATGATGAGTAGATTCAGAGATTGATTGAGATAGCAGGAGTAGTGACGATGACAATTATCCAGTGACAATGATCCAAAGAAGAAGACTTGTGCTAGAAGACCTGTGTCGAGTAATACATTCCTAGTTAAGAGGGAGTGTTGATGTATATGTAACTTCGGAATGTATTTCACCCATGTATTTCATATATGTATATTGTACTCCTATAGAGATGGTATTATTCCTCTATACGTAAGTGTTTGTATTCCTATAGAGATGTTAGTATTCCTCTATACGGAAGTGTCATCATTTATATTGTAAGTGTCGTAACTTATACTTGATGGGTTATTAGACCACCTTATTGGGGTCGGCCCTATATAAGTCATGTGGGTCGAAGGGTTATTAGACCACCCTATTGGGAGTCGTCCATGTGGGTCAAAGGGTTATTAGACCACCCTATTAGGGGTTGGCCCAATCAACATTATGTTATGTGGTTAAGTTAAGGCCGACCTAGTAAAGGTTATTAGGCAAGTCAAGTCAAGTATAAATAGAGTGGAGGCACTCTATTTGATCATTCTATTTTCACACACACACTTTGGAGAGTGGTGCACTTGTGGAGGAGGAGAAGTTGCTGCTATGAGATGTCTATCTCTTATGCTTGGGTTGTATCATTGCTCTATCTATCTCTGAGGAAGTTATTGGGATTTTTCACCTTTATGGTTTTCCCCAAGTAAACTCTGTGTCTCTTGTGTGCTTGCATTATTGTGTCCATGATTGATATGCTATAGATATGTTGTACATGTTCTCTCAGTTAAGATCCTAGATCAGATTGAAGTAAATTCTGAAAAACTAACATGGCCTTGGGGGCTTGCTTTACCAATTTAAAGTTTGACTCTGTAAAATGGAATATAATTTCGTTTTTCCTTTTAAAATGCAATGTTAAAAGTTTTCAAACTCTAACCGATGGATTCGTATGTAATCTTATTCTGTAATGTGTATGATAGAGTTTGGATAAATTTTGGTTTAACTTTGCTTTGATTCTGTGTAATGAACATAGCACTCATTTTGATATTCATGTTTATGGTTTGAACATAGTATTTACTCTTGATTATTATAAATAAAGTTACTTGTTTATTTCGATATTTGTATTGTGTTTGAATATAATATTTATACTATATAACCTACTTTCAAATGATACTGCACTTTATTGATATTGTTTAAATGAATGTTTGAAACTTAATCAGTATGTTGTTGAGATGTCTTTTTTATTATTATATCTGTTATAGATTCTTCTCATATATATAAAAATCTATTATGTGAATTAAGGCCTCTTGGCTACACATATTTTACATCTATACTAGATTATATAGATACCTACTCTATAAAAATTTTGAATGTAAAATACTGAATTTTCATTAACCTATAAACAGTAATCATACTAAGTTTGTATGCACATATAAATTCTAATTAAGCATATTACAATAAAACAATAGTCAATAACATGCATAAACATTGTAATAATCATGAATAACAATTTAAGAATCATTTACAGTAAACAATGATTTCAAAATACTAAAACAATAAAATAAATGGAACTTGAACCAGCTGCTGTAAATCAAAACTGAAGGTCATTGTTCCTCCCAACCAAACTTCCAGAACAACCAAACTACTTGTTCTGAAACCCCCGAGCCTGTTCGTTGAACCATAAGGACAAAGACTAGTCACAATGCTCTCTTTGCATAATATAGATCATAATCTCCCTCCATCATAAGCCTCCTACTCATTGGATGGACTCAATACTTATAGTATTTTTCTTAAGACTTAGGTCATTTATGAGCCTCCTCCTCCATTATCCCTCCTCAAGTAGTTTGACCTCCTTTCTAGGGAGGATACCTCCTGCATCATTGTAATTTTATTAGGCAGTCTTGCCATAATGGGTTTTTCTCTTGACACTTGTCATTTCATCTTGTGGGTCAGCAAACACTCTTCAACAGATATTTCAGATTTGATTTCCTCAGCTATTTAATAATTTAAAATTAATAATTCATTTACAATTGTCTTGACCTCACTTGGTCAATAACGTCAAATCAAATAATAACATATAGTCCTTAACAAAATAATTGTTTGGGTTCTTTGATGTATTACATATACATATTTCATTACTAATGAACAATAATGCAAATAATTTTCTATGTACCATGCACCTTGTACCTTATCCTTCCATTCGACATATAACTTTAAACGAGTATCCACGTACCAAAACATCTCATTTAAATTTCATGCTAGAGTAAAATTAAAGTACTACTATCATTATTAATCTTAACATTACACTCACACACATAACTTTCACAAAATAAAAGGTCCATATGTCCTTAGTGTCATCATACTGACAAAGTTCCACAATAATAAGAAAATACAAATAGTTAATGATAGTTAAGCTGATAAGGACAAAATGGGGCACAATTGTTAGGGGTTAAGAGATTTATGGAACAATTGTTAGGGGGTTAGGGTTTAAGAGGTTAAGCGTTAAGGTTGAAAGGTTTAAGTGGTAATGGCTTGTAAGAGATTAAAGACTTAGGGGCTTTGTGATTAAGTACATAGGGGTTAGGGGATTGGTGGTTATTTAAGATGTAAGGCCTTTAGGGGTTAGAAGATTTATGTGCTAATAGATTTATGTCTCTAGGGTTAGGATGTTAGGGTTAATTTGTCTAAGGGTTAAGTGTCAAGGGGTTAAAGGATCAAATTATTGGGGGTTAAGGGTTTGATGGATTCTAGGAGATGAGGGATTAAGAGTCTATAGGGATTTATGGGTTTTTGGATTTAAGAATTATGGGTTAGGGGTTTTAGGGTTAGGTGGTTAACGAGGACTTAGGGGTTATGGGTTAAGAGTTTGGAGGTAAAGGCATAAAGTGGTTAGAAAGTTTAAGGATTTATGGGTTAGGGAGTTAAGTAGATAGGGGGTTAAGGAGTTTTATGGCTTATGGGATCTAGGGGTTAATAAATTTAGGGCTCAATGGTTAGGGGGATAGGGTTTAAGGGGTTAGTGGTTAAGTCCCAAGCAGTTAAGGTTTAATTGTTTCTATGGATTAAGGGCTTAGGGATTTAGGGATTTAGGGATTTGGTCTTTAAGTATTATGGGTTAGGTTGTTTATTGGTTAGGGGTGGACAAGATCTTAGGGGTTAGGGGTTGTGGGATTAGAGGTAAAGTGGTTAAGGGGTTTAAGGGTTATGGTCCATAGGGGTTAATGGATTTAGAGATTTAGAGGTTAGGGTATTAGAGTTTATGAGGTTAAGCATAAATGGTGAAGGGTTTAAAGGGTTAAAGGATTATAAGGGGTAAACTAGAGCTTAGACTCTAATGCACAAGCCCAAGCGAGAACACCAAATATGAGACAGGAGCGATCAATTCCAAGGGAGAGAGCTCAAGCAAATGTAGAGTTATCATTCAAACAAAGAGCTCACATGTAAACATAGAGCGCACAAGCAAATGCAGGTCGCACTAGCACAAGGGAGGTTGCACATGCAAACACAGTCTAGAGGTAAATAATTATTTTACCTTTATATGATAAACTAGAGCTTAGAGGCTAATGGTTAAAGGATTAGAGGTAAATAATTAAAGGACTCAATGGGTTTAGGGGTTAATGGATTTAGGGCTATGGGGTTAGGGGGTTATATTTTAAGAGGTTAGGCATTAAGGACTTAGGTTCTCTATTGTTAAGGGATTATAAGGGGTTAAGAGCTTAGGGTGTTATTGGATAAGGACTACGAGGATGGGAGATACTAGGTTAATTAAAGGAATAGGGATTTAAGGATTAGGATCTTTATAGGCTAAGGGATTTAGGGATCGACTATTAGTGGCGTAAGGTATACAAGGTTAGGATTAAGTGTAAAGGGGTTAAAGTGGTAATGGATTATGTGTTAAGGGCTTAGGTGCTTAGGGGTTTAGTGAATTAGGGGGTTTGGGCTTTAGGACTTATGGGTTTAGGCATTTAATTTTCTCCCTCCTCATTCCTCTCTCCACCTCCATAAATTTATGTCCCTTCCCCCCCCCCTCATGTCCCCTCTCTCTCTCTCTCTCACCCCTTATCTCCATTCAACACTTAACACATAGTTTATGTGGTTTATAATGCTAGAGCATTTTGTAACTCCAAAATGCTCTCACATTTTGTTTCTCCAAAATGCTTGAGTGTTTTGGAGAGACAAAACACTAAACTGCTTTTGTTGACACCAAACGCGGAAATAAAAATTTGAATTTAAACAAAGCGCATAAACGTTCCTTAGCACCTAAAACACACCTTCTTACGTGCCTGCATGTCATCCACAGTCATAGGTGGTTGATTAGGAGTTACCAACCCTATGCTATGGAATATGGTAAACCATAGCTAATTGGGCATTTCCTCCATTTTCTCAATATGCATGTATTCCATCGCTCTTTACAGCATGAGAGACACAACCATTTTTTACAAAATTTTAGACATAGATAGCTTTTTTATGCAAATTCCAAATATGTAATTTTTCTTTTAAATATTTTTTTTCTATTTTTTTCCTAATTTTCTTGTATCTTCATTCCTTAAGTCAAAATACATGTTGTCAGTGTTTCTTTCGTAACTTTTTCATTTCACAACCATTTAAAAAAAATGTATGTTGCACTAGTAGACACCAACCTCTGCATTTTTGTAGCTAGGGTTTTACCCCTAGCTTGTGCCAATGAGCACCTACTAAGGAGAATGGACTCCTTAGTAGCAGTTCAGTATATTAAACTAATTATGCAAAAAACAAAAATTAAATTATTTCTAAGACAAGCATGAAGCATTAAACACCAAAATGAAAGAATGACTTTGTATTGATGTTACCTTGAGTGTCAAGGTTGGTGAAGCCCTTTGCAGTGTCCAAGAGGATGCTCCAAGCTTCTGAATGCTCCTTCTCCTTCTCCAATGTTGGGGATGGGCCAAAGGTGGCTCTCAAGGCGAAAATAGTTCAAAGGTGAACTAGGGTTTCGAGAGAGATTTTGGCAGAGTAAGGGTGCTTGTGATTGTGGATATGGAATAAGGGATCTCCATCACCTATTTATAGTTTTTTGGTGGTGGAGTGCTGACCCATGGTTTTAGGAAACACATGGTTTTGGGCAGCTGTATAGGGTTTTTTCCTCCTTTTCCTCATTATTTTATATTTTTTATTCCTTTTTAGGGGATTTTTGCTATTTTTGGAGGAAAAAGGGGTTTTTTAGCCTTTTTTAGGCTATTTTGATGGTTTTTTGGCCTTTTGGAGGCTTTTTAATGGGTTTTTTGGGATTTTTAATGGAAATATGGTAGGAAAATGGACAAATGAGTCATATAATGTGGTAAATGAGCTAGTGAGCACTTTTTGGGTGTTAACAGATTGCCCCCTGATGTGCGAGGTCAGGAGCTCATCGTATGGCCGATGGACATCATAGGTCATGAATGGTTTTCCTGGGATGTGGAGAGAAGAGAAGAAACAAACTGGAGCCCGGAACAACGATCCCGAACAACTGCAAGAACTAAAAGTACATAACCTCAATAAAGGATGAGGAATCATCTGATCATATGGACGAGGCGGGCATTCCCATGCTCGTATCAGGATATAACATAATAACAACAATGGGGTCCAAAACATGGGGACCTGAAATATACATGACCTCAAATACTGACTGAGGAATAATCTCAATATATAGACGAGGCGGGCATACCCATGCTCGTATCAAGATACATAAATATAACTGTAAGGCCCGAAAAAAGGGGGACCTGTAAGATACATGACTACTGTGTACATCATAAGAGTCCAGAGGGGACACAAATCTGGGACATACTGCTGAGCGGATCATGTGTGAACTGCAGAACTGGTGCACCGGAACAATCAACAGTGCTACTAAGTGTGGTACCAAAGGAACTGATGAGCTGCTGGATCATAGTGACTGGGGTCATACTCTCCATGGTACACTGAACTGGAACTGAAACTGGGTACTCAAGGAAGCATGAAACTGGATGGCTTCCGAATACAAACGCCAACGCAGCCCGGACATCCTCAGGAACATACAACTGGGCGTTCCGAAGTGACTCACCAATGTGCTAGAGTCGGGGGAAATCCGGGGTCTTCGACAAAAAACTGATGGAATATAATCCTACGCGATCCTCAACGATGCGATCAAGGTGCTGAAGTCGAGCATGTGAGGAACAACCACTCGGAGAGGCAATGATGTCTCCTCTCAGAATGATCCGTAGGCACCTACCACAGATGGTGATAAGTCCAAGGCGTAGGGACCTCTGGGCCTATCCTCTGGAATAGAGGAGCTGTCGTCGACAGAGGGAGACCTGCCCCTAGCAAGGCAATGATGTTTCCTTGACAGGAGCGCGAGGTACAAGACCGAAATGTGATAGTACTGATGGCAGAACTGATAAACTGTGGGGGGACAACTGGGCAAGTAGAGCGGGTGGACTCAAACTTCCTTTGTTCAGAGTATGATAATGGAAATGATCTGGCAGCATATGAAACTGACTGAGGGGAAAGGGATCATAGCTGTATTAGATCTGGGAGGATAACTGGCTGAGGGAGACTCAAGCTGGTATACAATGGCAGGAGACTGCAGAATACTCTGAACAAAGGCGACCTGATTGGGGGTGCTGCCGAGATGATCGATCATAGTGCCATGAGGCACGGGAGGATACTTCGTCATGGGTTAAGGAACTAGAAGAAGTGTGTGGATAAAATGATACTGTCGTGTGGATTTTACGAGCCCAGGACAGTTCATGCTCATGGTTGCTTTCAATTTTAAGGAGTCTGAAAGCGATAAGAAGACTCTGAGGTAGGGGAATGGTACTGTCGTGTGGATTTTACGAGCCCAGGACAGTGCATGCTCGTGGTTGCTTTCAATTTTAGAGAGTCTGAAAGCAAGTAAGAAGACTCCAGGGGGTTGCTTTTTCGTAGATTTAGTCTCCAAGGCCCAAAGAAGCATAAAAGGATGCAATGAAGAACTCTTCTAGCCGGTGTGACTAGAGTATTCCTTTTTCGTAATTAGTCTACCAGGTCCGGAAAAGGGTTAAACTTATACCAGATAGACGCCCTTTCAGGTACTTTAACGAGCATGAAAGGAAGCAAGATTGCTCGGCGATCTTTTCATTCTTTTAGGAGTCAAAAAAGAGCTTAACGGAAACTCCGTAAGTACCTTTTTCGTAAAGGACTTGTCCGGCCCGAAAAAGGGATAAAATTATACCGAACAAAAGGAATGGCCAGGCAAGGAGGAAGTGTTCAATCAAGGTTTTAGTAATGATGACCAAAAACGAGGGTAGGTGGGAACACTGATGGACCTCCTTGCGGGGTGAATGAGATGGTGGCAAAATAACGAGACATTTGCAGTATGACAGGAGTGAATGGCTCATGTAAAAATGTGGAACAATCCGATAGCAGCCGATGTGGCACGCAAACCGAGGCAGCAAGGTGTCAGGACACAATGTTGAAATTGTACCAAGTGAGAGCGAGAAATGATCTCAAGCATCATCACGAGCTCGGAAAAATGAATCCGGCGATATAAAGGATGTCAAAAACGGGTAACGGCCGATGTGGCACGCAAACCGAGGTGACGGGGGCACTTTGAAAAATGCCCAGAAAATCTGAAGGTGAGGGCGAGAAATGATCTCAAGCATCATCACCAGCTCGAAAAAATGAATCCGATGATATAAAATATGTGAAAAACGGAGAACGGCCGATGTGGCGTGCAAACCGAGGCGACTAGTGGCGTCTGGACACAATGTTGATATTGGTCCGGGTGAGAGCGAGAAATGATCTCAAGCATCATCATGGGCACGGAAAAATGAATCCGGCAGTGCAAATGGTGCGAACAACGAAGGTCATAAAGACTCCGAAATGGTCAAAGGAAAGAACTATGCATATCAAATCAAATCTACAAGTGATATGTGACCTCAAAAAATGGTTGAGATCACAAATGTGAAAAAGTGAGCAGGGTTAATGACTTGCCCCCATGCTATGTGCATGGGGTGTGTGATTATGGATCACATATGTGTGGGTTTGAACAATGGCTTTATTGACGTGCTGAGATAGATGTGATGGGGTAGGGTCAAAATGATTGATCATGCCCCCTATCCCAGGGTCGAGGTAATCTATCATGCCCCTTGACGCAGAGGTGTTACTGTGGTGCTCTATGAGAGCAGGGTCAAGACCAGGCATTTCGGTATAAGACCAGGCAAAGACATCACGGAATTCTTTGAAAAGGTGTGTGTAGTCCTCAATCTCTTGTTTACTGCAGAATGCGCCTAAAGTAATGAGTTCAGGGGCACGACCTGGAGCAGCAATATCAACTTGGATGACAGGTGATATGTTGGCCATGTTGCCCTCCTCGAAGGCATCAGGAGCAGGAATAGGGTCCTTGAACCAGTCAACCTTGGTGGGGAGGAAGTCTTTGGATTCGACCGCGTATTGGGTAGCGGTGCTAGAGGAAGACGCTTCTGGGATGAAATAGGAACGGTGGTGCATGTCATCCCAGGGATAATCCGGGACAGGAAGGGCCTCAAGAATCTCCTCATCAGTACGGAAAGTTTGCGTCGTCAAATCGGTTGACGAGGGAGTAGTGGTGGAAGAGATCATATAGATGGTATTAACCTCTCCGGAAGGTGAAGAGTCTGGGGGGTAGATCTCCTCAATGGTAGGTGGTGCCGTCTCAAGATCCAGATTGTTCATCTCATAGAGAGCCGCTCTGTAATCCGGGAGATCGGGACAATGATGTGAATAGTGCCCGTAAATACCGCATATGGCACAGGAGTGGTTGGTACGTAGGGACTTATCTTTAGGCTTAGGAGTAGGGTTGAGTTCGACAGTTGGGATGTTGGGGTCATCATCGAGCATTTGCATGTGCTTCTGTAATGCGGGTAACTGTGGGCATTGGTGGGTCGCATGGCCCAACTCGTCACACAGCGAGCATTTGGGAGGAGCCAGGAACACTGGAGAGTTCTTGACTGTCTTGGGAGGTGGGACAGCAGTGTAAGGTTGTGGACCTCTGCCCCCAGTGGGTGGAGGAGGAGGAGGAGGTGTCGTGGAGGACGAAGAGGTAGAGACACCGGGAGGTGGCTGAGTGGTAGTAGCCATGGGTTGCACCGGCTGGAGGACGACATCTGGTGTCGGCGGGCGAACGGGAGGTGAAAGATACCATACAGGTAATCCCAATGTTAACCCAGGGAGGCTAAGGGTAGCCATGACCGGGGCGCTTACTACTCCTGCTGGAGGAACTAGGAAGGGGATCGTATGGATCGGTGTAACACCAATGTGACTAGGTACCAATGGTGGTTTAGGCAACAAGGATGGTTGATTGTTAGGTGGTAGGATGTCATGGGACAAGGTACATAAGTCAGACATTTCGGGCGTAGATGACGGCGGAGGAATGGATTGAAAGGTGGAGGTCATCGGCGCGTCTGAGTAGACTCCAGGCCCCGTAGAGGAAACAAACGAGGTGGTGGCACTAGAAACAGGTTGTTCAACCATGGGGAGAACATTTTCCGGTGCCGCCGGAGCACTGGGATCATAGTAGGTGAGCTGGTCAATCTTAACCACGCGTCCCTCATGGGGGAACATCATGGTGCGAAAGACAGAAGAGGCAACCGCCCGCATTGCATACATGTAGCTGCGGCCAAGTAAAAGGTTGTAATCCAATTGAGCATTGATTACCTCTATGTCGATAAGGACTGTTTTACCACCTAACTGGACGGGAACGTTGGGTAGGAGGCCTTGGGGCTGGGCCGAACGACCGTCGTAGACGCGTAACGCAGTGGTGGACTGCTGGAGAGGAGGGGATCCTAGCTTCTGCCATACGAATGTAGACATGACGCATGTGGAGGCACCCTCATCAATGATGCACCGATGGATGATAAGATTCCTAACGGAGACAGTAACTTGGAATGCTAAGCTGGAAGGTAGGCGTGGTTCAGACTGGTCTAAATCAAATGCCATCATCTTCGAATCATTTGGGTCAATGCCCCCAATGGCGGAGAGTAAGGTCTTGCGCTGGGAAGGGCAGTTCTTCAAGACCTCTAGTGCAGACATGGCTGCGGGAGATTGAGCTAGGTCGTCTACGATGTTGTAGTTTGACGCAGCGCGCGCATTAGGGTTATTGTTGATTCGGCGAAGTGGGAAACGAGCTGCTTTCGCAGCGCCGTCTATGGGCGGCGGAGGTATACGTAACGCTTGATCGGTGGGATGGGCGTTAGTAGTTTTATCCGTGGGATTGGCTTCAGAGGTGGAGCCATATTGGTTCCGACGGGTCTGGAGATTGACGTCAGCAGATGACATCATCAGCAAGTGGTGGGTACCTGAGTCAAACATGGGTTGATCAGGAGCGGCGTATGTAATCTGTTGTTGTTGGGGTTGTGCGTTAGCTTGAGGGGCCAACGGCTGAGTGTTCACCACACCTTGGGTCGGTAAGGGGTTTTGCAGCACCAAAGGGGGTTGTTGAGGTTGGGGGGGGTTGGGTGGCGCTTGGGGAGCCGCATGCCCTTGGCGATGGGCCTCGTCAACCCAGAGTTGCCGGGCTCGCTCCAAGTGTGGGCAAGCATGTGTGTAATGTCCGTAGACCCCGCAAATGGAACAAGGATGGTTTGTTCGCAAATTCGGGTTTTTAGCCTGCTTGGGCGGGCGATCAGGGTTTTGATTAGCGGGGGCCGCATTGTTGTTGTCGGGGGGATTAGCCGGTTGACCAGCTTGGTCTGCAGGTTGGTTATTTCCCCGATTACGGCCTTTGCCGCGGTTTTGTTGGCCCTGGTTACGTTGGTTATTCTGGTTTTGCTGCGGGTTATGTTGGGCGTAAACTTGCCCTTGGGCAGCAGGTGGATTCTGAGGTTGCGCAGGTGCAGGAGCAGGCTGCGGAGGATGATATGTAGGTTGAGGCTGAGCAGGTGCAGCAACTTGAGGGGGTTGCTGATAGGACTGCGGAGCAGGTTGTGGATGTGCCGCAGGGGCTGCCTGGGGCGGATAATAAGCTGGTGGGGATTGTGAAGGCGCAGGAGCTGAGGCAGCCTGCTGATGGTAGTAAGGCTGAGGGGTGACTGGAGGAGCATAAGCAGGAGTCGCATACCCGAAGCACTGTGGTGGACATGAGGGCCCATGGGAATGGTGATGTGTCATGGGAGCATATGAGTTGGTTGCTCCAGACTGTGAAGTAGCCCGCGACAGGTCGGAGCCAGGGGTAGGACGTGCTATAGAAAATGGTTGGGGATGCGAAGAAACACGGCCAATGATACCATCTGCAGCGTGGGATGCCCCCGGCGCATCATGATGGGAGGACTCGCCGCGAGGGGCGTCAGGTATAATGGTATAAAGGTAACCCGACTGGGCGTAAATGAGGTCGAACTGCTGTGCCTTAAGGATGGCCTCTTCTTCAGACTGGGGTCTTTCTGAAGCTACATCCTTAGCGATGACAGGAAGCAGGGACTTGAGGAACCAATCGAGGAAGATACGGTCATCTAGTTTAATCTTGCATAAGCTACGGCGTCTACGCCACTCATGGATGTGGTCCGTGATATGGGTAGCCGTGTCTTGTCTACAAGATAGAAGGATCTCAACGCCCGCGTCATAGCGGACTGGCAACTGGAAGAACTGCAGGAAGGTCGAGGCCAGGGAAGAAAAGGTGGCGTGGGTCCCATGAGGCTGCTCAATATACCACTTGGCTGCAGAGCCAGTAAAGGTGCGCTGTAAGAGACGGAGGCGAACAGAGTCGTCCACTATGGAGTTAGAGGAACACCATAGGTGGAAAGACATGATGTGGTTCTGTGGGTCCTCACCGGCCTTACCCTCGAATTTAGGGATGTCAGAGGGTAGTTTGGTAGGCATATGAGGCCACATAGGGTCGTGTCGAATAGGATCGTTGGTCAATCTGGCCAGGTCAGGTAGGTTGAGGCTAGCCATGAACGGCAAACTGGAAGAAGGCTGTGACACAGTAGTGCTATGGACCAAGTTGGGGCCAGTGCCCCCAAGTGGAGGGACAAAATTAAGGGTGGTGCCCCCAAGTGGGGGAACTGAGGTAGTGGAGGATGGTCCAGCACCACCATGGGTAGTGTGAGCCACTGATGTAGTGGGGATAGGTATTCCCGCTGTCGGAATAGGTACCGTGAGGGGAACGGTAGATGGTTGCCCCATGGAGGGCATACCAAAAACAGGTGTAGTAACTGGTGTAGTGGTGGATGTGCCACCAATGGTTCCTATGACAAATGGAGTGGAAGTCGTGCCAGCCATGGGGCTAGTAGGGGCAGTATAAATAGGGTTCTCAGACTCTTCGTCAGAATCAGAGGTAAAGTAAGGTGCGTCACTATCTGGGGACGGAGTCCTACGTCGCTGACGGGTGGAGTCAAGTGACAAGGCTCTAGATCTGTGATGAGTGGTATCAACGGACAATGATCGGAATCTATGACGAGTGGTGTCGAGAGAACCGTGCTGTGGGGGCTCGCCCCTGAGGCGCCGAGAATGTCTCGGGGACTCAATGGTGACAGATGGTGTCTAAGTCTCTGTGGGTTGAGGTGAGTATGAAAACAGCTCAAAAATCCTAATGCAACCGAGTGTGCAGAAGGAGAGCTAAAAAGCAAGGCACTCAGGCCAACAACCAACTCAAAACACCCACTGCAACAGCTGTGCTACAATAGGTGGAGTAACAACAAAGATGGTCAGAATACCAACAAGCAGCAGGTTTCCTAAAAAAAAAGAAAAAATGGTGGACTCACTAGACCAAAGGGAGGTAAAGGAGCATGCAAACACCTAACTAAAAGTATTCTGACTTAACTAAACATATCCTCTGCAAGGTGATGAAATCCAAGTCAGACAATATGAGTAGGAAAGCCAAGTGGCTATGATATCCCCCTACCGGGAGGGACACCGGGTAGTCAATCCTAGAAGAATGGCAACTAAGATACCCCGTTCATGACACGTCCAGAAAGGTGAATCTGCCGTTTAGTTCGTTGACCGCAATACCCCTATACAGGGATATCCCGCGAACCGCGAAAGGTAGCCCTTCGGTTACTGAATGGAGTGCGGTATTCCACTCAGGCCTCCGGAACTAGTCTCCCGACTTCAACCCTCCTAAGGGAGAGGCCCTCTGACAAACTGGTCGTGACCGTGCCAAAAAGTACTAGGGGATTTTGGTTCCCTATTTGGACAACAACTATGTCTCAAGTGAAATAACCAAGGGGTGTTATTGGAAGCCTATCCCCCTGATCCTACCTAACTACAATGATTCTTTTGTGTTCCCCAAGTGGGGTTAGAATGTTGGTTTAGTTAGGTACTTTTTAAGGCTCACTTGATTTAATGTGACAGAGTGTGTGCTCGTGAGGTGTTGAACCCAAAAACAGAAGTGCCACAAGGGAGGGCAACTTCCAATCTATCAATAATGCTGAAATTGATTCTTTTAATTTGCAAAATTTTCTGAAATAAAAATACTGAAATTTTAAAAAGATTCTGTAAAAGGAACAGAAATTATGTTGCAGAAAGGCTGTAAGGAAGTGGGCTGCAGGTGGGACAAAGGGTTGTTCAAATGCAGAAAATATTGCAGCAAGAGGGGCTGGGCTCAAAACAGGAAAAGAGCAGAAATCAGACCGCGGGTCTGTGGCGGATCAGAACAGGCCGACCGCGGGTTTGAGGGAAACAGCGGCGGTCAGGTCGCGGCTATCGGGCCAACAGAGGCAGTCGGGACGCAGGAAAAATGGAAAAAGACACAGTCGGGTCGCGGCAAAAAGGCTAACAAGCGCAGTCGGGATGCCCGAAAGAGGCAGAAAGCCGCAGTCGGGACGCGTGAAAAAGGCCGACAGGCGCAGTCAGATCGCGGCAAACAGGCTGATTAGCCACGGTCGGATCGCAGGTAACAGACTTGAATCCGCCGGCGGAGCGTCGGAAGCAGTCTGAGAGCCACGGTCGGATCGCGGGTAAAGGCCTGAAAGGCGCGGTCGGGACGCGACTGCAGAGGAAAAAGACGCGGTATGCAGCGGCCGAAAGGGACAGCCGAAAGAAAAAATTTAAAAACGGAAACCAGAAATTCGAAAACTAGGGGAGTCGCCAAAACTGTAGCTAGGGTTTTACCCCTAGCTTGTGCCAATGAGCACCTACTAAGGAGAATGGACTCCTTAGTAGCAGTTCAGTATATTAAACTAATTATGCAAAAAACAAAAATTAAATTATTTCTAAGACAAGCATGAAGCATTAAACACCAAAATGAAAGAATGACTTTGTATTGATGTTACCTTGAGTGTCAAGGTTGGTGAAGCCCTTTGCAGTGTCCAAGAGGATGCTCCAAGCTTCTGAATGCTCCTTCTCCTTCTCCAATGTTGGGGATGGGCCAAAGGTGGCTCTCAAGGCGAAAATAGTTCAAAGGTGAACTAGGGTTTCGAGAGAGATTTTGGCAGAGTAAGGGTGCTTGTGATTGTGGATATGGAATAAGAAATCTCCATCACCTATTTATAGTTTTTTGGTGGTGGAGTGCTGACCCATGGTTTTAGGAAACACATGGTTTTGGGCAGCTGTATAGGGTTTTTTCCTCCTTTTCCTCATTATTTTATATTTTTTATTCCTTTTTAGGGGATTTTTGCTATTTTTGGAGGAAAAGGGGGTTTTTTAGCCTTTTTTAGGCTATTTTGATGGTTTTTTGGCCTTTTGGAGGCATTTTAGGCCTTTTGGAGGCTTTTTAATGGGTTTTTTGGGATTTTTAATGGAAATATGGTAGGAAAATGGACAAATGAGTCATATAATGTGGTAAATGAGCTAGTGAGCACTTTTTGGGTGTTAACAATTTTATAAAATATCCATGTTGAAATCATTGCATTAAGACCTTCAAATGTTGCACCCACACTTGACGTACCGTTCTCGAGGTTTGATCACTTAAATAATTTAAAAAAATAAACAATTTAATTTTGGAAAAGTAGTGTTGCAGTAGTGCTACTTGTTCTCTATATGACTGCCAATTTTTGTAGCCTGAAACCATCATTTAGGCACTTATATGATGCACCCACAAAAACACATACCTTATCATTTGCTAAAAAAATTAAAAAGTGACTATTAGAAAAGATGAAATTTGACATAGTTATGTAGATATTCAATACATAAAATTTATATATTCGGAAATGTGATTCAATTTCCTATATTTCATCTCTTTTACTCAATGCAAGATATATTTTATAAGTATCTCAAAAAATTCCAAGTAAGTTAAGGGATACCTGATTTTTAAGTTTTATATTGCATCTAACGAACCAAAAGTGACCCTCATTAGCTTACACTCACCCTAAATTTTTATTTTTATTTACAAAATACATATTTTTAAAAATACTTAATTTTTTAAATATAAAAAAATTAAACTTTTTAAATTTTGAATTTAATAATTTATAATAATGTGTAAAGTGCACAACACTTTTATTTTTAAAAATACTAAAATTTTCAAATATAAAATAAAACAATTCTTTAATAAAAAATAATGGATACTTTAAAATTCAAAGAGATATTAGATTTATAATAGTTTTGGCACATTAAGAGAGTGAGTATGGATCGTATTCAGATAACAATCATCAATCTTTCTTTTGATTTGTCTCATTAGGTATTAATATAAGTTTAGATAAATAATTTTTTTTTAAATTAGTGATATTGATTTTCTTGATTGTTTATTTGTATAAATAAGGTGGACTCTTAATATATATTATTATATAATTTAAAATAATTTATGATTATATAATTTAAAATAATTTATTTCGATTTTAATAATGAAATGGCTTAAAGAATTTTAATATAATATTAATTGAGATGATTTTTAATTATTTAGATGATAAGGTAAATTAGTGAACTAATTTGAATTTATATGTCTTCGACATTAGCCTTCCGTTTATTAGTCCTTGCTGTAGGCAGGCAGAGACTATATGTTCCATCATTTGTAATTAATTTGACAACAATATATTATCAATTATCATGTTTACAAAGTTATCAAATATAATATTATTTTCAAATACTTTTTATCATGTTTTATTTAAAAGTTTATTTGACAAGAGCTTCATATTTGACATTTTTTATCATTGCACACATTAACAAAAATTAAAAATAAAAATAAAAATTCAATACATTAGATCTTTACCCAAATATTTAACTGACACAAATCTAACACAAATCGTTTCCCAAAGGCCAAAATGGTAACATGCATTTGAGAAGTTGGGAAAAGGTAAGTACAAATTCTAGGAATTGGCCATAATCATTCTTTTAGCTTTATGGTCCATGCTCGCATGGAGTGCAAGCCTGGTCGAAATTATACTACAGTATGAGTGGTAGCATAGTTTAGATTGTTGGTTTTGTTGTAAATTAAGTATGGGCGTATGAGCGAATGGGTTTTTAATAGTATGGGCATATACCACCTACTAGAATCAAGTAGACCTTTGCGTGAACTAAGAGAGGTTTCCAAGGTAAATCACAAGCTCAAAAATGTTATTTTGATTTGTTCATGCTAATAAAGAGATAGAAATAAATATTGAAACATGTTGCGGTGTTCATGGTTCTCTAAAAACCATTTTTTTGTAGGCATGTTATAAAAACTATTGTTTCTGTAGACACATGTGATTGCAAATTTCAGGTTTCTTTTGAAGACAATCATCCATAGTCACACAGTATAAAATGAATGAAAGGCTATGCCTTTGGGCAGGAGAGTAATTTTTTGATTAAACAGTACGGCCATATATTCTTCTTTTGGTTCATCTGAATGCCATGCTTTTCTTTCCCTTGACAAAAGCAGTTTCATTAATCAATTGAACTAAATAACTGCATTTCTATTTTATGGTCTTGGTCTGTGATGCATGATGTGGTTTATTGTAGGTGTTACCAAAAAACTTGGTGCCCATGCATGAATTGGAAACAAAAGTTGACGAATATGCATGAGGTATGATCAATGGTTCTCGTTCCACCCTCTTTGAGGAGCTGGGAATCTATTACATAGGTCTAGTTGACAGCCACAATATCGATGATCTGATCACCATTCTCCAAAATGTCAAAGATACACAGAGAATTAGGCCAATGTTGATACATGTGGTTACTGAGAAAGGACAGGGTTACCCATATGGTAAGGCATGCAAATATAATACAATTACTTAAAGTAAAATCTACTAGGAAAGGGACTTATGTGAAATTCCACTGTCTCGGGAGGAAAGATATGATTGATGCTCTTAAGCTAATTTCATTTGTCAATATGTCATAGGTGTTTTCATGTTTGATCCTACCATTGGGAATAAATTCAAGGGAAAAGCTCCAACTCAAACCTATACAAATTATCTTTCCAAGGCTTTGATTTCAGAAGTTGAAGCTGACAAAACTATTGTTGCAATCCACACTGCAATCGGAGGAGTCATTGGTCTAAATGTGTTTTCAAAATGCTTTTGCGTTGATGTTGGATTAGCAGAACAACATGCTATCACTTTTGCTCCATGGTTGAATTATGAAGGCCCAAAGCCTTTATGTGCTATATATTCCTCTTTTCTGTAGAGGGCTTATGATCAAGTTCTACTTACTAAAAGAGGACAACATTTTTTTTCTCTCTGAGTTATCTTAGAACCTTTTGAAATTTACTGAAAGTGGCTTACCTTGATGGATACTTGGCAGGTTATAAATGATATAGACCTTCATAAATTTCCTATCTTATTTGCAATGGATAGAGCAGGGTTAGTTGAAGCAGATGGTCCAAGTCAATGTGGAGCATTTGATGTGGCTTATTTGGATTGTCTTCCAAATGTGGTTATCGTGGCACCTTCAGATGAGGCCAAACTGTTTCACATGGTTGCAATTGTGGCTACTACTGATAATTGCCCTAGGTGTTTCATATTTCAACGAGGAAATGGATTAGGTGCATAGTTTCGTCCCGGTAAAAAAGGAGTGCCCTTGAAGGTGGGATTATGACTTGTTTAGTTCAGTGTATTTCAATAGTGTTGTGAATCTAAGAAATCCAATACTTGGGATAGTTATGTTTATTATTGATTTTCTAATCAATGTATTGTAGGTTGGGAAAGGTATAATTTTAGTAGAAGGTGATCGAGTAGCACTTTTAGGCTATGGTATTGGTGTTCAAAATTTCCTTGCTGCTAGTGATTTACTCGAAGATCAAGGTTTATCTTTGACAGTTGTAGATGCCAAATTCTGCAAGCCACTTGATCATGATCTAATTCAATCTCTTGCAATGGACCATGAGGTAATAATAACGGTTGAGAGAACAATAGGAGGGTTTGGATCTCATGTTGCTCATTTTTTGGCACTAGATGGTTTCTTGGATGGGAAACTAAATGTATAGTATCCCTTCATAAACATATTTTAGTTTTAGTAATGAACAAACTTTTCATGAACAATGTATTTTGACAAACTTTTCTCATGATTATGTGGACCGCATGCTTTTTATTTTCAAAATTAGACATAGCATGTGAAATTCTATAGGGTAGATCACTCAACGTGAACAAACCTCACAATTTACACTCAAGAATTGCAGAGAAGAAGAAGAAGAAGAATTGAACCAATATTCACACATGAAACTCAAAGAATGATAAAAACTGTTGTAATTCCATTCATCAGTTGTAAGATGGAAAAATTATGAGAGTACAATAGAATGATTTCGAAGACACCAAAGGTCATTCGAATTCTCCTCAATAGCATGGCTAGACTACATTGGAACCATCACCTAATAAGTGGTAGTGACCACCAATAGTCAAGGATCAGTCAAATGATTATAACTGATTCTAACTGATGCATGTGGCCCTAATCTAGGGAAGGAGACTCCAAGGTGGGTGCATGAGAGACTGTCAGTATTCAAGTGGCACTCCGATATAGACAGCTAGGATTTGTAGTCAGTTAACTGGAAAATCAAAGCAAGAACTAACAGATCAGTGTATGAACTAATTGATGAGGTCCTGGTGGTGTGTATTAGGGCACATTAGTATCTAGGTAATGAAAAAAATGCACTCTATGTATGAAGGAGGCCTACTGCTGGCTAGAAACAGGCTCCAAGGGGCTCAAACCTGAGGACTAGGGGCTGGGAGACGACCATACTGATGACTGGATGCATGCATGCAAATACAATAATGATAGTGAGAATATTCCAACACCCCCCGCAAGCCGGACTATGAGGAAACACATAACTTAAAACTAGTAGGGACCTGGTAGCTAAGACCAAAGGTCACCCTGTACAACAATCTAAAAAATAAAGCGAGCAAAGAGGGAAAACCCAATTGGAATAAATCCCCCCTCAAGATAGACTGTGGTAAGCTAATCAATCATGTACATCACTCACCCTAAGAAGGGATCGGAGATAAGTGAACTTCTTCCCCAAGAAGGTCTTAGTGATGATATATGCAATATGCTCTTCCGTAGGACAGTAGAGCAGTGTGATGGTACGATCATGCACCAATCCTCGGATGCAATGCATGTGTATCTCAATATGTTTGGTTCTCTAACTGAGAACCGGATTTTTAGAAATCATGATAGCACTCTGATTGTCACAATAGATGACTAGTGGAGTACTGAATCGAATCCCAAACTATGACAAGATGCCTCGCAACCAATTGAACTGTGTGGTTGCATTCACTGCACCTTTGTACTTGGCCTCAGCTGAAGAATTATCTAACGCAATCTTCTTTTTGCTTGACCAGTAGATAGGTCGAGATCCAATCATGAAAAAAAACCAGATGTAGACTTTCGATCTGAGCTGTCTCTAGCCCAATCTGAGTCTGTATACCCAACTAGGTTCAAAGATACCCAGCTGCATAGTGAAGACCATGGGTCTTCGTCCCTTGCAAATAATGCAAGATCCTCCTTGTTTTTTTCCAGTGAATCTCATGAGGCTCCTACATGTATCTAGAAATAGCACTGACTACATAGGATAGATCAGGTCAAGTGTGTGTAAGAAACAATAGACTCCCAATAAACTGTTGATACAAAGTACTATCCACCAGAGGTGTAGAAGAAAAATCCTCAAAGATGATCCCTGAAAGAAAAGGAAATGTTTTTGGATTTCATTCTCTCATATGGAACCTTTCAATTAGATCTAAATCATATTTGTACTGTGCATCCTTGATTCCTGAATCACTCTGAGTGATTTCAAGACCAAGAAACTGCTTTAGCAGTCCAAGATATGACATAGAGAAGGAGTTGTGGAAAGTTGTTTTGATAGATATGTTGCATGAAGAGTTGCTCCTTGTAATCAATAGATCATCAACATAAAAAAAAATCAGGAGTAGGGAGTTACCATCATGTCTCATATAGACATTCAAATCATATTTGCACCTCTTGAAATCTTCTGTCGGAAGGAAGGAGTCCATCTTTTCATACCAAGCTAGGGGAGCTTGCTTGATTCCATACAAGGACTTCCTCAATCTTCACACCAGTTAAGAGTCATCAATATACCCCTCAGGTTGCTTCATGTAGATCTAATCCTTTAGATATCCATGAAGGAATTCACTCTTGACATCCATGTGATGCACTTCCCAGTGCTTGGATGCAGCAAGAGCAAGAACAAGACGGATGGAATCCATCTTAGCAATAAGAGCGAATGTCTCAGAATAGTCAATCCCATGGAATTGGGAGAAACCCTTTGTAACTAATCGAGCCTTGTATTTGCTTGTTACCCCATCTGAGTCCATCTTTGTTCTGTATACCCACTTGCATTGAACTAGCTTCCTTCCAGTAGGGAGAGAAACTAGCTCCCAAGTTTCATTTCTTTGAAGAGACTCATACTCTTTATCCATAGTTACTACCCATCTTGGATCTTGGGAGGCCTCAAAGAAGGTCTTTGGATCTGATCCAATCATAAGAAAGCATTTCTCAGCAAGAAATGGATCTGTGTGAGAGAGTATAGTCCTTGTATCTTGGATTTCAGATCTAGTTTTTCTTGGAGATAGTGGATCTCCAACAAGATCATTAGTGGATGCAAGAGTGGTGGTGGCCCAATTAGAAAGAGGAGTTGGATATTTAGATGCTATATCTTTAGGTTCTTGTGGATTTGGATCTAGCATTCGCTCTTTTCTATAAACTTTCTCTTTCTCAACCTTATGCTTTGGATTTTTTCCATTCAAGCAACCTTTGCAGGTGCCTTTAGCAAACTGGATATTGGGTAGTCCTTCAACCATATTTTGAGTGTGCATGTATTGCATATACTTGTAGTTGAGATGCCCAAATATTTCATGCCAAAGTATACTCTCTTCATTTGCATGTGTGTGAAGAGAAGACTGTTTGGATTAAAGTAGGAAGTGAGAAAACTCATAGATTTTTGAATTGTGATCAGCAACACCTTTTTCTATGATGTTTCCAGTTGACAACTCTTGGATTTCGACCTCATTTGGAGTGAAGATCACCTTCTTGGGTACTCCAGTATGGGTCATCTGGTAGACAGAAAGTAGATTGGCAGTAAGAGTAGGAACATAGATCACATCTTAGAAGTACCAATTCTTAAGGTTGATCCTTCCAATCCCCTCAGAGGAGACCTCAGAGTCATTCCCCAACAAGATTGAAGGGATAACTGTGGATTCGAAACCAAAGAAGATATTTTTGGCGGAAGACATGTGTCTTGATGCTCCAGAATCAATGATGAAGGAGGAATCTTTTGAAGCACCTGCCATGAGTGCATGGAAGCTCTCCTTGTCCTCAAATCTTGAAGATTCAGCTTCTTTCTTGCTAGCACCTATAGGTACTAGAAGGTTGTTCTTTTCAATTAGTTGAGCCATTAGATCTATTTTCTTCTTCATGCAGGAACTCTCAGGATTGAATCCTCTATTACAGTTAGGACATTTGGATTTCTCCTTGTGAGATCGCTTTCCTTTCTTAGGATTCGAAGCTCCTTCTGATTGATAGGGAGTCTCTCTTGGCTTCTGCTCATTCGAATTTTTTTCTTTATCTTTTTTCTTTCCTTTTCCATTCACTCTCTTCCCTTCAGCAGCTAAAAGTGTTGAATCCAACCTTGCTTTGATCACTCCCATCTGCACCAAATTTTCTTCCTCTTATGTGAGAGACTAGATGAAGGTTTCAAAAGTGGGAAACTGCCATTTTGAAATTGATAGCTTCACTATCTGGAATGTGGAGACAAAAACTAAGTAATCAGGGCCCAATTTTGATAGAATGGATAGGATTAGATACTTCTCTTCTTTCTCTATTCCATATGTCTTCAATTTTGAAATCAGATTTTTGAACTTGGTAAAGAACTCATTGATTGAGTCAAAACTGCTGGGGCTCAGGGAGATAAGCTCATTTTCCAATTTTTTACCCTTCAAATCATCTTTCTGCACAAAGAGAGTTTCAAGATTGTTCCAAACCTCCAGAGGAGTTCTGAGATCAATGACATGAAATGTAGATCATCGGAAATACTAAGGAGTAGCAATCCAACTGCTTCATCCAGTTTATCAAGATACTTTGATTTCTCAACTACACCAGTGGGTTCGAATGTTGTCCAATTCAACACTCTAAAAAGGATTTTGGACTTCGTGAAGATGTCCATCTTTACTTTCCATTCCAAATAGTTGAAGGAGGTTAGTTTTAGATCCATGATAGTTGTTGATTTCGAATTGAAGATGGAGTAAACCAGCAAAACAAATGAAATTTTGGTTGGAGATTTGTTGCAAATCTAAATAACATTGATTTGGGACAGTGAGCACATGTGATTGGATCCTTCACACTTGGCTAGACCTCACTGGATTGCTCCGGTGAATTCAAGACAATTGCACCAGGATTTGCTGTGGAAATCTAGAGGCTCTTGGTGCTCTACTGAAAAACAACTGCTCAATAAACTGTTGCAGTTTGAATAGTTGTATCAAGCTCTGATACCATGTGAAATTATACAGGGTATATCACTTAGCTTGAAGAAACCTAACAAATTACACTCAAGAATTGGAGAGAAGAATAAGAAGAATTGAATCAATATTTACACATCAAACTCAAAGAATGATAAAAAATTATGTAATGTCATTCATCTGTTGTAACATGGAAAAATTATGAGAGTACAATAGAATGAATTCAAATACACCAAAGGTCATTTGAATTCTCCTCAATAGCATGGCTTGACTGAATTGGAACCATCACCTAATCAGTGACAGTGACCACCAATAGTCAAGGATCAGTCAAATGATTCTAATTGATTCTAACTGATGTATGTGGCACTAATATAGGGAAGGAGACTCCAAGGTGGGTGCATGAGAGATTGCCAGTAGTCAAGTGGCACTCCAATATAGACAACTGGGAGCTACAGTCAGTTAATTGGCAAATCAATGCAAGAACTGATTGATTAGTGTATGAACTAACTGATGAGTTCCTAGTAGTGTGTAGTAGGGCACATTAGTATCCAGATGATGAAAACAATGCGCTCTAGGTAGGTAGGAGGCCTACTGCTGGCTAGAAACAAGCTTCAGGGGGCTCAAAACGGAGGACTAGGGGCTGGGAGACCACCATACTACTCATTGGATGCATGCATGCATGCAGAATGCATGCAATGAATGCAAATGCAATAATGATGGTGAGAATATTCCAACAAACAATTTGCAGATATAAAATACCTTTTCCCCGCACTTTACAGTGGAGACAAATGGTTCTTCCTAAACACTACATTGAACATGGGGTTCCAGTTGATCAAATGGTTGAAGCCAGGTTGACAACATCTCATATTGAGACAACTATATTGAATGTTATGGGGTGAAAAAGAGAAGCGCTTCAAGTAATGCCTCCAAAACCTCAAAGGATTGGTTTCCAAGGTGTAACTTAAACATAGGTAATTTTTGAGTTGCTTTTCATACCAGTTCAAGATGCAAGCATTAGTATCTCATAAAGTATAATTTATAGTGTACTCTATCAAAAATTTGTGACCTTCATCTATCTGTTTGGGATGGCCAAATCATCATCAAATTGATGCAGTTCCTAGTTGTTTATTGTCTAGTTTTGGGTGATTCAATGAGAGGAAATTGAATTTTTAAATTTTGATTATACAACATTTGATCGTAAATATTGAGTCATTTTGTGAGTTGTCTTAGACATACCAAGAATATCAACATCTGTAAAAGTAGTGTACTTAAAGTTACAGTTGCCAACTATTAGCGCTAGTTTTATCTTGGATGAAGTGGGAGGATGGACCCCTGAAGAGAATGAAGAAAAGCCTCAGTGGTCTGAGTCAAGCAGGCTATAAGAATGTTGAAGTGGGATATCAGTACAAATATTTGTGGATTAGAGAATGAAATAACCCAAGCCGAAGTTTGAAATTTTAAAAAGAGGGTTAAATAGCAACAATCTGCCTACAGTCATGTGGTGACATCTATGGATGGCGTATATTTGGATCGGTGGAGATCTATGGTCGTGAGCACCCTTCACAAAAGCAATTGGAAGCATATTATGCGAAGGCGGGGGTGCGAGCTGGCGAGCATATTAGATAGCTGATCAACGGTCGGCGGTGCAGATCTACGACCCATATGCACTTCGTCGATATAACGTGCACGAAAAAATGGTAAATTCCAAATCTGTGAACTTTTGGTAGAAGCCGCGAGATCGGACGGCACAGATTTGGCACGGTGGAGATCAACGGTCGACGTTTTGTTCACGGTTTTAACTTGCACGATGCGCCAACGTGGTCCGGATCTACGAAGTTGGTGAAGGCCCCACCGGTTGACGGTCACGATGCAAGAAAGCCAGATCAACAGTGGGAAACTATTCCATGGGTTGAAGTGAAAGGAAAGGTATCTTAAGGTAGAGATCTATGGTCCAACGTGAATCTTGCAAATGGATGGCTGAGATAGCCTCTTTTCTGCAGAAGGTGAGGGAATTATAGGTAGGTAGAAATATTATAAAAAGATCTATTGCATGGGGATCTATACTCTAATTGTCCTATTAGCATTGGAAAGTGACTGAGTCGGACTGTACATAAGTGGAGGTCAACTAGGATCCCCTGGCCATCTGTCAGGAAAATAGGTAGGCCTCTTGTTCCCCTTTGAAAAGCTATTTAAATGGAAGAATTAGTAGAGCCTCTGGGTTTTGAACACCAAAGGGTAGGGGATTTATTTGAGGACAAAGACGCAGAGGTCCATGACACAGTATTAATAAATAACACCATACAGACTGCTAAAGACCATTTGAAGATAGTTAGGAAGGGAGGGGTAGACGTCCACAAATTTTATTAGACATTTTTTAATTTGTTTGTTTTTGAACAGACCCCGAATTACCCAAAATTTGTAGACTGGTGCACCTCACACTATTCCCCTACTGAGAGAGCGATTATGGACACTGCCAAATCCAAAATCCTATGAAAAATTAGCCGTCTCACCATCAGAAAATCCCTATCTATCCCAGAAGAGTTCTATGTAAAGGCCAAAGAGTATAAAATGGAATCCCTAATCCAACATTTTAGACGGGCCCCAACTGACTGCAAGGAAATCTTTTTCCATTGCAGCCTGCAACCCAATACCTCTTTCCAAAATCAATTATTCCCTGATGAAGCCAATGTATTTATTGAGGATTCCAAGTGTGTTCTTACCATGGTGGCCCAGTTTCTAGGTCTAGATATCGATATGTACATTATCGAACCCCTAATAAGCCTAATGTTTGTCATGAGTACTTGTCCACTTGAGTTGGATATCCCCAATCAGTCCTCCCAGTGTGCTTGTCTCAAATTTGATGAAGCCTTGGCTGACAGTATCCTCTCTCAGCTGGAAAAATTCCCTAGGACTAGGAGCTTTAGGTTTCAGTCCTACCTGCTAAGGATGTTTTTGACTTTCAATGAGGAAAATCTACAAATGCTTGAGCTAATGCTTACTCAAGAGGTTCTATCAAACTATGTCAAGTTCATGGACACCATCATGTCCGAGGTATATCATGCTATTTTCCAAAAGAAGTTGCCCAGGGTAGTTACAAAGATGAAGGAATTGCTACAACCTTCCCGAGAAAAGAGAGTGGGTGACTGGTTCCTTTCTGAGCACAGCACTGCCATTTGAATCTATGGTTTTTCCCATGCACCTTATTTGATGCCAATGTTCCTTACCCCTAGGCTGTTCACTCTAGAATTTATCAGAAAAAAGTTGAAGACGAAAGTAGATAATTTCTTAGATGATAAAAAGGTCTCTGACATCAATTTTCCTTGGGTTGTGGGTCCATTCCTTGTCAAAAACAAAGCTTCCCTGCCAGTTATTGAAAAAATAATGAGGGATATGGGTTTCAAGACCAAATAAGCAATTAATTATGATCCTCATCATATTATATCAGAAAGGAGAAGGGAGACTAATAGAAAATATTTTGTGCACTTTGAACTCACACGACTGGCCCAAGCTGTAAATTGGATGGAATACCCTGACAAAAGTCAGATGGAAGTGGATGAGCAGGAGGTCTCAACCTCCTTAATATCACAGGTTAATCCCACACCACTCAGCTCCTCCAGGCCAAGGCCAACAACTGAAGGAAATGTGCCCCCTGCCAGTGGCTCTATAGAGACTAGCAAGTTGGAAATTTTTGAGCCTATGGATGTGCATAATGATGTAGAAAAGGCCTCTAAGAGGTAGAAAATAGAGAAGCCTGAAAAACAGTTGGCAATGGTACCAGCAGGGCAGGCCAAAAATAAGAAACAGGTGAAAGTCCAGGTACCTATTTTTGGAGTTAAATAATATAAATTCAACCAGCTGTCCACTAAGCTTACAACACCAAACAAAATTAGGGTTGAGTTATTGGAGAAATATGAGGAAAGCCTAGAAACGATCTCAGAGGAGGCTAAGTTATATGCAGATGTGAGAAATATTTCAAAGAAGGATGTATCCTTAGTGGCAAGCACGAACCTTGTCCAAAATACCCTAAGTCTGGATTTGGCTACCAAGAATAAGGCCACCGAGCTGAAAGTAAATTTGGAGTATATCCCTATGCCAGATGTGATCAATTTACACAAAGAGACTAGCGAGTTCATTTATAACAAATTGCTGAAAGCTGCCTTGTCATGTACCCACCCGTGGTCCCAATCCAAGGAAGGGAACATGATGCCAATCTCTGGGGATTTCACATAAAACTCATCCCATTCATTAGATTCTCAGCAATAAGAGAGATGTGTGTAGATGGAAAACAAGCAAAAATGCACAACAAAAAAAAACTCATCCACACACACATATTTTGTATGCACTCAACATATCAATAAAAGTCATTAAATTATACATTGCAGAGGCAAAACACATAGATAGAAAAACACTTATCTTCATTGTGTGATTGGTCCCAAACAACTAGCTATGTCACTGCAATGTTCCACCCAACCATAGTCCAGTTGTGTTCATCAATCTCTCAACACAATTGCCACCCCCGAGATTGGCATGATTATTACAAGGAAAAGGGGACATTCAATCTCATACATAGCCAATTAATCATTTCCTCTGAGCCAAGCCAGTCCACCACTGTGTTTATCAGGATACATCAGAACCCCAGATGCTTGGACTCAAGCTCAAGCAAAAACAATGGATTCACATACCCACACCCAACATACTCTATCTACACACAGCAATCATAATCATTGGGAAGGGATACACATGTTTAACGATGGAATTTACAAATAGGATGGCCATGGGTTTTCCCCAAATCGTTTCCATCCAAAATGAATTGTGGGATGCGGAAAAACATTCACAAGGAGGAAAACATTTTCTCCCCAACTCTCTAAGCATTTAATAGCAAAAATGGTCTCTATGGAACCCCAATTACATTCCCCTTCTTCACCACTAGTATACAATACAAAAACGCCCTTCTCCCAACTGAGAATGAAGGAAAAATCCTAGGTAGCTCCAAACTTGTGAGGGAGAGAAACTCTTTGATGGATCATGGCTTGGGGATCAAATTCATGGCTCTTTTCTTGCCCAAGAAGAAAAACACGATTTCCCATGTGGGGTGGCTTTCCCATACCCGAATTTGGATAGCCATACCTCTCATTCCCCAAGGCATTAACTACCTCAACCAACACTTGGGAGAAATCAATGATTGGGTACAAAAGTCAACATGGGTAGTTGAGGGTTTGATGGGCTCTCTCATTCACACTTGGATTGACTTGATTGGCTTGAAAGGGTTTGAATGTTTTCCCTCCCAATTCCTTGTAAAACATGCCCCCATCTCTTGTTGCATTACATAGCTAGTTGTGGGTATTTTATTAAAATGCATATTTACATGATATCCACAATTCCACCGTTCCTGGCTAGCATGTAAACCAT
The DNA here is from genome assembly GCA_027924585.1 of Larix kaempferi. Lineage (NCBI taxonomy): Eukaryota > Viridiplantae > Streptophyta > Pinopsida > Pinales > Pinaceae > Larix > Larix kaempferi. The sequence goes on along the minus strand of BSBM01000493.1, from coordinate 17,692,937 downwards.
ATGCATCAATAAATTGATGGCGATGCCTTGGCCTTAAGATCCTCACCATGATTTTATAACAATATTACATCATTTACATTTTAATGCAATAGGTTCAAGGTGGGGATGTGACATGACTTGGAGTTGTCTAAAGTATATGACAACAAGAGCAAGGTCCAGAATCAGCTGAGATTGGAAAAAATATAAAATAAGTCCCCCAAAGCACAAGTAAAAAAGCACCAAGCTGCATTGTTAGTCACTAAGACCCAAGAGGACAAAAGAGCCATTAAACAGAAGTTGTTGGATGAGAAGGACAAGACCATCCAACAAATGAAGTCGAAGTTGAAAATTCCCTCCACTCAATTGGTGGAGGCATCTGAGCTAGATGAGCTAGAAGAAAAGAGAGAAAATATCCAAGGGAAGCTAACAGACTATGAAGCTAGGTTGTTGAGATTTGAAGAGAAAGAAAAGAAGTGGTAGATATATATGTCCATTGTGGTGGAAAGTGAGAAAGTCTTGAAATCCCAAGTTGAGGAGCTTGAGAAGAAGTTGCGGGATAAGAGTCAGGAAATGGATACTATGGAAACACCTTCCATAGAAGCTAGGGATTTCTCCCTTGTAGGCTCCATAGCCCAAGCTAGTCTAGAGGACATGGATGTAGCCAGGTTGAAGAAACAAAATGCAAATTTGAAGACTCTGATGTCTAATGCAAAAAAGGAAAAGGAGGCTTGGGAAACGAAGTACCAGGAAATGAAGGCTAACTGTGATGAATTGACAAGGAAGGCTACAAGTCAAACTTCACTTCAAGAATCCAAGCAAGTGATTTGGGACAGCATCATCACCGAGGAAAACAAATTGAGACCGTTCCTCGATTTTGTCATGGACAAAGAAGCTGTGATAAAACTGGAAAAATAGGGTGTTGCAACTGCTAATGATAAATTGAACAAAAAACCTGCAGAGCATGTTGGGAATGCGTTGGATTTCCTAAATGGCCTATCTCAGGAGGAACCTAAGACAACTAGCATAAAAGACAGGGTCTCCATTATCATCTGGGCAAAGAAAGTGATGCTTAAGCATCAACAGGTGAAGGTTGTTGAGTCTGGAATTAACAATATGGAACAGCAGATGAAAGGTCTCAGGGATATGTTTGATCCCTTATTTAAGAAAGGGTTGCCTATTTTCTGGGAAGAAGATGGCACTATGATCACCCAGGAGGAATATCAAAACAAATTGACAATGTGGAAGATGGACTATACAGATTTTGGAGGCATGGACCAGTTGTTGTCTAGCTAGACAGTGGTAGACAAGTTAGCCAAGGACTTCGAGTTGGGTATGATGTTTAGAGAAGCAGGTGCACACCTCCAGAATTATTCTTATAAATATCACACAGAGATGAGGGTGTTGCTCAAGGAGCTGGCCACGTCAGATTTTCCAACCACTGAACAATGGAATCTCATTGAGAAATATGGCAAAGCTAAGCTAAAGCTACATGCATGAAAGATTCGAAGATCGTGAAGGCTTCCAGCTGGAGAAAATAGTCACGGAGGCATCTTATTATGTTTTGTTGAGAGTCTGTTGTCGTACTATAAAGTGTCCAGTAAATTTGTAAAAGGAAAATTAAACCTGGTTTTTACCATCTCTGTTATTTTTTGTAACTAAGTCATGGGAGTGGCATGCCTCTTTTGAATAGGTGTCACTCGTAGTGTAACTGTTTTCTGTTGAGACTATTCGAGCCTGAAGGCTAGGAAGATCTATAAAAGTGATGTAATAGAATGAAAAAGGGTTGAAAACTTTTTGGGACCTGTGAGTTTTTTCTGTGTTGCGCATTTTTTAGATACTGTTGAATAAAATTTGGCAAGGCTGAGCAAACATTTTTACCAGAGATTCATGTGTTATTGGTCTCACAGTCTGTTTACTTCTCTTCTTATGTGAATGTTTTCCTTCACTGTTTAATTCACCTTGTTATGCTTTTTCATGCTTGGATAAGTGTTGTACTGGAATATAATTCATAGATGTTATGCTCTGTTCCTCTTATTTCAAGCGTTTATAACCATTTTCTACTAAATTTGATACAGAATTCATTATTATATGCTCTATATTGATGGACTGTGCTTCTATTCTTCTTAATCACCAACCAAAATCTCTTTGACTGTGAGTTGGTAGCTATCTTGCCTCTGCGTGGTTTTCTCTGCAAAGCATTGTCATGATAATCATATTTTGTTTGTTCTAACTCCACTGCCCAATGGATGCCCATCTTGATTTCAACCAAACAATAATTTCATCTTAGTTTCATTCACGTATCTTGCCTTTTTAAACCAATTTGTGAGAGATCCATCTCTATAGAGTAAGAAGCCAACTTATTTCTCCTAAAGTGGTTCTGTGGTTACCCCAATTTGGCCTCTATACAACCTAGAAGTACATTTTGGGTGCTAACATATTGGCACCGTTGTCAGGGAGTGAGATTCTTATTGTCATTGGTAGAAACGAAAAAGAGTTCTAGTTTTCATAGAGAAAAGAGATTTAGGTGGGAAAAAGAGATTTCTGAATTTAGAAAAGGTTGTGCATTTTCCCTAGCGACTCCACTCATCAGGATTTTCGTTTAAAGGAGACTCCACTGGGAGGACTAGAAATTCCATCCCTATTTCCAAAGAAATTTCAGAAGGCACCTTGGCCCCTAGAAGGATCCACATAAGAGGTAACCCCATTTCTGAGCTCTTACTAAGTGTGGAAAACCCAAAAATTCTTCTTAGGCATGGAGGTGAAAAGGATAATACTAGCACTTCTAATATTGAAAGGTCTATGTATAAAGAAGAGTTGTGTGATTTTCATGAATTGAATCTAGAAGTAGACATTTGGAGACCCATACTAAAGTCAAAATCAGAATCAGATCTAAAACTAGTGGAAGTAAATCAAAATAGCCTTGAGTCATATTTACTAGATCCTGTGTGGCATAAGTTGAAAAGTGTTGTAAAATTTGGAGAAAGAGACCCACATTCCCCGACCTCTCAACCACATATTACAAACCTAGTCAATAATCCTCCTCATAATATCCCTCCCATAGCCCAAAATCCACCCAGGACAATGGCAGCCAAGTTTGCACCCTTGGATCTACCAGTTGTCTTGCATGATCTTCCCTAAAATTACTCACAAAGAATATCCTTGTATGATGGGGATGGGAACTTTATAGCAAGGAAACACATGGATAGGTTTGAATATTTTATTGACCTAGAGGAAGTGGACTATGATGATTCTAAAATGAGATTATTTGCACAAAGTTTGTCTTGAGAAGCTAAAAGATGGTTCAGATATCTACCAGATGCATCTATCCCTACCTGTGCAACTTTTCAAACGCTATTTCTAGATAGGTGGGAAGCAATAAAGAGTCCCTCGCAAGTATTGTCCCAATACAACTACCTGAAGAAAGTAAATTTTGAGTCAGTGCATGAGTTTTCTAACATATTCATGAGGGTCTACAACTCAATCCCAGTTGATATAAAACCCCTGATAGGTGTTGCTAAGCTTCATTATGCAAATGCCTTTGTGGGAGATTTCTCATGTAGGCTGAGGGAGAGGAATTCACCTACCTTATCAGCTATGTTTAAGGACTCCCTAGAGGTAGAAGCAAACATGATGGCTTTAGGGAAATTAAAGGGTAAAATAGAAATATAAAAGAAGAAGATAGAAATCCAGGCCTTTGTTTCGACTTCCTCCTCTGCAAGTGATGTGAAGTTTGAAATGATGATGAAAACCATGGAGAAGTTGATGGACAGGTTGGCCCTAGATAACAAGCCTCCTAATAGAGAGCATCCTAAGAACCAAGTGAGGAATCTTAACTTTAGAAGGCCATTTCCTCAGAGAAACCAAAGAAACCCTGATGATCAACAAATAAGACCCCCTTCCCAGAAAATTTGGTGGATGAAGAAGGAAAAGGGGACCCAATGAATGAGCAGATTCATCACTTTAATAGCCTTGACCATGATATATATATGACTAAGAAAGAGCATGATTTGTTCACCAAATAAAATACTAGTCCCATTCCAGAGCTAGACTCGGAACAGTATCAAATGGGCTATTAGAACGCAGTGGATGACTTTCAGAGAAAGTTGAAGCTAAGGAATCAGGATGTGACAATAAACATTGGAAAATCTAATCAAAACCAGTCTCCCAGTACTCAGCAAAACACAGAGAAACAAAAAGAAAAACAGCAGGAAGCTGCTGCACAAAGGAGCCCAGAAAATAAAGAACAACAGTCCAAGGAAACTAGGCAGTCAGAGCCTATTGACATTGGTAAACCAGCTGCATCTTTCATATTGAAATCTAAGTTGTCAAAGATAAAAATATCCATCCCTTTTAATGAATTACTGAGGAACAATGAATATAGGGAAGAGATTTCTAAAATGGTCAAAGGGCAGGGTGATTGCCAACAAGATATCTTAGAGGTAATAGATGATTCCCCCACCATTTTTTTTGGACCCAAACTAGAAGATACAGATGATGAAGATGTTCCCCCTTTTTATTTAATCCTGAATGTCCATGACATGATCTTGCATAATGCAATAATAGACTCTAGTGCATCTCATAATCTAATCTCTAAAATAGTGGTAGACATCTTGGGTTTAGAGGTTACAAGGCCTTACAAAGACCTTTAATATTTCGAATCTAGAAAGGTCAAGTGTTTGGGATTGATAAAGGACATGGTAGTGACCCTTACACAACTTCCATCCAAGAGTATTGTGATGGATGTGGTGGTGGCTGACATCCCTACAAAATTTGGTATGTTGTTGTCTAGATATTGGGCATCAAAATTGAGAGGAAATATGCAGCTGGATTAGTCATATGCCACCATACCTTTGTTTGGAGGAAGCAGGAGATTATATAGAGAGAAGAGATTGGCCTACATGGTTAGCAGCCAGGATAAACCTGAGAACCATCCCATATACGTTGTTGATACAGACTTGGGATCCTCCACATTTTTTAATGATGGACCACGAATTGATCCTAAGATTCCTATACACATGTAAGTGGAGGAAGATAAGGAATTTGCAGCAAGACAAGAAGCATTGGAAAAGAAGCAGAATGAAGAAGGTTTGTGGTTAATGTTTTTCGATGGGTCTTTGAGCAAAAATGGTGTTGGTGCAGGAGTTTGGATCATCGCTCCTAATAGGAAATTTAAAGCTTTGTCATATAAACTGAATTTTGAATGCACTAACAATGTAGCAGAGTATGAGGCCCTGTTGCTGGGTTTACAGGCCTTGAAAGATATAGGAGCAAAGAAGATACAGGTATTTGGGGACTCAAAGTTGGTGATAAACCAAGTAAATGACAGCTACCAGACAAAGCATCCCAGGATTCAAGCTTATAGGAATGAATTATGAGATATGTTGGGTAACTATTTCTTGGAGCACAAGATTAGGGTAATACCTAGGATTGAGAATCAGGTGGCAAACTCCTTGGACACTACGGCTAGGTGTTTCAAGACCCTTATCTATTCCCAAACAAAGTATGAAGTAGAGATAGTGAATAGGCCATCAATTCCAAACAATTCCAAATATTGGCAGGTATTTGATGATGACATGCAGATTAAAAGCTTTTTAGAATTATCTGATGAATTTGCTAATCTTCAGGTTGACACAAAAATTGAAAACTTGGAGAGCTTCCTGGGTGAAGAGTAGGCTGAAGATGAAAGGGTTGGAGGTGTTTGTGCCAGAAATTGTTTCCAAGGCCAGAGAAACAAGCCAACACAATCTCAAACAAAATTCAATAAAGAAAACAAAGTTTAAAGGTTTCTGTAATGTGTTTTTGGTTGTGAACTTTGGGAACACACAGGGAATGCATTCATGAGAAAAATAACTACTGAATTATAAGAAAAAGAAGATAAAGATGCATGATATATCTAACAAGATCCAACAGAAACAGTATTGAAGTTCATACATAAATGACAAGCATTACCAGCATATAAACATAAACCAATAAATGAATATATCAATTAAGCAACTAGACAAGCTGAAAAATGAAGCCAACACATAAAACTGAAAGGTAAAAGTCACATATATCTCATAATTTCATCATCAACTGCATACAAGAGTTTTGTACTTAACTCATGAACAAGTCTGAAAACCAACTGAGTTTGAAGACCTCCTGAAAGCTCCCAAAAAATCGAACCCCCTCCATGACTTTTTAACCTCTCTAAATACTAATCTTTACAAAATCAGTTAGGGATCTAACCCTAACTGCCTTCCATCTACTTGATGAGGTAAAGTAAAATGTACAATATTACAAAATTACAAAATATGCTAAAAATAGTAAATCACTAACATATGTGTTTATCAATTAGTGACAACTAACTAAATGAACAACTGACTTATAGATCTTTTGCTGCTTCAGCCAGCAGATCGATGCCATCTAATGCTTGATCTTTCCTCTTAGCTTTCTTCTGCTCCTACTCCATGTCATTTATATTCTTGATGAGCTCCTCGTTTCTCTGCTGCAGGTCCTGGACTGTCTTCTCCAACTCTGTGCAATGCATGTCAGTAGCTCTTTTTCTCTTTAGTGCTTCCTTTGCTTCTGCTATCAAATCCTAAAAATGGTCATTTACATCTTGAGGTCTTCTCTCAACCTTCTGTTAGCCATCATTAATCCATCATTGACCTCTTGCATGTAACTCATTTGATGTTTGTACTGCCTAACAGTTTTCTGCAAATTCTCTCTGTCAGAGTCAAATAGTTTGTCTATTGTAGGATCTTGTTCCTCATCAGGTCTCCAAGGTATATCAAGTTTTTTGAAGATTTCAGCCTCTTCAATTAACAGGTCTGTAGGAGTGTCTTCAATGCTAGGATTTTCCTCACTTGTTGCTTCAACTAAAGGAGCTTCTTCTTTTGATTGTGGCTGCTTTAAAAGATCACTTCTTATGTCAAAATAGATTTCAGATATTTTAGGTATAGGTTGGCTTGAATCTTCTAATGATCTTAATGAACTCTTGGCTTTTGCAGGATGCACATATGAAGCTTTTGTAGTTGTTTTTTTCTTCACTTTTCTGCTAACTTTGTCTAGTTCTGGTATATCATCCATGGAAACCTCATCTAGGACAGTAACTTCATTTGTATTTAATCTGGGATTGAGCAATTTCTTCATGTTCAGTCTTAGCTTGTTTTTTGACCTAGTTTTAGGTCTCCAATATGATTCTGCTTCTCCCATCATTTTTAGCTCCTTTCCTTGATGCTGGATAGCAGCCAACTCTACTACTTCAAGTTTATTCCTCTTTCTATTAGGTTTTTTTTCTTTGCTGTCTGAAGTAGGGATTTCTTTGCCTGTTTCAACCTTGACTTCTGTTTTAGCAATGGGCTGCTCTTCCTCCAATAAATATCCCTCATCATCTGAGAGAATGGTGATAGGGCTTCTTTGTTGAGTTTGAATCTTCTCCTTAGGTACAACAACCTCTCTTATATCAGCAGTTTTCACTTCATGAGAATCCTCTGCAGGTGCCAAGTACTGTTCAGGTTGCTCTTTCTCATCTACAAACAGTGAGTACTTTCCTTTAAGACTAGCTGAAAACATTTTAGGTTTACTATCCTCCTCCACATTCTCTGATGCTTCCTCAACTTTGACCTCTTCCTTATCTTCAAGTTTAGGCTTCTGACCTAACTTTCTCATCAAGACCTTACCCTTGTCTGCTTGCCTCTTAGGTTTCTGATCTTCAAAGCCAGACCAAAAGATGAAAAAGTCCCAGGTCTTCCCTTCATGCTGCAAAACAGTGCTAATAATCAACTTAATTAGCCCATGGTGAAAGATGGAATGAGAAGAATGGTCTATCTGCCCTTTCACCCTGTTGGACATCTTCTGCAAGCTTTTCAAAAAGAAGAATGGCAGGTTCATCTTGGACACCCCCACCATGTGCTGAAGGAATCTGAAGTGGTACTTGTATATATAAGCATACCTGCCCTCGCAAGTAACATAGCTCTGCAGTATCCCGATTGGCTCAACCCATTCCTTTCTGAAATTTTGAATAAGGATGCCTTTATTCCAATCAGGGGTGACATTTGGTAAAAGATATCTTTGTGGATCAAAGTCAAAAGGAAATTTCTTAAACCATGGTTCACCCTCATTCTTAATCCCCGTAGCTTCTGAAATCAGCTTCACTGTCAGTCTGAATTTAAGAGTATCAAAGGTCACCATGTCATTTTTAAAGCCTTGAGAAAACTTACAGGACACTTTTGCATTATACCCATCTATTTTCTTGAAAAAATCCATCCAATCAGCTTGTTGAAACAGCTCAACACACCCAGGGAGTTTTTCAATCCATCCTACATCAGTAGGTTCTACTCTATTTATCTTACCACTCCTGCCCATTCTTCTTCAATTACTGAAAACTGAATAACTTATAGGGTTCTTAAATTTAATCCATTTTAGCTCTTAGGAATCTTAGTATCAAAATGATAGTAAGTTTCATCCACTCTCAAGTCTTTAGCTCCTCGCAGCCTCTATCTGGTTCCAAAAACAGTAAGCTCCAATACCTAGCACACTATCTCTCCCTGCAACTTCAAATATTCAGTATTATTTTGTATTGTTTGCAAGCAGAAGATCAATTTAGGAGGTTTAAAATACTGTCAAATGTATAGGTTCATCACATCACTACAACCTTAGCGTTGACAGGGTCATATTTCATTAAAAAACTGCTATCTTCAACCCTCACTCAGCCTGGCATCTCAAAGCATCAGAAATAGCTATTTTTCTGGCTGAAATTGCATTTAAAAGCACAATTTAACCTTTCCTTTGATCAATTTTGACAGAGTAAGCCCCGGCGAAAAAAACCCCAAATTTGCAGTTATATTGGCTTTTCAGGAAATACCTTTAAATTGCTCAACTGCAGTTATTTAAAACCACGACTTGAGTTGTCAAATGAGTCACCTTGGATGTACAGACGTCCTCCAATGTTCAATTTAACTGCTAGCAACGAAATTAGGAAGCCCTAACTTCCCATGAAGCCATCAAAACCTCTCCTTTGTTCAGCAGCGACAATGTCCAGTTTTTTAGTGGTTATGGCTACTCCACTAAGTCCTTCGTCTTTGAATGTGCCTGTAAATGACAACTCATCTCACATTTACCTCAAACCACGCTGCTACCTGTAAAAAGGAATTTCATTTGGGCTCACGATGAGCACGATTTCCTCACTATGTGTAACCACTTGGAATCATGATGTTCCCTGCATCAGCACGTAACAAATTCTCCAAAACATGTAATTAGTCATTCATCATTCTGAAACATGCCAAAATTTGCTAAAAAATTGGAGGAATTTTGGAGTCGCGATATTCTTGTAGCGCGCCTTTGGTGATTTTGAGCTCTAGCGCTACAAGAATAACCTTAACACTCTTTTGGCGCTTTTTTTACAGCTTTTTATCATTTTGCATAGAGTTTTAAAGCTGTTAGGGTAATGATTATGCATGACAATACTTAGAGTATGGTCTATGAACCCATTATTTGATATGGTGACTTTTAAAACCCTTTAACAAAAAACAAACCTAAAGTTTAAAAATTAAAAATTTCAAAAGCAAGCCCAAAATTTCATATAAAAACTAAAGAAAATTTCCTAAAAGAGGGAAAAAATCAAATTAAAGAAAATGAATAACTTGAAATAAAATGCAAATCAAACAAAATTTGAAGGAACAAATTACTAACTTAACAGGAGGCAAAGGATGGAAAGCTATGTTAGGGGGAAAGGATATTATTCAGTTGAAGAGTAACTTTATCCCTAAAGGCTTGATACCCCTGGAGAAGTTGTTCGACCAGAATGACGTAGCTAAAAATCCTAAAGTTGAACCTACAAATGATGTTGTGGAAGACCAATACATATGCACAGAGGAGATACCTCGAATTGTTAAACTGTCCAAGAATTTGCTTGCTAAAGAAAGGGACGAGTATGTGAAATTAATGAAAAATATGCTAATGTGTTTGCGTGGATCTACGAGGACCTAAAGGAATATGACACTTCCATCATACAACATTCAATTCCAATCAAGCCTAGCGAGAAGCCTTTCAGGTAGAAGCTGAGAAGAATAAACCCAAAATTGTTTCATGTAATAGAGAAGGAAATCAGGAAGTTGTTCAATGCCAAGATCATTGTCACCTTGAGATTTTCAAAGTGGATAGCTAATCTGGTACCTGTCAGAAAGAAGAATGGTGAAATCAGGATTTGTATAGACTTCAGGAATCTTAACAAGGTGTCATTGAAAGATAACTACCCATTGCCAAAAATGGAGCATATTCTGTAGAAGGTGGTAGGATCTGAGAGGATCTCTACCATGGATGGATTCTCAGGGTATAATCAGGTTAAAGTGTGCCAAGAAGACCAGGAAAAGACTACCTTCACTACTCCCTGGGGCACATTCATGTATGCCAAGATTCCCTTTGGGCTGATGAATGTAGGAGCCACATTCCAGCGAGCAATGGACATAGCCTTTGCTAAGGAGAAAGACAAGTTTGTGGTGGTTTATATGGATGATATAACAGTTTATTCCAAGTCTGACATGGAGCACCTTAAACATTTGGAGAAGGTCTTCATCAAATGCAGTAAATATGGTATTTCTACTAACCCGAAAAAAGTCAAATTTTGCATTAGAAGAAGCAAAGCTCCTTGGGCATATTATTTAAAAGGAAGGTATCAATATTGATTCGAAAAGGGTCAGTGCAATTTTGAAAGTTGGAGAGCGAAGGAGCAAGAAAGAGGTGCAATCCTTCATTGGACAAGTAGGTTTCCTAAGAAGATTCATCCCCAGTTTTGTAGAAATAATGAGAAATATTAGTAACATGTTGAGAAAGGAAAGTCAGATAAAATGGACAGTAGAGGCCAGAGAATCATTCACAGGTATTAAGAAATCCATCACCGAGGCCCCAGTCCTAGCAAGCCCAGATTTTATTAAAGATTTCCTAACTTTTTATTATGCATCTGAACACACTATGGTTGGAGTCCTATTGTAGAAGAATGACCAGAATGTTGAGCAGCCTATTGCATTTTTCAGCAGGGTATTGAGAGATGGGAATTGAAGTATGACATAATGGAAAAGTAGGCTTGTGCTTTAGTGAAATCACTGAAAGATTTCAGGGTATACATTCTACATTAACATATAATTTGCCATGTCCCCAAAAGTGTAGTAAAGGGCATTCTTACCCAACCAGATCCTGAAGGGAAAATGGAAAAGTGGATTGTTGTCTTGTTAGAATATGACCTTGAGATCAAGCCCACCAAGTTGATCAAAGGGCAGGGGCTAGCTAGAATGATTACTAAGGCCAATTGTGAATCCTTACAGCTCAATTTCCTGTCTAGCTATTCAAACCAGCCAGATGCAGGGATATAAATAAAGCCAGAATTCTCTATGTCTCCTTGGTATGATGACATTGTGTTTGTGCTGCAAAATCTACAAGCACCTGCAGGGTTAAGCAAAACAAGGGCCAGATCTATGAAGTTGAAGGCTGCAAAGGTTTGTGTGATGAATCAATACTTGTATTGGAAGGACCCTGGTGGAGTACTGTTGAATTGCTTGTTGGAAAATGAAGCTCAGCAAACCATGAAATATTTTTATAAAGGGTATTGTGGAGGACAACATTCATCGAAAGTGACAGCAAACAAAATTCTGAGGGCTGGTTTCTATTGGCCTTCTATGTTTTTTGACGTGTATAAAGAGACTATTACATGTCATGAATGGCAAATCTTTGATGGTAAGAGGAAGCTAGTTTCACTTCCCCTTAACCCAATTTCTGTGGAAGCACCCTTCCAGCAGTGGGGGATAGACTTCATTGGGGAGATAAACCCAAACTCTTCTGGCCAGCACAAGTGGATCCTTACAGCAACATATTATTTCACTAAATGGATTGAGGCCATACATACCAAGAGGAAAACTGAGAATGTTATCATGGATTTTTTGGAGGACAACATTTTGTCCATATTTGGGTGCCCCAAGAGGATTGTAATAGACAATGCAGCTGCTTTTAAGAACATAAAAATGATAAGTTTCTGTCACAAATACCACATAAGCCTGAACCAATCCACTGCTTACTACCCAGAAGGAAATGGATTGGCTGAGTCTTCTAATAAGAGCCTAGTAAGAATAATTAAGAAGTTGTTGGAGGTGAACAAAATAGCCTGGCATACAAAGCTGAAATATGCTTTATGGGATGACAGGATCAGCACTAAGAGGGAAATTGGGATGTCACCATTTCAGTTGGTATATGGGGCTGAAGTTGTTTTTCCTACATCTTTGGGGATACCAATCATGAAGTTGTTGCAGGGGAAGGAGGAAGAACCAAATCATGTGCAGAGGAGGGTGAATCAGATGATAGAGTTAAATGAGTTGAGGGATAAAGCATATGACAAAGTGAAGGTACACCAAGAGAAGATGAAGAATACCTTTGACAGAAAGGTCAAAGAGGAGCAGTTTCAAATTGATGATTTGGTCCTAAAATGGGATGCTCCCAGAGAAGAAAAGCATGGAAAGTTTGACCACATGTGGGTGGGGCCCTATGTTATTGTAGCATACAGAGGTATGAACTCTTTCATTCTAGAACATCATAAAGGGTCTCCATTTATAGGAGGTCCAGTAAATGGGAGGTTTTTGGAGTATTACCTGTCCGAAGGGTAATAGGTGACCCTTGTATCATAATCTATACATATTTTTGCATATGTTGTTTTTAATTTACATTTCAATAAATGGTGAAATAAAGGGTTTGAAGCCCGAGGAGAAGGCCCTAATATCTAGAGGAAAACCATTCATTTTATTTTTGTTTTTATGAGGAGAGAAAGAAAAGAAGAGCTATGAGTCTTGAGAAATGACCCAATGGATCATGCACTGGTCTACGGGGTTCTTTGCTACCTCATAAGGAGGATAACATCCCCAATAGGAGCCAGTTGTTAGCATTAGTTTTGTCTTGGATAAAGTGGGATGATGGACCCATGAAGAGAATGAAGAAAATCCTTAGTGGTCTGATTCAAGTAGGTCGTAAGAATGCTAAACTGGGATATTGAAACAAATATTTGTGGATTAGAGAATGAAATAACCCAAGCCGAAGTATGCAATATTGAAAAGAGGGTTAAATAGCTACAATATGCCTACAGTAATGTGGTGGCATCTATGGATGGCATAGATTTGGATCAATCGATATCTACGGTCGCAAGCATCCTTCCCAAAAGCAGTTGGAGGGATATTATGCGAAGGCGGAGGTGCTAGCCAACGAGCATCTTAGATCATCGATCAATGGTTGGAAGTACAGATCTATGGCCCATATGCACTTCGTTGATATAATGTGCACAAAAAAAAGGCAACTTCCAAATCTGCGAACTTTTGGTAGAACCCGCAGGATCAGATGGCATAGATTTAGCAGGGTGGAGATCAGCGGCCAACGTTTTGTTCATGGTTTTAACTTGCATGATGTGCCAGCGTGGTCAAGATCTGCAAAGTTGGTGAAGGCCCCACCGGTTGATGGTCACGATGCAAGAAAGCCAGATCAATGGTGTGCGACTGTTCCATGGGTTGAAGTGAAAGGGAAGGTAGCTTAAGGCTGACATCTATGGTCCAACATGAATCTTGCAAATGTATGGTTGAGATAGCCTCTTTGTTGTAGAAGGTGCAGGAATTATAGGTAGGAAGAAATATTATAAAAAGAGCTCATGCATGGGGATCTAGACTCCCATTGTCCTGTTAGCATTGGAAAGTGACGGAGTCGGACTGTACATAGGTGGACTGGTAAACCGGGAGCCCCTGGCCATCTATCAGGAAAATAGGTAGGCCTCTTGTTCCCCTCTGCAAAGCTATTTAAATGGTAGAATTAATAGACCCTCAAAGGTTTGAGCACCAAAGGGCAGGGGATTTATTTGACGACAAAGACGTAGAGGTCCATGACATAGTATTAATAAATAACACCATACAGACTGTTTGAATATGGTTAGGAAGGGAGGGGTAGACGTCCACAAAGTTTATCACTCATTTTTTAATTTGTTTATTGTTGACCAAACCCCAAACTGCCCAGAATTTGTAGACTAGTGTGCCTCACATTATTCCCCTACCGAGAGAGCGATTATGGACTCTATCAAATCCAAAATCCTATGCAAAATGATCCCTCTCACCATCAGGAAATCCCTATCCATCCCAGAAGAGTTCTATTTAAAGGCCAAAGAGTATAAAATGGAATCCCTAATCCAACGTTAGACAGGCCCCAGCTGACCTCAAGGAAATCTTTTTCCATTGCAGCCTGCAGCCCAATACCTCTTTCCAAAATCAATTGTTCCCTGATGAAGCAAGTGTATTTACTGAGGAGTCTAAGTTTGGTCTTACCATGTTGGCCCAGTTTCTAGGTCTAGATACCGATATGTACATTATTGAGTGCCTAATAATCCTAATGTTTGTCATGGGTACTTTCCCCCTTGAGTTAGATAGCCGCAATTAGTCCTCCCAGTGTGCTTGTCTCATATTTGATGAAGCCTTGGCTAACAGTATCCACTCTCAGCTGGCAGAATTCCCTAGGACTAGGAGCTTGAGATTTCAGTCCTACCTACTAAGGATGTTTTTAACTTTCAATGAGGAAAATCTGCAAATGCCCGAGCTAATGCTTACTCAAGAGGTGTAATCAAACTATTTCAAGTTCAGGGACACCATCATGTCCGAGGTATATCATGCTATTTTCCAAAAGACGTTGCCTAGGGTACTTACAGAGATGAAGGAATTGCTACAACCTTACCCAAAAAAGAGAGTGGGTGACTGGTTCCTTTCTTAGCACAGCACTGCCATTAGATTCTATGGTTTTTCCCATGCACCTTATGTGCTTCCAATGTTCCTTACCCCCAGGCTGTTCACTCTAAAATTTATCAGACAGAAGTTGAATATGGAAGTACAGCATTTCTTAGATGGTAAAAAGGCCTCTAACATCAATTTTCCTTGGGATGTGGGTCCATTCCTTGTCAAAACAAAGTTGCTTTGCCAGTTATTGAAAACATAATGAGGGATATGGGTTTCAATACCAAAGCAATGATTAATTATGATCCTTGTCATATTATATCAGAAAGGACAAGGGAGACTAATAGAAAAGCTTTTGTGCACTTTGAACTCATAGGGTTGGCCCAAGTTGCAAATTGGTTGGAATACCCTGAAAAAAGTCAGATGGAAGTGGATGAGAAAGAGGTCTCAACCTCCTCAATATCACAAGTTAATCCCACACCACTCAGCTCCTCCAGCCCAAGGCCAACAACTGAAGGAAATGTGCCCCCTGCCAGTGGCTCTGGAGAGCTTAGCGAGTTGGAAAGTTCTAAGCCTATGGATGTGGATAATGATGCAGAAAGGGCCTCTAAGAGGCAGAAAACAGAGAATCCTAAACAACAATTGGTAATAGTACCAGTAGGGCAAGCCAAAAAGAAGAAATAGGTGAAAGTCAAGGTACCTTTTTTTGAAGTTAAAGAATATAAATTCAACCAGCTATCTTGCACTATGCTTACAGCACCAAACAAAATCAGGGTTTAGTTATTGGATGAATACGAGGAAAGCCTAGAAACAGTCTCAGACGAGGCTAAGTTATATGCAAATGTGAGAAATATTTCAAAGAAGGATGTATCCTTAGTGGCAAGCAGGACCTTTGTCTAGAATACCCTAAGTCTAGCTTTGGCTACCAAGAATAAGGCCACCGAGCTAAAAGTAAATTTGGAGGACATAACTGTTCCAGATGTGATCAATTTACACAAAGAGACTAGCAAGGTCATTTATAACAAATTGTTGAAATCTTCCTTGGATCTGTCTAAAGTACAGGACAACAAGAGTAAGGTCCAAAATCAGCTGAGATTGGAAAAAATAGAAAATAAATCCCTCAAAGCACAAGTAAAAAAGCACCAAGTTGCATTGTTAGCCACTGAGACCCAAGAGGACAAAAGAGCCAACATACAAAAGTTGTTGGATGAGAAGGAAAAGACCATCCAGCAAATGAAGTCGAAGTTGAAAATTCCCTCCACTCAATTGGTGGAGGCATCCAAGCTAGCTGAGCTAGAAGAAAAGAGAGAAAAGCTCCAAGGGAAGCTAACAGATTGTGAAGCTAGGTTGCTGAGCTTTGAAGAGAAAGAAAAGAAGTGGCAGATAGATATGTGCATTGTGGTGGCAAGTGAGAAAGTATTGAAATCCCAAGTTGAGGAGCTTGATAAGAAGTTGCAGGATATGAGTCAGGAAATGGATACTATGGAAACACCTTCCATAGAAGCTGGGGATTTATCCCTTGTAGGAGCCATAGGCCAAGCTAGTTTGGAGGACATGGAGGTAGCCAGGTTGAAGAAACAAAATGCAAATCTGAAGACTCTGATGTCTAATGCAGAAAGGGAAAAGGAGGCTTTGGAAACCAAGTACCAGGGGATGAAGGATGAATGTGATGAATTGACAAGGAAGGCTACAAGCCATACTTCAATTCAAGAAGCCAAGCAAGTGATTTGGGACAACACCATCACTGAGGCAAACAAATTTATACCCTTCCTCAATTTTGTCATGGACAAAGAAGCTGTGATAAAACTTGAAAAACAGGGTGTTGCAGCTACTAATGAGAAATTGAACAAGAAACCTGCAGAGCATGCTGGGAATGCAGTGGAGTTCCTGAATAGCCTATCTCAGGAGGAATCTAATACAAATGGCATAAAAGGCAGGGTGTCCATTATCATTTGGGCAAAGAAAGGGATGCTTAAGCATCAACAGGTGAAGGTTGTTGAGTCTGGAATTGACATTATGGCACTGCAAATGAAAGGTCTCAGGGATATGTTTGATCCCTTATTTAAGAAAAGGTTGCCTCTTTTCTAGGAAGAAGATGGAACTATGATTACCCAGGAGGAATATCAGAAAAAATTGACAAGGTGTAAGCTAGACTATACAGATTTGCCAGGCATGGACCAATTGTTGTCTAGCTAGACAGTGGTAGACAAGTTAGCCAAGGAATTCGAGCTAGGTATGATGTTTAGAGAAGCAGGTGCACACCTCCAGAATTATTCTTATAAAGATCACACAGAGATGAGGGTGTTGCTCAAGGAGTTGGCCACATCAGATTTTCCAAACACCGAACAATGGAAGTTCATTGAGAAATATGGCAAAGCTAAGCTAAAGCTACATCCATGAAAGATTCGAAGATCATGAAAGCTGCCAGCTGGAGAAAATAGTCACAAAGGAATCTTATTCAGTTTTGTTGAGACTCTATTGTCGTACTGTAAAGCATCCAGTAAATTTGTAAAAGGAAAATTAAGCCCAGTTTTTACCATCTCTGTTATTTTTTGTAACTAAGTATCGGGAGTGGCATGCCTGTTTTGAATAGGTGTCACTTGTAGTGTAACCATTTTCTATTGAGACTATTTGAGCCTGAAGGCTAGGAAGATCTATAAAAGCGATGTAATAGAATGAAAAAGGGTTGAAAACTTTTTGGGACCCGTGAGTTTTTTCTATGTTGAGCATTTTTGAGATACTGTTGAATAAAATCTGGCAAGTCCAAGCAAACATTTTTACCAAAGTTTCATGTGTTATTGGTCTCACAGTCTGTTTACTTCTCTTCTTATGTGAATGTTTTCCTTCACTGTTTAATTCACCTTGGTATGCTTTTTCATGCTTGGATAAGTGTTGTACTAGAATAGAATTCATAGATGTTATGCTCTGTTCCTTTCATTTCAAGCGTCTATAACCATTTTCTGCTAAAGTTGATATAGAATTCATTATTATATGCTCTATATTGATGGATTGTTCTTCTATTCTTCTTAATCACCAAACAAAAGCTCTTTTACTGTGAGTTGGTAGCTATCTTGCCTCTGCGTGGGTTTCTTTGCAAAGCATTGTCCTGATAATCATATTTTGTTTGTTCTAACTCCACTGCCCAATGGATTCCCATCTCGATTTCAACCAAACAATAATTTCATCTTAGTTTCATTCACGTATTTGGCCTTGTTAAACCAATTTGTGAGAGATCCCTCTCTGGAGAGTAAGAAGCTAGCTTATTTCTCATAAACTAGTTCTGTAGTTACCCCAGTTTGGCCTCTCTGCAACCTAGAAGTACATTTTGGGTTCTAACACCAACAAATCAACCTTATCAAATGCTTCTTACTAGAAATTTCCTAGTTTTAGATGAGGGTTGTGTATGTATATATCCCACATATGAAGAACTGCCTTATCTGGGGCCTCTCTCCTACCACCCCAACAACAGCCAATGGATTTCTGGATTGTATGAAGGTGAAGGTTGTTGCATGCCATCCATCCTATAAGACCCTTTTTTACAACGTGATATTTCTGGCATTCCTTTTTCCATTTATATTCACTGTTTTACAGCATGCTATTTCAAGCATTCTTTTTTTGCCATTTGTATTCATTTTCATTGCAATGATTTTCCTGGATGATTCTAAAGACCGTAGTTTGCATGGTAACAACATATAACATATGTTTTTCTGTTCATTTTTGTGAAAATTTATTTGGACTCTTTCAATTTTTGGGCTTAATTCAAATTTAAGCCTATATACATGTACATGGTTGCTTGGCCGAAAATTTTGACAGAAAATCTAGTGGATATTTGTAATAAAAGAAAAAATTAAAACAAAGAGTGCATAGAAATTAAATAAAAATGTTGAGAAAATTAATATTGTCTGTGGTCGTTTGTGATCTGGAACATCTATATATCATTTTATTGGAATAGATAGAATGGAATAATGAAGTACATGTTTCAACATAGAACATATGGTTTTTTTTTTCAATTCATGTGGAAATTTTTTTTGGAATCTATCAATTTTTGGGCTTAATTCAAATCTTCATTTTTTTGCGTAGAGCCAGGTCGCTCGGTCAAGTCTTGAGTTTGACTTGACTATGAAAATGATAGCCGGAAAACAGAAATGACAAAGAAGAAAATGCTAGTGAGATACATGTGCATGGTTGCTTGGCTAAAAAGTTTGACATAAAAGCTAGTGGATATTTGTAATAAAAGGCAAAAAATAAAACACAGAGTGCATAGAAATTAAATAAAAATGCAGAGAAACTTGATAATGTCTGTGGTTGTTTTTTATCCATACATCTATATATCAGTTCATTGCAACAGATAGAATGGAAGAATGAAGTACAAGTTTCAACAGTTTCAGTATCTCTCTACCATTTGCTTGTGTTATTCGTTTTCTTCCCTGGGTGTTTCTTACATTTATTTTTTTGGTTTTGCCTCGACATTTTTATTTCTTCAATGTGTAAGGTTTTCCATTACACCAAAACCTGCAGATGTTGATGAACATTTGAAACTAAGAACACAAGGTCCTATTACCAGGAGTGGCAGTTAGTCCACATTTTTATATTCCCAAAGGTGCGGCGGTTATACCATGCGGTTGTACCGATACTCCAACACCCCTCCTCCGGTGTAGCTCGGGGGAATTGAACCTGAGACCTCAGCTCTGATACCATGTGAAAATGCTCACAGTAGATCCAAAGAGATGATGTAAACCTCATAATGAAAGAATTTAGGAATGACAGAAGAAGAATAGAGCAGAAGAACATAAATCCAAAGGAGCTCAGATAGAGGCAGAATAATTACACATGTTACATTAATCTGCATAGTGAAATAGTAAATATACAATGCTCAGGATTTGAATACACTAGGTGTGATTTGAATTTTCCTTCATGCATAGATCCATAATCAGTGGAGAGTCATCAAAGCATAACTAGGATTCCACCTCATCATCTGTGAAGCCATCAATGCACAAGTAATAGTCAACCAGGAGTCAAACTGTCTAACTGAGAGTGGTAGGTGTAATTGACACATGGAAGCACTAATGTAGTGAAGGAGGCTCAGTGGAGGGCACACATGGAGCTAACTGGAGTCAGAACATGCAATCTAGTCACACTGGAGGTCCAACAGAGTGATAAAGTCAGTTAAGAGTGAGTCAAGCCTAAAATCAAGGAGAAAACTCAGTTAACTGAAGATAACTAGATTGGCAGGTGAAGAAGTGCACCTATCTCATGCAGTAGGTGAAGGAAGGGTGCACTAAGCACTAGGAGAGCTGAAACTGATTAGGAAGAAGCTCCTGGGGCTAGCTAACTGAGGGCTAGGTGCTGGGACTGATGACTGGGATGCATGCAAAATGCATGTAAACCCTAGAATGCATGTAAACCATAAAAGTGCATGAAAACCCTAAAAGACTGAAAATGAAAATGACTGGAAAGCTAGTAGGACTAGGATGGAGTATAGGAAAATCCTAACACCCTCCCTTAATCCATCCTGGGCCTTGGTAACTAGGACCAAAGGTCACCCATACAATCAAATAATGATAGAAAAATAAAGAACTGTCCATAAATCGAGGAAATGGGGAAAACCTCATGGGAAAAATACCCCCCCCCTCAAAAGAATAGTAAATAACTCAAAGAACCATCATGCTAAGTAGAAAAGAATGAATCTTTCATCAGTGAAAACTTCTGCAAAAAACTTGACAAGTTGATCCCCTATATGATGCCAAAATAGGTGCTAGATGTGGATCTAGTCTTCTGATGTGCCTTCCACTGTGTAGAGGATTTATTGGACGAAGCAAGTCTCTCGGGAATTCTTTCTGCAACTGGAGCGAATGGAACATGAGGAGTCTTCCTAAGTGATGGAAGAGACAACCCCATCATCATGTTGCATATCTCATGGAGAGGTAGAAGGCATAATGCAAGGTTGGCATGATGATGAAGTCTAGTAGTTATGTGAACAGATGAATCCTCAACTGTGTTCTCAGTAGTAGCAAGGATTGTGCGAACCCATATTGACCTCGAATCTGGACTGAAAATATGTGTGGGTTCTGGATCTGAATCTTCTTGAACTATGATCTCAACATCAAAATCTTGATCTTCTTCTTCATTAGAAGAGGAGTCACTCTGATCTTGATCAGAATCTAAAGGAATAGTCAGAGAGAGGGGCATGAAGTGTGAGAACTCATATGCCTTAGAGGCATGATTAGCAACCCCATTCGCTATAATCTTTCTAATGGATATCTCTGTAATATCTACTGTGTTTGGACCAAAAGTTACTTGCTTTGGTGATCCTGTATGAGTCATCTGATATACTGACAACAAATTAGTTGTTAAAGAAGGAACAAATAAAACATTTTTGAACTTACCATGTTCCATATGTACTGTACCCAATCCTTTGGCAGAAATCTGAGAGTTCTCTCCCATGTGAATAGTAGGCCCATCCTTGGGATCTAAAGAGGAAAAATATTCTTCAGAGGAAACCATGTGGTTGGAGGCTCCAGAATCTATGAGGAGGGATTTTGACTTTGAAAAACCAGCCATTAATGCATGGCAATCATCAGATCCACTTTCAGAATCAAACATCTTTGCTTCTTTTGGAACAACATTTTTGTTTTGTTCAGGAAGCTTGGTTAGTAGGTCTATTTTCTTGTGCATGCAAGCTTTCTCAGGATGGTTTCCTCTCTTGTAGTAGGAGCAATTAGGTCTCTTGTTTTTGTCATTTTTGGATTTAGATGGCTTCTTGTCCTTGTCTTTTTTCCTCCCTTTTCCATTCACTCCACTTGCTTCTCTCGCTAGAAGAGCTAGATATTTGGAGGCCTTGATGGAACCCATTTGAATCAATTTGTCTTCTTCTTGAATGAGAGCTTCAAAAAAGATTGTTAAGGTGGGAAACTTCCATCTAGGGATTGACATTCGCCCATAATGGAAAGTAGATACAAAGATAGAAAATTGAGATCCAATTTTGCTCAATACGAAGAGTACCAATTGCTCATCACTTTTAGTGATGCCACAATGCTTGCATTGTAAAACCAATTTCTGAAATTTGGAGAAGAAGTCTTGAATGCTTTCGAAATTGTTAAGTTGTAGGGAAACCAATTCATTTTTGAGAATGTGGCCTCTTAGCCCATCTTGTTTTCCAGTAAGACTCTCCAATTTTGTCCATAACTCACTTGGAGACTTCAATCCTTCAACATGAAACAACAGATCTTTAGACATATTAAGGCATATGAAACCAAAAGCTTCATCCATTTTATTTAGAAACTTGGTTCTTTCTACAACTGAATGTGGTATGGTGTCTTTTTCATCAACCATCCTAGAAAACCCTCTCGACTTCAAGTGTACTTTCATGTCACTCTTCCATTCAAAATAATTGAAAGGAGTGAGGATCATAGGAGAGGAAGAAGCATTTGACTTGGTCATTTTGACTGCTGGAACGAGTGCAAAAAGAAACTGTTGAATCTGCTACTGCAACTACTGGAACTTTGAAATACCTGCAAAAAACTCTCAAGAATGGAGGTAGAATATACTCTCAAATGGCTCTAATACCATGTAAGGTTTTCCGTTACACCAAAACCTGCAGATGTTGATGAACATTTGAAACCAAGCACACGAGATCCTATTACCAGGAGTGGCGGTTAGTCCACATTTTTATATTCCCAGAGGTGCAGCGGTTATACCATGCAATTATACCGATACTCCAACACAATGCTTTTGGGATTATTATTTTTTTTTCTTCAGAAGATATAGCCAGATGGGAGAAAAGAAAGAATTAAAGTTGATCACAAGACATGATAGAGTTCTTATAATTATCTTGATTTGGAAAATGAGATTATGGGACTTGATTTGCATTCACTTACACACAACCATAATCATTATTTCATACTCAGCAATGACATTCCTGTGAAAGGGTTGCTTCTTTTTTTAAAATATTTCATTTAATTTTTATTTATTTTTAACAAAAACGGTTAATTATTATTTAGTAAAAGTGTTGGTTGAGCCGAGGCCTAAACAGTTGAGATTACAAGTATTCGAGCATCCATTAAAACTTAACTAGCTTAAACAGAACTTGATTTTTCTTTGAAAAGCTTCAAAGCTACTACGGTATGGGAATCTTCACTGGTGCTTCTGTGTTCTTTCTGATTACTCCTTGTGCCAAACTGCATCCCTCATTTGCTTTTTTATTTGCTTCCTTATTCAAGCTGCAGAGAATGTGAAAGAAAGCAGTGGAAGAGAAGTTGAGAAATAATCCTCGCAACCTTTGGAGGGTCTTGTTAAAGGCCATTTTGTTGAAGTGGTTGTTGAAATATTGTAACTTCAAAGAATATTATATTTGTATATTATTTATTCCGGAGATGTTCCATACCTCCGATGTGATTATACTATAAATCCGGAGATGTTTATTCCTCCGAGTTGGGTGTGGCAACTAGGGTTATTAGACCCACCATGTGGGGGTCGGCCCAGTTAGTTATAATGGGGTATTTAACCTAATGGTTAAATACGAGCCTACATGTACTTGTGTAAAATACATATCAGAGTAGTGTATAAATAGAGGAGGTGTGTTCCTCATTTGATACACACACTCACTTGAGGATAGCGCACTTGTGGAGGAGGAGATCATGTCTCAGGGTTTCATCTTTGTATATTGCTGGTCATCTATATTGAGGAAGCTTTGCTGGGTTTTCTACCCCATGAGGGTTTCCCAGGATAAATCTATGTCTCTTGTGTTTATGCTGTGCTTGTTGTTTCTTCAGTGATCCTATATATGCTATTATTGTGAAATGGAATGTAATGCTGCTATTTTCTATCTTAGCATATTGAATTTTAACATGGTATTAGAGCTAACCTGAAGGAAGACAAGGTATGGCACTAAAGACACTTGCTTTACTTACGACAATTTGAAGGTTAGGGTTTTACATAGCAAAAACCAGTCATCGTAGCACTTTCGCTATAAATCCGTTTTGGCGAAGTTTTCGGATCTGAAATTGTTACAGGACGAATATTAAATCTCCAGGTACCTTGTGTCCAAAGGAAAACCTCTAATTCGTTGTACTTTGTGATTTATGATCTGTACAATATAGGGTTTCTGCCTCTTCCAGATCTGAGTCAAAATCAGGTGACCTTGGGAAAAAGGTCATATCTTGGGCTAGGAAGCTCCAAATGAAATTTCGTAAAAAGTGACAGGTAGTACACAGTCTGTACTATCTCAGAAAACGTTTTCAGAGGCCGAAGTTGACAGTGACACGTGTCACTCCGTACAAGTTCGCTCTCCTGTATTATCCCATAAACAGGTCATGTTGCGACACTTGGCATAACTCTCTCTCAGAGAGTCCAATTCAGGTCCGACCTATCAGGATGGAAAGATAACAGGCCGAGCTACCTCAGGAAATGTTTTTAGAGGCCGAAGTTCAAACAGTGACACGTGGCACGCCGTACAATTTCGCTCTTCTGTTTTATCCCAAAACAGGTCACGTTGCGACATTTGACATAACTCTCTCTCAGAGAATCCAATTGAGGTCAGACCTGTCAGGATGGAAAGATAACAGGTCAGGCTATCTCAGAAAACGTTTTCAGACCCTGTGGATTGAAAAGTTTGGAGTTACACCAGAAACAATCAGGTACATATTTCTGTCAAAACAGAATTATTTTTTAGTACCTTCATTCATGGCTTCCGGAATTTAGGGCTTTGAAGAAAGTTGGAATTTTTGTAATCGGAGACCACGGCTGAATGCTACTCATCAAAATAGAAATTTAGAGACCAAGATCAGATTTTTTGGTTGGGCAGAACGTCGGGCTTGATCAAACCCTAGTTCGGGACTTTGATCAGAAAAGTGGAAAATTAGGGCTTCTGTAAAAATGGGAATTTTTGAAATCTGTGACCATGGCTGGAAGCTCCTCAAAAAAATAGAAGCTTAGAGCTTTGGATCAAACATTTTGATTGGTCAGAAGAGTGGGATTCATCAAACCCCAGTTCAGGGTCACGTCCAGTGAATCCGGAAGTTTCAAAGGCAAAATTGAGGAGTGAAACTTTGCAGTTTTCAAATTCTGAATATATCAGTTTGATCAGCTCATCAAGGCGCATATTTCTATCCTTTCAGAAGTTTGAAATTCAAAGTTTGAATTTTTGGGGTTTCTCTGACAAACCCATATCCAGCTCCAGGTCCAGTTCTTGCAAATCAAGTGGATAGGGTTAATCCTAGAAGAAAATGGATTGGTCACCTGCATAAGTGAAGGAGTTCCTGTTTCAGAGGGAGATGAGGCTAAGGATTTACATAAGGAGATTACAAGCGATCTCGACAGGTATGACTCATCGAGGTATGTTTTGAGATTTGTTCATGATTACGTTTATGGCATGTTTGTCTTCATGTTATTACGGTTAGTACAATCTTGATTTTAGATTTGTTGTATCACCTTAACAAAATTATGAATGCATGATAGAAGATATTCATTGGTTAGGGTGTTGACACTTATGATTGTACTAATGCATTATGATGTTGTGTGAGGTTGATGTTGTCTGCTAACAAGATACAGGTAAATCACAAAAGACAAATCAGGTTCCATGACCATGAAAACATGAAGACAAAGACTCATCCATAATCTTTGTTCTACTTACGAGGTATGTATGACTTTGTTATATTATGCTTAACCTATGAGACATGCAGGTTCTAGCTCAGGATCTCTAAATCATTGAAGAGATTGTTTAGGTATGTTGTACATAACCAAGTAGGTATACTAATCCAGGTATGTTTTCCATGAATCTTACCTTGTGTTAGGATCCCTTATATAAGTATACTTGGAATGATTGGTTATGCTTATTCATAAAGTTAGTAATCAAGGGATTATGCATATTATATCTTTTATCTTGATTGATGATATGCATGAGTAAAAGAAGACTTCCCTGAAATCTTGAATACTAATGTTTATTAACTATAATCATGACTATACATTTTCAAGATTATTTAGTACTATAATGTTTTGATAGCATTTAAAATATACTAATGAGTGTATGTTTGTGTATGAGATCATGAGGATGACTCTTGAGCATGCACAGTGGTACAGAATGAATAGAAGTTCAAAAGACATACAGAAGATCAAGCGGGAGGCAACCACACAAACATAAAAGATAAGTATTTGAGTTGTTATTTGAAATAGTAAATGATATTGCCTGTAATAGGTTGTATGCATATTTGTATTCTATAATATATCATGCTGAGTGTATATATTCATAGAACATTGAACAGTATACTACTAATATGCATATGATTGGTAAGTTGGACAAACATTCCATTGTTGCTTGTCTAGAATGAAACCTCTTTGCTGACATGCTGAGAGTTGTGCACACTCTCGATAGTATGTTCTGGTAGAGATGGAAGGCATCTAGATAGCCACTGTATGCATACAGGATATGGGAAAGTGTTGTTCCAAAGTATTGCTCAAAATAGTTGCATCACTATGTAAATGATATCTGTATGCATAATAGGTTATCATGTCAATATGATTTGATGATTATGAAGTATTACTAATCATGTACTTAATTTTGATTTGTAGGAAAGGTCATGAAGAATGATGGACACCGTACAAGTGGTGGATGTTCAAACAAGAATATTTACAAATCAAACAAAATATAGAAGGCTCATGGCTAGAAGATTCTCTTAGAAAGGGGAAGAGAATCATGACAAGATGTTTGCTCCAAGTATGGTGTAATTAAAGAAGAAGTGTGAATCAGGTTCTGTATAGGTACCTAGGATCGATAATAAATTGATAAGCTTAATGATCACCATGGGTGATGTGGATCTCAACCTTTGCTACAAGGTTGAATATGATTTCTATACACATATGACATGGATGCAAGAAGGAACTCACCACAGAGTTCGAATGATATTGAGGCTCATATCAGTAGACCCATCTAACGAGAGATGACACAGATAGATATGCAGAAGATCATTCAATGCAGAAATGAAAATGAAAGATCTCAAATTGATGCTTTACTTCCTAGGTCTGGAAGTATGGCAAGGCTCAGAAGGAATATTTCTCAACCTGGGAAAGTATGATGAGAAATATGACTTGAGGTGTTGGAATGGCCACTCTTATGGATTCCAACTTGAAGCTGTTAGGGGATAACTCATCAGAGTTAGTGGATATAACTCTGTACAGTCAAATTATTGGGTCATTGATGTATCTAACATATACTAGATTAGATATATTCTTTGTTGTGAATACCTTGAGTCAGTATCTAGTGGAAACTAGATGTTTTCACCTGATAGTTGCAAAGCATGTGATGAGGCACCTAAAGGATACGATAGACTTTGATCTAGGCTATCTTGGAGATCATGACTTCAGATGGCTACTCAGATGCTGATTGGGTAGAAAGTGTATCAGACAAGAAGAACACATCAAGAGGATGTTATTGTCTGGGATTAGCCATGATCTCATGGTTTAGCTGGAAGCAGTCTAGTGTGGCTCTCAGCACAAGCAGAATATATGGCTGCTTGCTCTGCTAGTTGTGAAGAAGTTTGGCTTCAGGATTGTTTGACTTAGAGATAGAACCAACTGTGATCCTATGTGACAAATAGAGTTGTATCAAAATGACATAGAATCTAGTGTTCCATGATAAGTCAAAGAACATAGGGATCTAACAAGATATGACGCAGAAAGGAACTATAAATTTTGAATTTGTAACAGGTTGCTGATGTACTAACCAAACCTCTGTCTCGAGTGAAATTTGAATACTTCCGAGACAAGCTTGGTGTAGCTCAAAAGGACCCTCCTCGAAAGGGGGAGTAGTATAGTCACTGATGATGAGATTGTCTCATCGAACAACAAGGTCGATGATGAGGTAACCTGTTCTCTACACGTAGATACTTAGAAATATTTAGATTTAGGACTCTTATACTTAGAATACTTAGTTTTACTTATACATGCTTTTGATGTTAAGAATACATGCTTTTGATGATAGATGTATTGACGAGAATGAAGTCCTTAGTGGACAGTTGAGGGGATTGGATCATCCCTGGACTTTCAGTCCTAAAGAGAGCCGTAGATGTGAGGTCTCCGAGAATGAAGTCCTTAGTGGACAGTTGAGGGGATTGGATCATCCCTGGACTTTCAGTCCTAAAGAGAGCCGTAGACGTGAGGTCTTCGAGAATGAAGTCCTTAGTGGACAGTTGAGGGGATTGGATCATCCCTGGACTTTCAGTCCTAAAGAGAGCCGTAGACGTGAGGTCTCCGAGAATGAAGTCCTTAGTGGACAGTTGAGGGGATTGGATCATCCCTGGACTTTCGGTCCTAAAGAGAGCCGTAGACGTGAGGTCTCCGAGAATGAAGTCCTTAGTGGACAGTTGAGGGGATTGGATCATCCCTGGACTTTCAGTCCTAAAGAGAGTCGTAGACGAGAGGTCTCCGAGAAGTGGGGATTGTATCATCCCCGGATTGCGGTCCCTGAATTGATCCGTAGACGTGAGGTCTCCGAGAAGTGGGGATTGTATCATCCCCGGACTGCAGTCCCTGAATTGATCCGTAGACGTGTGGTCTCCGAGAAGTGGGGATTGTATCATCCCCGAACTTAGGTCCCTGAATTGATCCGTAGACGTGAGGTCTCCGAGAAGTGGGGATTGTATCATCCCCGGACTGCGGTCCCTGAATTGATCCGTAGACGTGAGGTCTCCGAGAAGTGGGGATTGTATCATCCCCGGACTTAGGTCCCTGAATTGATCCATAGACGTGTGGTCTCCGAGAAGTGGGGATTGTATCATCCCCGGACTTCGGTCCCTGAATTGATCCGTAGACGTGTGGTCTCCGAGAAGTGGGGATTGTATCATCCCCGGACTTCGGTCCCTGAATTGATCCGTAGACGAATGGTCTCCGAGAAAGTGATTTTATTTGTATTAATGATGTGGTTACTTGTATCGGTAGGATACTTGTATTGATGATATGGTTACTTGTATCGATAGGATACTTGTATTGATGATGTGGTTACTTGTATCGGTAGGATGCTTGTATTGATGATGTGGTTACTTGTATCGGTAGGATACTTGTATTGATGATGTGGTTACTTGTATCAGTATGGATACTTGTATTGATGATATGTATACTTGTATTGGCATGAATACTTGTACTAATGATGTGGATACTTGTATTGTTATGGATACCTATGTTGATGACGATGCTGACGATCGTGTGATGACGATACTGATGATCGTGTGATGACGATGCTGATGATCGTGTGATGACGATGCTGATGATCGTGAGATGACAATGCCGATGATCGTGTGATGACGATGCTGATGATCGTGAGATGACGATGCTAATGATCGTGAGATGACGATACTGATGATCGTGAGGATCCAGATGTTGATGTTGTTGTAGCTGTTCGAGTACTGCAGAAGATAAAGACTCAGTACTGAAGATGTTGATGTTCCAGTATTGAAGATGTTCCAGTAACTGCTTGAGTTACTGATGATGTTGAGAAAGCTTCCAATGATTTATAGATGTATCATGTATGATGTTGATGACTCCTTGCTCGTGCAGATACTGTTATAATATCCTTCTCGTTAAGGGGGAGTGTTGAAATATTGTAACTTCAAAGAATATTATATTTGTATATTATTTATTCCGGAGATGTTCCATACCTCCGATGTGATTATACTATAAATCCGGAGATGTTTATTCCTCCGAGTTGGGTGTGGCAACTAGGGTTATTAGACCCACCATGTGGGGGTCGGCCCAGTTAGTTATAATGGGGTATTTAACCTAATGGTTAAATACGAGCCTACATGTACTTGTGTAAAATACATATCAGAGTAGTGTATAAATAGAGGAGGTGTGTTCCTCATTTGATACACACACTCACTTGAGGATAGCGCACTTGTGGAGGAGAGGTCTGCTATTGTGGAGGAGGAGATCATGTCTCAGGGTTTCATCTTTGTATATTGCTGGTCATCTATATTGAGGAAGCTTTGCTGGGTTTTCTACCCCATGAGGGTTTCCCAGGATAAATCTTTGTCTCTTGTGTTTATGCTGTGCTTGTTGTTTCTTCAGTGATCCTATATATGCTATTATTGTGAAATGGAATGTAATGCTTCTATTTTCTATCTTAGCATATTGAATTTTAACAGTGGTCCTCTGTATTTAAAATCTTTATCAATATTTCGGAATCGCCAAAAACTTGAAGTGCTTTGTTTTCGTGTTCTTGGGCAATCTAGCAGCGTTTCAGAAGACCGAGAATTTCTGCATGGTCATTCATGCTTTGTCCAAGCCCCCAACTGAATTTGTTTGCACATGTACCATCTTGGGAATAGATCACGCCACCCGCTCTAGCAATCCATGGATTTCTTTTTGATGCTCCATCAAAGAAGACCGTAACCTTGTCTTTCTTTCTCCACCATTCTTGAAATTCTGCATCCGGAGTTTGGATTCGCCAAACAGGGTTGAAGAAGGGTCGGTATAGGTTCTTTTTCATGACCCGATTCAGAGAGGTTCCCATACAACTTCTCTCTTTTGTAATGATCATTGTGTCTAGATTAGAAGAGTAGTTTTCGATGGCTTCCAGTAAGATAGCCTTGGATTTAGCTGCAATGATCAGAGGGGAGCACTCTATATTGTTGAAGATACAATCATTCCTGGAAAGCGGGATTTTCCAGATCTGATTCCATAATGATTTTCTTTTTAACACCTGGGGATAGTGTGATTTCCAAATGGTGAAAAGAGAGACTATATAGATTTGCGATGGGGCTGCCACTTTGAGACCTTGCAGCATGAACTCCCAAGTCGACTGGGCAAAGGAACACGCCACGAAAAGATCGTTCGAATTTTCTGAAGCTGATTTACATAGTGAGCACATGTGCAGCCTTGAGATGCCCCTTTTGACTAAATTTTCGCCAGTCAGATCCTTCTTGTGCATGAGTACCCACGTGAAGAAGTTTACTTTCGGAAGGCCATACAAATCCCAGACCTATTTCCATAATGGAGGGGAGTGTGTTGACGCATGATGAGATTGCAGAACAACAAACCCATGCCCTATGGAGTATAAGCCATTCTTTCCCCAGCTCCAGCAATCATTAGAGTGTCTGTTTAAAGGGGTCATTCCTTTCAACGCTTCTAGTAGGAAGTGATTTTGATGAAGTAGGTGGATTGCTAACTCAGGGAAAACCCAATCTGTCCAACTTCTATCTCTGTCCCAGGAAGAGAGATCAGCGATGTTGTGTAACTTATGCTCGGTGAACCATTCATGTAATTATTTTAGATCTTCATTGTTTTCAAGAGACGGATTCTCCATTAGACTTTCCTTCCAAATATTGGAATTTTTTCCATTCCCAGGAACTCGAGAAAGCTGGGATTGAAAGAAATCAAGTCCTTTTATGCAGAGATTCCATAACAGAGTGCCTTTGGGCACACTGTCGACCTTAAGATTTCTCAGAGGTACCCTTTTGAGATATTTTTTCTGAAGTATCTTATTGACCAGATGTTTATTGTTGGAATACAGTTGCCAGAGGATTTTTCCACCGAGGGGTATATTAGCAAGGCCTAGATCTCTTATCCGAAGGCCTCCTTCTAGCAGGGGTTTCTTAACCAATTCCCAATTAACTAAATGGATCTTTCTCTGATTTCCTTTGTCACCCCTCCATAGGAAATCTCTAAACAGCTTTGAGACTTGCTCTATGATTTCCTTGGAGCAAGGAGGAAGGAATCCTAATAGATAGGAAGGGAGGATAGGATTGTTTTGATGAGGGTTATCTTTCCAGTGTTGGTAAACCACTGTCCTCCCCAAGCAACTATCTTAGCTTTTAACTTGCTGATAATGCCATTCCAAAGAGAGGGATGATTGGAGCCCAAGGTTAAAGGGATTCCAAGGTACTTGATTTTATCCCAAGAAGCATAGCTTGTGAAGCCCAGGAACCAAGCTATTCGAAGGATGGTTTGTTCATTGGTGTTCCAACCATACACTACACTCTTTCTTTTGTTAAATAGCACTCCCGAGATGCTGCAGAAGTCCTGAAGGATTTCATTAAACACCTTTTCAATTCTTAAGGATGCTCCTCCCAGAAGGAGATAATCATCCGTGAACAACGCATGGTTGAACGGATCTACTCCTCTCGTCGAGTGTATGCTAGGGATTACCCCATCATTCTTGCTGCAATCAAGTTCCTGCTCAAAGAATCTGCCATCAGGATGTACAAGAAGGGGGACAGAGGGCAACCTTTCCTTATCCCCCTTGAAGCTTGAAAGTAAGGGGTAGGTCTGCCATTAACAAGTGGGGTTATCCAGGGCTTATAAATGCATGATTTTATCAGCTTAACGAATACTTGGCTGAAGCCAAAGGCAAGAATAACTTCGTAAAGGTATGACTGCTTTACCCGGTTGAAGGCATTGGCCATGTCGAGTTTTATAATCATCCCTTGCTCCTTCCTCTGTTGGCTTGAATGCATAGATTCCTGGATAAGGATCATGTTGTCCAGAATGTGTCTACCTTTGACAAAGCCACCTTGGCTGGGGGAAATGAGATTTCCCAGAAGGGGTTTTAATCTGTTAGCAAGAATTTTGGTGAGGATTTTATATGAGGCATTGGATAATGAGATGGGTCAGGTTTGCTTCCTTGGGGATTAAGGCTAGAAAAGTGGAGTTTGTGCTGCCTCCCACTTTAGCCTTTTGCTGTAAATATCTCACCATTCACAATAAATCATCCTTTATTACTACCTAACAAGCTATGTAGAAGTGGATTGAAAATCTATCTGGGCCTGGGGCTTTGTCTGGCTCCATGTCCCAAACTATATTGTTGATTTCTTCCTTTGTGAAGGGGCTTATGAGGCTTGCATTGTTCTTATCCGAGGTTAGGGAGGGCGTGTGGGAGAGGAATTTAGTTATGAGATCCTTATGTGCTGTCCCATCCTCTGTAAAAGGTTGCTGAAAATGTGCACCTGCATCTTTTTTTATTTGATGGTAGTCTTTAACAACTGTCTCGTCTGCTGTAGTAAATTCTGAGATTTGATTTCAGGAAAGGATGGCTCTATACTGCCTATGGAATAAGGTTGTGTTGCGGTCTCCAGCTTTTAACCATAGGTTTCTTGACTTGAGCCTCCAGTATTCTTCCTCCTATCGAAAAGACTGAAAAGTGGCAAATTGGGCAGCTTGTTCCTTTTCTAGATCTTGGGCAGTAACATCCTTGATCTCCATTTCTAATTGAAGTTTTGTTAACTGATGGGCAGTCTCTTTTATTTTTACCGTGAAGGAGTTGGAAGGGGTTTGAATCTAGTCTTTCAGTGTAGTTTTGGTTGCCTTTAATTTCTGCTCCCGAACATAACTTGGGGACCCAAAGACTGAGGAGCTCTGGGCCTTTGTTACCATTTCCATAAAGCCTTCCCGCTCAATCCATAGAGGGATGAATTGGAATGGAATTGGGCCCAAGTTTTCTTCCTCTGTCAGCTGCAAGAGGATGGGTTTATGGTCCGAAGCAAGATTTGGGAGGATTTTTTAGAACACTATTATTTTATTCAGCAAGAGGGAACTATGTATTAGAAATCTATCTAACTGAGTTGCTATGTTTGCTTTTCCTTTTCTGTTGTTTGTCCAAGTGTATAAGCCCTTCTTAGGTTTTATGTCTAAGAGATCCCACTGTTGAATCATGTCTTCAACGACGGGGAGCATTTGGTCTCTATTGTTTATGCCCCCCCTTTTTTATTTTTGGTCTAACACTAAGTTTAGATCTCCTGCTATGATTATGTTTCTGGGAGCGTAGACTTCTACAAAATATAACAAAGTTTGCCAACAATCTTTCTTTTCGTGAAGATGAACAGGTACATAAAGATTAAACAGAGCAAAAGAGAGCTTACTTGCTGCATGACGGAGCTCAGTAAAGATCCAGTGCTAGGTCAGGAAAGAATTCTCAAGGTTGAACAGATCTTTTGACTAGACTGTGGCTAGCCCTCCTGAGGTGCCCCTTACACTTACCACCTTTCCTTTATTTCATTTCCAATGGTTTCTACTTAATTCTAGGAGGGTTTCCCCTATGGTTTTCGCCTCTTGGAGCATGAGGATCTCTGGGGATTTGGATTTCAAGAGGTCTTTAACTACTTCTGATTTAGAGGGATTCCCCAGTCCTCTACAATTCCAAGAGACTATGCGCATTATTTACTAGGGGTGGAGGAGGGAGGGCCTCCCTTAGGTGGCCTTGTTCTAGTATTTTAGTCTATAGACATCTCTAAAGTGGGATAGATGCCTTGCATTTTTTGTCTCTCTGCCACTTCCTCTCTTGCTTCCTTAAGGGATTTCCTCCCTTCCCTTCTCGAGGGTCTTTCAAATATGTCTTCCTCCGAAAATCCTGACTGTTCAAGAGGTTTTTTTTTCCTTGTCCTGACTGCATATGAAGGCGAAGAAGAGCCTCCTGCTGGGGAAACGGGTTGGGTAGGAGTTGACTCATCTTTGAACTTCAGATTTGCTATAATGAAATCATGTTGTTCATTCTCTGTTGCTACGAGGGGAGGCTCTTCCTGGGTGTCCAGAGGTTCAAAGGGATTCGAAGATAGAGCTTCCCCTACAGTAGTTGTGGCCCCGTCTCCTTGGTTCTTCTCTAGGGTGGGTACGATGGAGCCTAAGGGATCCCTTTTCGATCTAGTCTTGTTGGTTTGCTTGGCCTACCCCTATTTCTGTAGCTTTTTCCATTGCTCTCCTTTCACCTTGTCTTCTTCGTCATCAACCTTCTTTTTACAGTGTCATTCAAAATGTCTATATCCGTGACAATTCCTGCACTTTAAGCGCAATTGCTCGTAATCTAACTCTTGCACATGCGACCAGTCTTCCATAGTTAGTTTTATGGCTTCTGGGAACCCGGTTTCCAGGTCCACTTCTACACATATGCAGGCACAGGAATATTGGTCCTTTCTTTCAGCCCTGTCAATGTATTAGCCGAGGGAATTCTCGATTGTTTCAAGAGATTTTGGGCTCCAACAGTGCAGGGAAAGATGGGGGAGGCGCACCTAAACGGGCACAGCCGAAGGCACATCTTGAGCTGGATCAAAATCTTGCATCCACTTATTTAGGTATAAACCCTGGGGGCCCATAAAATATGGTCTGTTTCTAAAGATCAAGTTCCTATCTTCTATATTTTTGAAAATGAATACGAAGTAACCGTTGCCTACGAAGTGGCTTTTGATTTCTTCTGTTACTAGCTGCCGCCAGTTTCATTGCACCCACGAGTCGATGGCTTTTAGGGAAGGCCAAAGGCCTGTAAACTGATCGATATGGCCCCTTTCTGAGATATTCAAGGTAGCACGACAGGGTTCCTCAACTGGAAGAGCCATCGTCGGGATGTTGTCTAACTTCTTTACAAACTTCTATTGAGATGTTGAAGCAGGGCGCTTGTTGCATGCCTCCACTATTTTTTTGAAATTCGCGAGCTCAGGAGGAGGAGGAGGGGGAGGCTCGGAGCCCCCTCCTAGGGCCATGGAGGCGAAGAGCAGAAGAGAACACTGAAGGATGGCACTCAGAGGGGCACACAGAGCAGTTGTATGCACGTGGGGTAATATTTAATTTAATTTTAAATTCACTCCTGTTCTTGAAAAATTGCAGGGTTGGTCTAACATTATCTTGTAGAGAAAATATTTGTACAGTATAAATGATTAACTTATTTTTTGTAATTCTATTCGTTTCAATTGTATATATTTAATTTCAAGTGTACATATTGGAAAATTAAAAAATGGATTTAAGTATGTAGAGCAAATCCTTTCTCACGAATGGTGTAATATCCCAGGGTTAATCCTTAAAGAGGTTTAATACTTATTTCTTGATAGAAACATTTAATACTCGAAAATACTTGTACTTCACATATTTGTGTGCCCTAGAATAAACTCCCAAGTTTAATTTTGATAAAAAAAAATTATCTCATTTTGTTTTAAGTTTAATTTAATGCTGGAAAAATATAGGATAGGCTAAGCTACAATATATGTGATCAACTTATTTTGTTTAAAGTCCATTCTGGCATGACATATATACATTTTTAATACAAGTATACATTTTACAAATTAAAGGATGGTTTTAAGGCTCTAGAAAAGGCCCTATACCTCACCTATCTTTTATTGACCTATTTTACGGTTTCATTGACCTCTTTTAATGAAGACCCAGTTTTGCAACAATAACAACCCTTACTTGCTCTTTATTTTATTTATTTAATTCAAATTTATTATTTTGTTCATAAAATACACAAAGCAAACTATATTTTAGGGAGGTTAAACTATACCCTAGGTAGGGTATTGTGTGTAGTATACTTATCTTTTGCTTTTTCAAAAGAACCTCATAAAATCTTATTTAATATTTTCTTATTTATATTTATAATCTTATTTTTTATATATATTTTTATTGTATTTATAGAATAAGTAAATATAATTAAGTATATAGTTTAAAATATATGGATTTATTGAAAAGTCCAAAATGTATTAATTGTGAAATATTTTGATATCCATGTTTTATTGAGAGATATTTAAGTACTCGTTGTATTATTCCTTTGTATAATTTTATCATTTAAAAAGATTTCAATTTAAGTTGTAAATTAAATTTATTTATGTGGATATCAATAAAGTGGTTTTTTTAGTGTTAGTTATTTTTAAATACATTTCTTTTATATTATTTGTTGTCATTAACAAAATTTTGGCATAATGAATAAATTCTTAAAATTAATTTTTAGTTACTAAAGCAATGATCATTATATTGCATCCAAGAGTTAGTTTTCCATTAAGTAACAATGTTACACATATCATCTACACAAAATATTATTAAATCAATTTATTCCTTTCACCATAACAATACCATTAAGAAACCCATTTTTGCTTGAACATTATGATTATGGTTCTATGGCCTTGTAACATATGAAAATTTTTTACTAAATAATTTCAAAATTAATTCATTAATGACATTTTTTAATCATAAAGGGATTAATGTTTTACAAGCATTTTTATATAAAGTTACAACTTAAAATAAATAGATAGATCTTCATTTTTTTTATATGAAATATAGGGTCACAAAGTTTGCATTTATATATATAGACAAATTCTCCTTGTAGAATGAATTTCTTTTACATATATTTGAAGCTTTGTTTGATGTGTGACTACAAAACATTTCCTAATGTCAATTTTCTTAACGATTAGATTTATCAAACTTGAAATTTTGTCAATAATCTTTAGAATATGTTTTTTAAAATTTATTTTTTTTCCTCTTCCCTTTCAATAATGGCCCTCTTAATTATTTGTAAGTTGTCATTAAGGTGTTGCATGGCTTAATCCTCTAGTCTTCCCTTACATGCCTCCACTCTTGAGAATCACTTTTTCAAAATCATCACCCTAACCCCAATATGAAAAGAATTTGAAAGGTCTAGGAAGTTATATAGTTTGTTTTATTGGGTGTTAATAACTATCATCATCATCATAAAAACTCTTTTCTCTCTTTCATATAATAATTTTTTTCCAGGTCACAACCAATCCAAACACCAAATTGGCGTATGAGACCCCCTTGTTTGTGGGACAAGGTTCCCCCCTCCACGCAGCGATTTGAATGCTAAAGTCTATGCAGGTGTACATACCCTACTCCTCTCTATATTTGAACATATGAACTCCTAGGAGGAAACACATGTTCTTAACCATCGGGCCCACTCAGGCTATATATATATTTAAATTCCAACCAAAACTACCTAAGGCATAAGGGAGAGTAGCATAATGATGCCAAGTATTGATTAAATCACTATTCCCTCCCAGAAGAGGTCATTTTGTAAAATAACAATGGCAATCATAATAAAAGTATTACTACATTTAATTTTAAGAAAAAATCATGGTGCCTTGGAAATATTTGTTACAATACTTACATTTCTAAGATTTTAACTCATCAAAATTTTAGCAATTTAAAAATGTTTCTATAAAGATCTGACAATCTCCTCCTTGAAAAACAATCCACTCACCATTCACTCGCTTCTCATCTTCGCACACTTTTAACTTCCCCGTTACTATTCTGTCCACCCACCTTCCTTTTTTGTTTAAAATTCACACATTCCAGGTTAGACAACCTTTCAGCATCACCACCCACATGTCACATGGAAAATTGCTTTCAAGGTCACATTCATCACTAAGTGGTTTCATCAACAACAATTTTCTTGGTGCTCTCTTTGAGTTTCCTCTTTGGTAACAGTTTGACTAGTTTCCTTGGATGCCTTAAGGTCAATAATTTGGATTTGGCTTTGGTAATGATTCTTGACACATTAATGTTTGTGGGGAGGCTTCCCCATTCATAATGTCAATGATAAGCTTGGAGTCCCATGTGATTGTGATGTCTCAAATCTCTAATTTGGATATTAGTTTTAGGCCTTTGTATAAAATGTTT
Organism: Larix kaempferi; assembly: GCA_027924585.1. Classification (NCBI taxonomy): domain Eukaryota; kingdom Viridiplantae; phylum Streptophyta; class Pinopsida; order Pinales; family Pinaceae; genus Larix; species Larix kaempferi. Next base: position 17,654,871 of record BSBM01000493.1, on the reverse strand, counting down.
GCTTCTATGATATTATTTGTGGTTTTCCCATGCCCTCAACACTCATGCAAAATTAGCCTTATCTTTCCTTTTGGGTCCCTAATGAGCATCTTTCCCTAGCTCTGCCTAGTTTTATTTTTGTTGCCCATTTAAAGAAGAATAAGGCTACCAAAGAGAATGGGTTGATTTAAGGGAATGATCTCAGGTGGGGAGTCTGAAGATTGAGTCCCTTATTTTTATTTAAAAATAAACTTGAAGAATTTGTTCTTATTTATTTTCTTGCATTTTTTAGTACAAAAAGCAGGGACTAAACTGCATCCAGCTCTTGTCTTATAACCCTTTTCACATATTTCATAATTACTCAATTGTTTAAATATTTTACTAGATCGTAGATGTTATTATCTTATACTTTGAAATATTACACATTTAACAAATTATTTCCTAAATAATTTATTTTATCTTCATTCATTTACATTTATTTTATAACTTTTATTCAAATTTATTTTATTTTATTTTTTGTATTTCACTTCTTTTAATATCCCTTAATTCCTCTTTGTCAAATCATGATCACTAAATTCATTGGTCCCTTTAAACAAGTTTTCTTAATCATAATTCATTTATATTTATCCCCGTTACCTCTTTTTTGAAACCATTTATTTACTCTCCTCAATTTATATTTTTAATATTCTTATATTTTATTTATACTAAGTTTATATATATATATATATATATATATATATATATATATCTTAAAATTCTTATATTTTATATACTATATACATGATGATGATAATGAATGATGATGAAGATTAACATCTACTAAGACTTTTTGGTTTATCAAACATTAAGAAAATATAAAGCAATTATTTGGGTTTCTATAAAATTTGATTCCTATGATTAAAAAGATGAGAAATAAGTGTTCCTAGGACCCCATAGTTTTGACAAGTTAGAATATCATGGATATTAGAATTGTAGCAAGTATTAGGAAACTGTAATCAAATGTGGGTGTACGTAGGGCACTCTAAAATAAAGTGAGATTTGTTCTCAATGGTCATAGAATCAGAGAGATGGAAAATCCTTTCCTTCCATGGTGTTTTAGGAATTGCTCAATGCCCTATTTCGATATGAAGCTCATGGGATTCCATTCTTATCTCGGCTATATTAATCTTCTTCTTTGAACTTGTTAAGATAGAGAGGTACTTTTGATCTTCCAAAATAGGATTAATGACTTCCTTGTAATATCTTGTAATGTCCCCATTCAAATAAATCTAAAAAGAGGAAATTCCACCAATCTACTAGCTTCCTAGGTTAGGGTGGAAACATTAGATTTGGAATAAAAAGACTATAAAACCCCAAATGGACATTTTCTTGACAGAAATGTATTAAAAGGGTTTAAATAAATATTTATGATAGGAAAATAAGGTAGCACTTGGTCATGGAGACACATTGGTGGTGTGGGACCCACACAAAGCTAGATTCCTCATGAAACATTGCATCCTATTCTCACCCATTTGAATACAAGGTGGAGTCTAATGTTCTTGGAGATTTGGAAGGTCAATATACTTGGCATGAATCAATGAAGGTTGAATTGGAGTTGAAGAGTAACTTCCATGGCAGTGGAAGAGGCATTTGAGAGATATTGAGACACTTGGGCTAGATTCCCTAGCTTCTATGACAACAATGATGAAGATGCTATGACACTTATGACACAAATCAGACCTGATTGCTGACATTTGACATATATGACATGTCAGGGATAAAAATATCCTCCAAGAGGGTTCACAAGGGAGTTAGGGAAGCCAAAGAGTCATCCATTTGAATTGAGTGAAGGAGGAGGCTAGGAATGGAGGGACAAGTGGCACACATTGGAATCTATTCCCAATTCAAGTTGGCATGAAGATCATGGATGGAAGTCAAGATAAGGAGGTATTTGGAATTTTATAAAAGTCAATAACAAATAAGGAGAGTAGCTTTTGATCATTTCTCATTTTTCATATTGGAGAGAATAGCTTTTCCATGCTTGTGGAGAGTTTAGTCTACTTGCCTTAGTACCAATTTCGAGGGTGAAAGATTCCCATCTTAATTGGAAATTGGACAGGACATTCAGACCTTTGATTTGGAGCTACAATGGATTCATTTGTTGCAATTTGAAGCTATAGGTATGCTCATGGAATTCTCTTCTTCAACTTGTTTCCATGCCTTTCTCACTTTTCTCTTCATAATTTGGCTCTTGGAGGAAGGGTGCACTTGGTGAGATGTTGATCTATTTGGGGGAGCTCTTGTGGCCCCATTTATTTGTAATTTGATTTATTTACTCTATATTTGATGCTCAAGAGATCCTCAGGTCGAAATACCAAGTGAAACTATGTCAAAATACAAAACAATGTATAAATGGTGCCATTTCCTCATATCTTGTTATGAAAGCTTGAAGTTGCTTTATTTCAACTTGTATCAGTTCATATCTGTAATTTTTATGATGTATGGAGAGTCATTAATGTCTTTAACAAGTTTCATATACATTACATAAGCCTTTGGAACATAAATATTGAATTTCATAGCAAATGGTGAAGTTTCCTATCATTTTCCGGAAGACATGTCCACAAACCTCTGATTTATGGAAGTTGAAGCAGCCTTTAGGAACTGATTAATGATTAATTTTGGATCCAATTGAAGTAATTTAACAATTCCATGTCTCTTTTCTAAAATTTGGGAGGGTCTTACTGCATTTGGAAATCCATTTTTTTCCCCTACCCTTGGGGGTTTTGAACCTCGAATTGACAAGTAAATTTCCCTATTTTATCCTGATTGTAAATGAATGTTGCAGAAGCATTTTGAGAGTGTACAAACATCTATCAGCCTCATTTTTATGTAATAATACCTTTCAAATACCTTCATACCCAATTTGGAATCATTTGGGATCATTGGAGTCATAACTAGTCTAAGGGTCGAATTGGCGAAAAAGAGCAATTTTTCCAAATTTATAAAAAGGAAAACTACAAGTGGTATCAGAGCATGGTCCTTGCACCTGTGCATTAGGTTCGTCCATTGAAGAATAATTTTCATCCATGTATTACTATTATGATGACTCCTATGAATACAATTCTTATGAGCAATATGAATATGATTGTGAGAAATATGAAGCAGAATGTGAATGGTTTGAGGAAGAGGTGCCATCATGCAACACTTCTTACAATTTCATAAGGAATGAGGGTTATTCTTATGATCTTGAATCTGATGAAGATGAGTGTGTCACACTACCAAAGGATAATTCCATGAATGAATTGCAAATATTGAGAGCAACATGTAAAACCTTGCGCCAACAATATCAGGCATATATTGATCTATATAAGGGAGATACACAAAAGGCCACTCCTTTTGAAGAATTTTCTGGTTGGGTGTTTGAAAATAGGACCAAAAATGAATATGTGGAGTTAGTGAAGAAAGTTCTATGCCCTTCTTGCAAAATACATTTGAGTAAAAAGGAGGAGACCCATGAGCCACCTAGTTCTGAAATAGGTGAAGTAGAAGAAACAGTACATTGTTACACAATTTTTGAAAAAGTGTATGATTCCACTACATTGTAACCAACCTATGAGGAAAGTTTTTCCCTTTTGAGGGAGGTACATAATCCTACCCTTATGGAGCCTACACATTATGACACTTTTCAATATTCTGATCATTTGTGTGAGTTGGTTCATTCTCCTACATCGTACACTTCCATATTTTGCAGCATTCATCCTAATGAATTATGGGTGAAAAGTTTATTTTTGATGGTGCCACATGGGGGGTATGAAACTCCTATCCCTCCGTTAGATGATGAAATGATTAGAGCGCATTCTTATTTACATTTGCAGCAACATCCTTTTTTACCTTATGATGATACATATCTTCATGGATGCACCTATGATGTTCACTTGAGTCACTTGAAGACTCATGATTTTCCTTGCTCCTTGCTTAGTTCAATTGATGTTGGAGGAACTTCATCCGATATTTAGGTGAAGAGATATATGATTGGAGCACATTTTTATTGGCAGAAACATCCTTCTTTATTTCTTGATGATACACATATTCATGGATGTACAAATGGTACTTCTGTGAGCCCCTTGAAGGCTCATTGTTTTCTTTGCTCCCTATTTGGTTCAGATTTTAGTGGAGATTCTTCATTCACTTCTTGGATGAAAGAATACATGGCTGATTATTTTGATGCATCCTACATATTTTTGGAGCAGCATTATAGGACATGGGATTCTCACCTATGTCATTGGAGAATATTTGATTGGTCACTTGATTCTTGTATGCACATGGAAAATGGTGGTCTACATGCTTGGAGGTATAAGCACTTTCATGATTCTTTGATGAGGCACCTCCTTGATGTACATATTTATTATGTTTCTATGTACTTTGATGATCTATCTTTTTTACTTATGATGATTGGAAGAATGCATACAAGGAAATGGGATCCGGGAATTCTCTTGCGTGATGGTATGGGTTGGAGGGCACTCCTAATTGTTGGAGTGCAATACAAGCAATGGGACCCTAGAATAATGTTTAGTCTTATTGGTTTCAAAAAAGAAATGGGAAATTGGAAGCAAAGTTTTGGAAAAAAGCACCGTATTCAACATCCATGTTTGAAATTGCTTGAGGACAAGCAATCTTGGGTGGGGAGGACTGTAATGTCCCCATTCAAATAAATCTCAAAATAGGAAATTCCACCAATCTACTAGCTCCTAGGTTGGGGTGAAAACATTAGATTTGGAATAAGGAGACTATAAAACCCCAAATGGACATTATCTTGACATAAATATATTAAAAGGGGTTAAATAAATATTTATGATAGGAAAATAAGGTGGGACTTCGTCATGGAGACACATTGGTGGTGTGGGACCCACACAAAGCTAGATTCATCATGCCACATGGCATCCTATTCTCACCCATTCAAATCCAAGGTGGATTCTAATGTTCTTGGGAGTTGGAAGTTCAATATATTTGGCATGAATCAATGAAGGTCGAATTGAAGTGGAAGAGTAACTTCCATGGAAGAGGAAGAGGCATTTAAGAGATATTGAGACACTTGGGCTAGATTCCCTAGCTTCTATGACAACAATGATGAAGATGTTATGGCACTTATGACACAAATTATACCTGATTGTTGACATATGACAGATATGACATGTTAGGGCTAAAAATATCCTTTAAGAGGGTGCACAAGGGATTTAGGGAAGCCAAAGAATCATCCATTCAAATTGAGTGAAGGAGGAGGCTAGGAATGGAGGGACAAGTGGCACACAATGGAATCTCTTCCCAATTCGAGTTGGCATGAAGCTCATGGATGGAATTCGAGCTAAGGAGGTCTTTGGAAGTTTATAAAATTCAAGAACAAATATAGAGAGTAGCTTTTGATCATTTCCCATTTTGCATATTGGAGAGCATAGCTTGTCCATGCTTGTGGAGTGTTTACTCTACTTGCCTTAATACCAATTTCGAGGGTGAAAGATTCTCATCCTAATTGGAAATTGGAGAGACCATTTATAAATTTAATTTGGAGCTACAATGGATTCATTTGTTGCATGTTTAAGCTATAGGGATTCTCGTAACATTCTCTTCTTCAACTTGTTTCCACACCTTTCTCACTTTTCTCTTCGTAATTTGGTTCTTGGAGGAAGGGTGCACTTGGTGAGATGATGATATCTTTGGGGGAGATATTGTGGCCCCATTTATTTGTAATATTATGTATTTACTCTGTATTTTATGCTCAGAATATCCTTAGGTCGAAATACCAAGTGAAACTATGTCAAAATATCAAACAATGTATAAATTGTGCCATTTTCCTCATATCTTGTTATGAAAGCTTGAATTTGCTTTATTTCGACTTGTATCAGTTCATATCTGTAATTTTTATGATGTATGGAGAGTCATTAATGTCCTTAATAAGTTTCATATACATTACATAAGCCTTTGGAACATAAATCTCGAATTTCATAGCAAATGGTGAAGTTTCGTATCATTCCCCCCTAGGTGAAAACATGTCCACAAACCTTTAATTTATGGAAGTTGAAGCAGCCTTTAGGAACTGATTAATGATGCATTTGGGAGCCCAGTGAATTAATTTAACAATTCCATGTCTCTTTTCTGAAATTTGGGAGGGTCGTACTGCATTTGGAAATCCATTTTTGTTCCCTACCCTTGGGAATTTTGAACCTCGAATTGATTAGTAAATTTCCCTATTTTCTCTTGATTGTAAATGAATGTTGCAGACATATTTTGAGAGTGTCCAAACATATATAAGACTCATTTTTATGTATTAATACCTTTCAAATACCTTCATACCCAATTTGGAAGCATTTGGAGCCATTTCGGAGCATTGGAGTCATAGCTAGTCTAAGGGTCGAATTGGCCAAAAAAAGCAATTTTTCCAAATTTATAAAAAGGGACACTACATATATTAACTTTTTTTCCCCTCTAAATATTTCTCATCCCACATTCTTGCTTTGAACTTAGATATGATAGTATTTTTGAAGTTGTTGATATCTTACAAAGTGGTATTTTCCTCAATCCCCCAATGATTTAACTAATCCATGGAATCCTTATACCATCCTGTCTTGAGTTAAAGATGGCCTTGAATAGAATTTAAATCAATTTTAGGGAGTCTCTGGTTTTCCATGTTATTCATCTTATTCTTGTACATCGCGTATCTAGACATAGTGATGCTTTCAATGGGGGAAGAGCCACTTCTATAAGGAGAATACGATAGGGTGTATTACTCTTAATTTTGAGGTTATACATGAGACAACGCTTTTGAATTTGCTCGAGATTTCTCCAGGATTCTCAAGAGATGTTGCAACTCCAAATTTCACAACCTTATAAGATAATGGGAGTGATGAGAGTGTCAAATAGAAACTTCTTTTTATCCCACATCACTATATTTCCTGATTTACAATTATTTTCTAAGCCAAAATAAGCTTTCCACCCTCCATTAATCCTTTTCTCAATGCTATAGTTCCACTTGAGCTTGTGGTAGATATCGATTCTGAGATATTTGTAAGAGGACACTTCCTCCAAGTTTTTTTTGTCATAAACAAAATTAGCATAAGTGTCTTTCTTTGAGTTGACAATCATAACTTTAGTTTTGTCGGTGTTAATATACATACCCATGTTAGAACATAAATCCTTGAGAATCCTTAATTGATTATCAAGGTTAGAGGGGCTCCTTGCCGAAAGAACAATATCATCAACATAGAGGAGGATGACAACTATTCCAGCTAAGGTCATTCTAGCACAACTTGCTTCTTCTAAACAACTTTCTATCTTATCAATGTAAATGCCGAAAAAGGTAGGGGAGAGGGGGCATCCTTGTTTGACTCCAACATTACAATTAATATCTTTTGACCATCCCTCGGTTCTCTTAAATTTGGAAATGAATTTCTCATACAAACTTATCAAAAGAGCTCTCAACTCTAAAGGAATATTTAGCTCTTCTAATCTATTCCACAAGTTATTTCTAGGCACTCCATCAAAATATTTCCTAAAGTCCACAAAGCAACAAAAGAGTTTGGATTTAATATTATGATCATCCTCCACAATTATTCTAAGTGTAATGAGGTGGTGTGTGGTAGAGTGACACCTTATAAAATTTGTTTGGCCTTCAGCCCACTTACCTTCACTTTCAAGGAATATGTTAATTTTCTTCTCTAAAATGATACCGTAAATCTTGGCTAAGAGAGGGTTAATCACAATGGATCGATAATTAGAGGGGGTATTTTTATCGTCTCTTTTAAAGATAGGAATAATGAGGCTCCGAGTCCAAGGAATAGGGAAGCCTTGCATGACCTCCAAATTGAAGAGCTTATGGATGTGAGGAATGAGAACAGTTCCTCTAATTTTTAGGATTTCTGCTCGATATCCATCAATGTCTTTAGCTTTCCCATTTGCTAAGCATTTGACCCCAAGGTCATTGTCTTCTAACAAGAAAATTTCTTTCATTGCAAAAAAGTTTTGAGTGTTATTAATGAAATTTGGGGATTCATGGAGCCTTTTAAGATAGAAATCCCAAACATTCAAAGCAATCTTAGTATTTGATTTAGTTTTATTGGTTAGAATTTGTCTCGAGAATTTCTTAGGGGCCACCTTAGAGAGGTGTAAAAGGTGTTCCTATTTTTTATTTATGTAGTGCCTCTTTTTACTTTTGATTAGGGATTTATAATTATTTATCTTGCCAATTTTTGGAGACTCTTCAGTCGCTTCCTTAATGGCTCTTATGGTAGTTTTGCATTCATTAATACGAGGGGTTGGCTTTTCTATTATTCTTTTTACCCAAAATTTCAATGGATAACTTCTTAATTGAAGAAGAGAGGGCCGTGGTGAATTTATGATAGAGGTCTTCTCTATTGTTTGTACTAGAAAGAGGAAACAAGTTATTTTTTAAATCATTTATGTAAAGATCATCCTTATTTCTATCAAATATCAAATGCTTTTGAGTGTGAGAATTTTCTTCTGTGGGATCTCTATGCATGGAAAAAAATTAGGGTTACAACTCGAGGTCTATGATCTAAGCGAGGCTCATGGTCGAGCAAAATGTCTAGATTTATCATACTATTATATAAAGGGATTTTAGATATGACATAATCTACCACACTACTACCAAGCCCATGGATGCAAGTTGTTTGGCTAGAATTTTGCCACTTCTTTAGCACATTATAGATTATAAGGTCTTGAGCACTACAAAGCTTGATTAACTCAAAGCTAAACAAGTTTTCACCTAGATCTGCAAAAAATATTTTGTATTGACTATCTATAGTGGGATCTTTGTCCAACCAAAGAGGATTAGGGTTGGAATAATTGCTTAGAAGAATAGATTGGTTACTCGAAGTACATGCATTAAAATCACCCATTAAGAGAATATTTCCATCATTTCATAGGTTATCAATATCGTTTTCTAAACCATTGAAAGGGCAGTTTTTATCTATGTTGTTTTCTTATCAAAGTGAGATTTACTAGGGAGAAAATAACATATTGCAATGTAGGTTTTTGTATTATTAATGTCAACTATTTCTATCCACATATACTTGTTGTGGGGGTCTTTCTTATAGAGCCTAGCATTGGGGAAGATGGTTAGTTTAATATAACAATCTATACCTCCAATGCCTCTACAGAAGATCTCTTGTCCCAAATCGACCAAATAACAAATCCCTCCATGTTGGGTACCTTAGATTCTTCATGCTTCTAGGTTTCAACCATAAAAATAATATCAATTTACTTTAAGATCCAACTTAGCTTGGGACCTTTGTTCCCAAGGAAACCTCATCAGTTTCAAGTGAGGATGTGGCGCGCGTCTAATTTCTATTTGTTGTTATCTTTTGGTTTCTATCGTGGATAACATCTTACCTCTTTATATTATCTTAACCGTTTATATATGAACTCTTAGTTAGTGTGAAGGAAGAAGTCAATTTATCTCCCTACCGTTGAAAGTATTTTGTCTCTGTAGATCATAACATAGGGCGTATCTATGGTATTAATAATGCTTGCTAGGGTTTGCACATGTAGATATTAATATGAGAGCGTATGTATGTATGGTATTTAATATTGCTCGCTAGGGTATTATGGGGTTTCCACATGTAGATATTAATATCAGAGCATCTCTATGGTATTTAAAATTGCGCCTCGGTAGGGGTATTCTAGTGTTTCCACATCCTTTTGACGCCGGAAGATATTAATATCAGAGCTAGATCACTTACCATGCAAGCAGAGCACGTTCTTTCTATTGTGTGGTGTTTAGTACGCACTAATAACCCCCAAATCCTTCAAAAACCCAAACAGGATTCCCAAATCAAATCAAGAATAATACATCTCTATATTCTCAACAGTTTATATAAAAAAACATTCTTCTGCATGAAATCATAACCAGAGATCATAAATTGCACCATGTGCAATAACACGTAAGAATACTTTGGATGTTGGGACTTCGTTTAATCTCCCATATAAAACTTCCAAGTTGATGAGTTCACATTTAAAACTCGAATCTTTCACCAACTGCAAATTTACACCCGGGCTTTGTTTTGCATGCGTAAGGAACGGAACCCCAATCACAACATTTACTCTTGGGTTTTGTTTTGCGTTCGTAGTCATTAATGAGGCATGGATTTATTCAACTCCACCTTCTTTCATATCTTAATGACGGTGTGTTAGTTATAAATGATCGTTTGGCCCATACCGCTCTCGAAGCTATTATTGATGAGAACCCGGATTTTCAGATCAGCCAACGCTGGCATTTTTATCGAATCCAACGAAGACAATGGCCATGACCCAGCTGGGCCTGCACAGTGTTAAGAAGGTTTTGAATTTACATACTCCGGACCGGGCACGTAAACAGTCCGGCATTAATGAGAAAGGCACTGAGGCCTTAAAACCTTGTGTTATTGGGTAGGTGGGGCGGTTGCCTGGATCGGAGAACGATGTCAGAAAGGATTTGACAATAAATTACTAGGGTTAGGTCAACGCTTCCAAACATCGAATCATCGAGGCGTACTATTAATGTACGTTGGTGATGGTGGACTTTAGATGTATTCGAGGTTTTTGAGGCTTACGGATAGATCGGACCCGAATTCCATACCTAGATACCCTGCATTTTTCATAAAGCTCTAGGCCTAGTGAGGAAGCTCCGTTATTTATAGCTTGTCGAGCTCTGCAAAATTGTGATTGTTGATGGATTCCATGTGTTTGTTGTAGCTGGATAAGGCGTCTCTCCATGCCCCGGAATCAGAACACCCAAAACCCATAGCTTTTAGTAACCAAATCAAAGTTATTCAGGTCAAAAAACTTGGGTATTGACCTCTTCTCTGAAAATTAGAGGGGCTGATATATTGTGTTTCCTTTTCCTTTTAGCTGATATATTGTGTTTAGATAAAAATACTGGTGTCTTTCCTAAAGGTCTAGGCCTGCAGGCAGGAGTAGATCCAGGGGATTGATTAAACAACAAACATGGCGGAACACGCGTTATCTCGTCGCAGGTCATTTACTGCGAGGACTGCCATTGATATGGCTCCCTCATTTTCACATTACAATGGTGCTGACGATGCAGCTGGAGCTGGAATGGGAGCAGGAGCTGGAGCTGGTCACAGTGTGCTGGAGATTGAAGCAGCCAAGAACAATATGTCGGGTGGCTTGAGTCCTCTCAGCCATGCCCTTTGGAAAAATACCACCGATACTACACAGATTGAGGATCTCTCCGTGTGGCTTACATGGAAGGATTTAACTGTTACTGTGACCAATGCCAAAGGAGAGCCGCACAGAGTTCTACAAGGCTTGACGGGTTATGCTGAGCCTGGCTATATTATGGCCATAATGGGTCCTTCTGGGTCCGGGAAATCTACTCTTCTTGACAGTTTGGCAGGTGGGTCATTTCTAATACCCCGCCTGTTATTATTTAAACATCGCATATTGTTTAAGATTCAGTTATTTTCATGTATAGTTTCTTCAACTTCTCTTAGTAGGTGTTCTCTTAGTAGGTGATATTTTAGTAGTTAATATAACTTCAATAGCACCGAGGTGTAAAGTATTTTTCTGACATATTTGGTAACGTGTATACTTCCATCAACCAGTCATGTGTTTACATTAGTGCCAATTTTGCACTATCTATGCTTTCTGAGATGGTTAACTTGTTCAGGGAGGCTCTCCAAGAATAGTTTTCAGACAGGAGAAATCCTTGTCAATGGCAGAAGGAGGACGCTTTCATATGGAACTGTGGTACGTATTTCCTATTTTAAGGTTTTGGGATTCTTAAGCTTTATTGCATATCTTATGTCTGTTGTGTACTGAGTCAGATGTATTAATGATTCATTAATATTGCTATGGATTGATTCTGTGTGCAGGCTTATGTTACTCAAGAAGATACTCTCATCGGCACTCTGACGGTGCGAGAGTCAATCCATTATTCTGCCCATATTAGGCTGCCTGACAAAATGCCTCGAGAGGAGAAGATGGCCATTGTGGAGAGCACCATTATGGAAATGGGTTTGCAGGACTGTGCAGACACTCCGATAGGAAATTGGCATCTGCGAGGATTGAGTGGTGGAGAGAAGAGGCGTGTTAGCATTGCTCTGGAGATTCTCATGCGCCCTCGTTTGCTCTTCCTCGATGAGCCAACCAGTGGTCTTGATAGGTAATTTTCATAAATTTCTTTCTTTTGCAGTTTTCATGTTTCTCAGTAAAATTCACTAAAATTCAATGAAGTATTTTGGTGTAACTGTTATTGTTATAAAAGCCCGGCCATGAGGGATGGACGGAGTAAAAATTTCCAATAAAATCTGTAATACCATGACCCCTAACAGATAGGCCTCTCCAAAATAAAAGTTGATTAGGTGTGGACTGAGTATTTTTGTTGGTTAGGCTTTTCTTTCCTCTGTGGAACTTATTTTATAAGTGCAGTCATATCTTTATGTTTTATTTAATGCTTCATTGTGTAATTTTTTAGTGCTTCAGCGTTCTTTGTGACACAAACTCTTCGAAACCTAGCCCGCGATGGAAGGACTGTGATTGCTTCTATTCACCAGCCCAGCAGTGAAGTTTTCGCGTTGTTTGATTACTTGTATCTTCTGTCTGGAGGGCAGACTGTCTACTTTGGCGAAACAAGATCTGCCCATGAGGTATTTCATTGTTTTCGATGATGGTTAGCTGGTTTTCCATCGATTGGTATTGAAATTCTCAATTTATCTTTTATTTTTCTTATTTGAACAGTTCTTTGAACAAGCCGGCTTCCCATGCCCTCCGCTGAGAAATCCTTCGGATCATTTCATCCGTTGCATTAATTCGGATTTTGACAGGGTCAAAGCTACTCTGAAGGGATCGTACAGGCTCAGAGTAAGTTATCATTTTCTGTAAATTTCTCTGAAACGTCTTAGGTTAGAGCGCTTGCTTCAATTTGATAGCCTCGTATTGGGTTATACATCTGCAGGCCACGGAATTGAATGACCCTCTTGACAAGATAAGCACATCTCAAGCCATAAGAATTTTAATGGACCATTATAATTCCTCTGAGTATGCAATGGTGACAGTTGCGAGGGTTCATGAAATATCACAAATTGTGAGTAGAGCTCCCCATGTCCAAGCCAAATCTGTATACTATTCTGTAATTTTAACATTTGACCCGTTTTGCTTTTTGGTCTCAGAAAGGAACGGTGCTAGATTCAAACGGAAGTCAAGCTAGTTTCTTGATGCAGTGTTACACATTGACAAAACGATCTTTCGTTAATATGACTAGAGACGTTGGGTATTACTGGTTACGAGTTGTCATATACACATTCGTGACAATCTGCATTGGAACTATATACTACAACGTTGGAACTGATTACACTGCTATTTTGGTAAGATTATAAAGCCTTGAAGTCATAGGAAATGAAAAATAGGTAGGTAGAAATTTTAATTCTATATGTAATAGAACAATATTGCTTTTAATTTTGGCTCTTGCAGGCCAGAGGTTCCTGCGCATCCTATGTCTCTGGTTTCATGACATTCATGTCCATTGGTGGATTCCCTTCTTTTGTGGAAGATATGAAGGTATCATCAATAACTGTTATGTTATGTATAATGTACATATGCATTGAAGTTCAGAAATTTGCAGGGTGCAATAAGGCTTCTGGAGCATGGAACATTAGTGACACAACATTTGTGTTGCAATACACAGGTGTTCCAGCGTGAAAGATTAAATGGACACTACGGAGCGTCTGCTTTTGTCATCGCCAACACGCTGTCTTCAACGCCATATCTGGCACTTGTTGCAACAATATCTGGGACAATCACCTACTACATGGTGAAATTGCATCCTGGATTTACTCACTATTTATATTTCGTGCTGAACCTTTTCGCCTGCATGGCCGTCGTTGAGAGCTTGATGATGACAGTGGCCACCTTGGTGCCTAATTTCTTGATGGGAATCATTACAGGAGCAGGAATCTTGGTAAGTAGCCACCATTAAAATAAATGTTACACATTGATTGCCCATATTTCATACAAAGGAGAATGCCAGATGTTTTAAAAAAACCTTCAGATATTTGAATAACTTTGACTTATATGAATGGTCTGAAAGACGTCTACTGATATCTTCGTTGCTTTCTGACAGGGAATATTTATGCTGGTTGCTGGATTTTTCCGTTTTCTGAAAGATCTCCCCAAACCAGTTTGGCGCTATCCCATGTCATATATTAGCTTCAACTCTTGGGCATTGCAGGTACACATAACAACCGTTACACTGCATGATTTGTTGATGGTTTTTGTTCAGGCAAATGATGTTGTCCCTGGTTTCATGCAGGGTCAATACAAAAACGACTTGATTGGACTCGACTTCAAACCGCAGACTGCAGGAATGCCCAAAATCAGCGGCGGATATATCTTGAATAATGTGTTTGAAATCAATACAAAGCGGTCCAAATGGATTGATTTGATCATCATATTCGCAATGATTTTTATCTACCGCATCATCTTCTTTCTTTTGATCAAATACAATGAGAAGATTGGTCCTTCCTTGCGAGCACGCTTTGCAAAGCACAAGATGAGGTCTGCCGGAAAGCAGGCCTCCATGAACACAATAAGGCCTGTTACTCCAACCGGTAATTCTGTTGAAGCAGCATCCTCTCCATCTTGAACCAGAAACACCAGTTTGGGTATGCTCAGGGACTGCTCCTGATCAATGGCCGACTCTATCTAGCCTAGACGCCATGGTGCCTTTTTTTATGTAGAATATGGATTCAAGGATAGGCCCTGATTTCTGATTTTATCTACTATCGAAAACCCATGCCTGCATGCATAGAACTACAATGTAAACAGCAATCTATGTTTGACTTTGAACTTGTCTCAACTAACGATTCATGTAACCTTTCTTACAAGGAAGCTGGCAGAAGCATGGGACTTCTTGTCATTTTCAGAATGCAATCAATATTAGCTTTTAATTTATGATTTTATGGAATGATGCATTGATAGGGAAATGAATCCAAATCAGAGGTTTCCCTTCATCTTCCACTATGTTGACCGAATACATTTTCGTTTCCGATGGTTAAGCTCTTGATTATGATTCTGCATTTTTTTTTAGATTAATTCAGTTTCTGGAGTCCATTTGGGGGTTCAGTGTTTCATTTAATGAACTTATATTTTTTTTAAATAGTTTAATTTGGATAGCTCATGTTTGAAATGTAATCACCATATAGGCTGTGTATTCACAAGTGTTACTGATTGTATATGTATAAAATACTTAAGCACACATATGCCATGAGTAAGAGAAGGTGATTCCATTGATAGCAGTAAGTAGTAAGCTATGAAACCAAACACGTGTTTCAAATGTAATCACTATATAGGCTGTGTATTCATAAGTGTTAGTGATTGTATATGTATAAAATACTTAAGCACATATGCCATGCGAGTAAGAGAAGGTGATCCCATTGATAGCAGTAAGTAGTAAGCTATGAAACCAATCACGTGATATGATGTGTTAGTTACAGTCATTGTGTAAGTAGTATGAAGCTTATAGCTATTGTAAAGCTCATGTCATAGTAGTAGTATAGACTAATAACCAATGGTGATACTTCATCTATACTTAGTATAGCCCAATTCACTCATACGTTATCTCCCTAATACATAAGGAGGTAGAAGTCCGGGTTATAAGCTAATGAGCCTATGTATTCTCAGCTTCTTACGGATGAATTCATCATGGATATATATATAATGGATAATCAGTACTTAAATCATATGATTAAGGTAAGCTCGAATTGCTTGTAATTGCCATTGGTTTATGAGAATATAGGCATATCATTATTACTACTTAGATAAGATGGGATTAGCCCAATTCACTCATACGTTATCTCCCTAATACATAAGGAGGTAGAAGTCCGGGTTATAAGCTAATGAGCCTATGTATTCTCAGGATGAATACATTATGGATATATATATAATGGATAATCAGTACTTAAATCATATGATTAAGGTAAGCTCGAATTGCCTGTAATTGCCATTGGTTTATGAGAATATAGGCATATCATTATTACTACTTAGATAAGATGGGATTAGTACTAGCTAATGAGCTAAGCTTAGATGTACAATCAACTATAACACATCATAACTACTCATATAAGTATGGTACACGTATAAGTATGGTAAGTTGTTATGTAGATAAGGTTAGCTCTTATTCGATGAGTTATCCATGTAATATTAGTAATACCAAGCTCATTGTAATTACAGTACTCACACCACTGTAATAACCATAATTAATAGTACCAATATGTGATTATTTGATATGACTTGTTTCATAAATATAATTAGCCTAATTAGTGAACACATAACATTAGTAAGCTGGTTTGATTTAGCAAATTAGTGAACAAATAACATTAGTAAACTGGTTTGATTTAGCTGATTCATATTGGTTCATATTTTATACATGATTATATATCAAGGATAAAATTTCTCTTATCTTCTTTGTTTATATTATTGGAATCTTCTTTGTTTATATTATTGGAATACCATTGAGTATTATACATAAGTAATTTTAATTGATATAATGACAATAGTTAATGTAAAGTGTCTACTATGAGTTTATTATTATAAGATCTATATAAGTTATGGTTATGGAATATGACCATGTTTGAATCAAGTTTATTGGATCCGTATGTTTTTATATATATAAATAAAAGAAGGTATATTTTGTTACATGGTTAATTAGGGTTATCATTAAGCATCTAAAGTGTTTTTTATTAGTGATAAGGTAAGCAAATAAGAATAATGTGTTTAGAAAAACAGGCTTAAATTCCATATGCATTCATCTTTCCTCAATCCTAGCAAGCTATGAACCTATACTAGTGTCATAGCCTATACTAATGTCATATCTATCTTATAGATATCATAACTATCCCAAATTTATGGGAAGAGTAGAGCTTACTGACCATAACACTAATGTCATATCTATCTTATAGATATCATAACTATCCCGAATTTATGGGAAGAGTAGAGCTTACTGACCATAACATACTTTAGGTTGCCCTTTTTTTCCAATTACTTGTTTTGATTTGTAGGGGTGACACTGAAACAAGGAAAAGCATATGACTTGTTAACTCAAATGGAGTTGGATATTGAACATGAATACACTATATTAGTAATGAATCAAATAAGGTAAGTTGCTTTGTTCAATATGGAGTTCCTAACCCTTTCTCAGATTAGTATACAAAGAGCTAAACAAATACAAGTGTTTGTTTTATAAGTATCTAATACAAAATGACATTAACTTTATTCATATAAGAGATGCATATAGAAAAATGATTAAGTATGTAATTATGTCTATTTATTGTATATATATATATTTATATATATTGTATATATATAGTAAATTGTATATATATGATTAATGAGATAGGATATTACTTCTATTTATTGTATATACATGGTTAATGATATAGGAACCGAACTAATAGGAATAACTAAAACTCAAATCAATTTGAATCACACTATTCATGGAATTGTATAACTCTAACCTATTAGCTTTGTTAGGGTTAAGGAGTTACAATAAGCACATACATGGTAAGGATCCACTACTTATTAGGCTCTATCTAGATTATATTAGTTTATCTATATAATCAATATAACTAATATACAAGTAACATGCATGGAAGACTTGTATCTTATTAAGAATAGTCATATATAGGTGGTAGTTCATAGTAGAGTTGACTATATAAGATGAGATTACATTTAACAATTTGAGGTTAGCATTCAACTTCCATTGCCTTATAAGGTGTGTTTATAAGCTTTGTTGGAAAATAATTTATAAATATGTTTTTATCTTTTAAATTATAATTAAGTTTAACATTTTAATTTATTGAACTATAATTATTTAATTGTTTTTAAATAAGTATTTTATAAATTTATAATAAAAATATATTTAATAAAAAAAAAGTTATATAAGATAAAAATAATTTAATTTATTAAAAAAACATGAGATAAGATTTATTTTATTATCTTGCCACATCACTCCTTTATTGTTTCAAGATTGAGTACAATGGGATCTCGTTCATTTAACCTCTACTCGTTCATTTAACCTCTACTTGTTGTTTCAAGATTGAGTACAATGGGATCCCATTCATTTAACCTCTACTTGCAAGGTAAAAATAATTTAACTTAACAGAAAAGGCAAAATATATAAAACAATAAAAAAAATCCATAAAACTTAAAAGACCTTTATCATCTAGAAGAGGGCCATATCACTACGTTGTGGGATTAATATTGTCCATAATGAGCTTCCATTCTTTTTCCTCCTAGATGGGGTCTAAGTAAGGTGTCCATAATGGGCTTCCATTCTTTTTCTTCCTACATGGGGTCTTAAGTAAGGTCTTGTTTAGATATGGCAAGAGGAATATTGGGAAATTTATCAAACCATGGTACCTCCAATGCTTTAGTAAAGATCCAATCTCATGACGCTCCCACTTTGCTGGGCTCACCTAGTGTTGTGACCATCAACCACATGAAGATTTCGAATGTGTAAAGTAAACAAAAGTACCTTCGAATGGGTCTCAATGATCCACAAATTCCATTTCCACTTTCGTTGTCTATACTTGAATCCATAAATATAGATTCGCACATATTAGAGGGCTATTATGGCAAGGAAATCCATTCGGTGATGTGTACTTGTAAATACTTTGCCATAATGTGTGAAATTCCTTAATTATTATGAGAGAATAGCTTAAAAATGTTGACTTTTACGTAAGTTTGGGTGAGATGCTATGATGAGCAAAGCCTGTAAAATCCCATTTACATTGGATATACACTATAATATTGAAATAATAATTCAAGGATTTGTTCTTGCTATGTAATAAATACTTAGGTCAGGAATTTTTAAGTATTTAAGTATTTTCGGATTGATCAATTGGTAGGTTTCCATGAACCAAAGACCATGTAAAGCATAGTTTATTGCGTTCAATGTACATCTTCTATTTGGATTTTAGCTTTAGTTGATATAGACATGCCTTTTCTTTACTTAATCTTCCAAACTCTATTGAAATTGTCATACAACATTAGCTTAGTTGATAATCATTGGTATCCATTGACCAACTTATTATCAAACTCTTACTTTTAGATTCTACCTTTAATGCTTTCACCTAGTTTGTGAACCTAGGTGGCCCAACTTTCAAGAAAAAGGTTGTATGTAATTAGATTTGCATCTTATCTAGGATTATTAATATCCGTTGTGATTATCATGAACTCTTATTTTAGAGTTTTCCAATTTGTTTTGGTGATGGCTATGATTTGTAGAAGTATATAGGGGAGCAAATGATTCTTTTAAATAACCTCTAGTTGAGAAACAAGTAGTCTCTATTAAGGGCTTATTTACTTGTAGCATCATTGTTGACCACCATAAGTAGTGATCACTGAAATAGATCTTACCCTTAGAGAATCACTCTTCTAACCCAATATTTACTTGATGGCCTATGCAGATCACAATTGGCCCCTTCACTTAAATAGATGTCGAAATGATTAGATGGGTCTACAAATTCAAAATTTTTAAGGGCTTGTGACCATAAGAGGCTCTTAGGGTGGTACAATGTCTTGATAGGATTGCTTGGATTCCTAGCCCTCATTATATTGGATCTAATGGGCCATCTAGAACATATGTTTGAGTTTGTGTTTTGGTGTCGAAAATGGCCATCTGTACTTTATCCTTGCAGTGAAACATAAACACCAATTAACTCTATGGAAGCCTTTTCTTCCACTAGAGTTTCCCCACAAAAAAAATTCTAAGAATATTTTCCATCCATAAATATGTTCATGTTGAAGGAACCCAACATGAAGAGTAGTATACATGGATGGTACCTAGAAATTTGGTACATCCTTGGATCTTAGCCACTCTCTTTAACATTGCAATCCAAGGCTCCTTGGGGTAAGCATGTTACACCAAAATATCGTCATCATGAGTTATGTGTCCTTTATATTCCCTGATCCCTAAAGTACTTGGGTTAAAACATCAGAAGGGAAGTTGGTATTTATCCTTTAACCTTATGTTGTCACCCCAACGTGCCTTGATCTCTGGCAAGGTGCATCAGACTCAAGGTGATGCGCTCTGCAACTTAGCAGAGTGCGTCAGTGGTGCACAGTGCCCTCGCAAAAGGTGTGTTGACCTCCCATTGGCGCGAGCTGCTCTTGTTTAAGGTGCGCCTCTGTTAGTTAAAAAGGATAAAGGGAATCTTTGAGTGACTTATCAAAGCTTGGATGGCATGGAGACTTATCCCTATATATCTGGGAAGGTGGTAGTCACCCCCCTTACCTAGTGGGATGATCCCTTAAACCTCTCCCCTAAATCCTCAACCTTTCTTATTCCTTTAGCCCTATATATATGAACCCCATCTCCATTGTTAAGGGAGGAAGGATAGAGTGCCTATATGCTGGTGGAATTTCTCTAGGTGATCATATTCATCCATTAGGAGGCTAAGCATTTGATCTTGGAGACTAGGATTGTTGGAAGGAGGTTATGACGTCAAAGCATCGGTTGTAACACCTCTCTCATTGTACTTCTTATTATTACATCTAATGCAAATTCTTTCCAGAAACTTGTTGTGTTAATAGTGTTTAGGATTAACTTCTTTGACTGTTGATCTATATCAATTCACATTCAAATGCTTTTATTACTTTGTCTATTTCAACATGTTTTTCCCAGTTTTGCAGCTAAAGATCTAAAGATCAGGACTTGGATCAACAGGGAGAAAGGAACTTCCATACGTAAGGTAAGCCATCTCTTTCACTTATCTTGCATTTCAATTCATCTAGGAAAGGAAATTTGTATTATGTACTATTTTTGTTCTAGATGTGAACCATTCATAGTAGGGAGATCCGTTTGATTCCTCCCTTACAGATTTTTCGTAAACAAAATTGGCGACCATAATGGGGAGAGTAGTCCATGATTCATTATTTCATGGCATTTTTGGTTTCTTTGATTTCTTTCCAAATTAGCCTCTAGCCTCTAATTTGCCTCATCTTCTTGGATATGACCAGCAGAGAGTCTCTTGGCCATCTAGACTCTGTTTAGGATCTTTAGTGAGCCTTCTATATTTTTATTCTTTGAGAGTTTTTATTTTTTGTTTCTTGGATCCCACCCGACGCACCTGGGCAGTTCATATCCCACATCATTGTAATTATGATGCATTTAGCCTTTTAACAGCCTGCATCGTTGACGTTTTTTTGTCAGTTTGCAGCCTGCATCACTGATGCCGTTGGTTAGTGAACACAGGGAATCGTTGGGACTCCCAACACTCTAGTGCACTTTTGCAGGGCACGTCGCCCTTCATTATTTGGCACAAAGTGTAAAAATCCCAAAGTTGATTTTTGGCTTGGTTTATTGAGTTCTATGTGATTGTCTTTCATTGCCACGAGACTTCCTAGACACAACATATTTCATCCTTGGCTTATTATCTGAAGTTTGAATATTGATTAGAGTCCTAGATAGTCAAGCGGGTGTACCACTCATAGTGGGAAATTTCAATCCTCCCTGAGCACACTCAGTCTTGTGACTTTTTATCAAACCATCTGATCTATTTGATCTGACTTCTAAGCCCTCCAATATTTGATTGTTGTGATTTTGCTCATTTGTTCTAGTTTTTTTGTGTGTGTTTGAGATTTGGGTGATTGCATTTTTCTCGAGAGTTTCCAATCAATTAAAGTTTGCAGTAGCAAACATCCGTTTATTTTCTGAGTATAGTTTGAAAAGTGGTATAATTCTAAGATCTATGGGTTATATTAACTAGAAAATCATCCTCATTTCAAATTTCATTTTTGGAATTGTTGTAAAGAATTTGTATGCTTTACAACGAGTATTTAAGAAGTCTTTGAAAAGTTTAAAAAATTGCTATTCGCTTGCATTTTTCTTGGTCTTGAAAATTCATTCATTATTTCCTTGAAAATTCTAAGTAGGTCTTAACTTTCTCAAAGCATTTCAAAGATAGTGAAAATTCTTGCATCTTTTGATTTTCTTCCCACATTTTGATTTCTATTTCGGAATTAGGTGTTATTGCATTAGAAAAACAGAAATTCATATTTTCATTTTTAGGAGATTTGCTTAAATTGAAAAGAGAAAAAGAAAAACATTTAGATTTGGTGTGTTATATTTATTTTTACTGGATTATTGAAAAGAGTGCTTTTGAATCTTTTTGGTTGATTTTGAAATTATATAGGTACTTGTTCACTTCATTATCAAAAATAAGAAATATTTCCTCCTTACTATAGCTAGTTTTCATCGAAAAGTAAAAGAAAAGATGTGCATTTTCATGTATCTAAGATTTGCATCTTTTTAAATTCCAAGTCTACACCTCATACATCCACTTAACCATCAAGATCAAATTTAATGGTAGCTTAGGTTAAAATTGTATAGAAACTTGTGTGTTAAGTTAGAGACGTGTTCCGACGTATTTAAGCATGGGAACTGTCATTATTTCCTGCACTGCATCCCGAGGGCTTGTATTTCTTCCACGTACTAATCGGTTTATCGACGATATTTCACATACCTTCAGGTATATAGAAAGGTACTTCACGTACTCGATAGTATATCGGAAAGATCCTGTCGTGCGGTTGTGCATTATACAACACCACTACATATTTGAGGTCCCACGTACCCTGTGTATATTGGGAGACCCCATTAGGATTCCTGAAACCTTCTAAGTTAACTTTTGGCCATCTTGGTGTGGAAATACACCGAGAACAACACTTGGGGAACTACTACATGTGAAAATCCTCACAGTAGATCCAAGAGATGATGTAAAACTCACAATGAAAGAACTTAGGAAAATAGAAAAAGAATTGAGCAGCAGAACATGGATCTAATGGAACTCAGATAGGAGCAGAATAATCACACATGTTTCATAATTAATCTGAATAGTAAAACAATAATGATACAATGCACAGGATTTGAATACCAAGGGTGTAATTCGAATTAGCTTGCATGGATAGATCAAACGATTAGTGGAGTGTCATCAAAGCAAAACTAGAAGTCCTCATCATCATCAGTGGAGTCATCAATGCACAAGTATCAGTCAACCAGGTGTCAAACTGAGTCTAACTGAGTGTGATAGGTGTAAATGGCACATGAAGCACTAATGTAGTGATAGAGGCTCAGTGGAGGGTGCATGAGGAGATAACTAGAGTCAGAATAGGTAGTCTAGTCTCACTAGAGGTCCATCGGAGTGATACAGTCAGCTGAGGTGTCAATCTAGCCTTAAATCAAGAAAAGATCTAAATATAACTGAACTAACTGAATTGCACCTGAGTGGTAAGTGAGAGAGGGTGCCTTTCACAAGTGGTAGGTGAAAGGAGGGCGCACTAAGCACTAAGAGGGCTAAAACTGATCAGAAAGAAGCTCTCGAGGCTAGCTAACTGAGGGCTAGGTGCTGGGACTGATGAATGGGATGCATGAAATTGCATGCATGAATGCAAAATCATGACTACATGCAAAGTGCATGCATGACCGAAAATGAAAAAATGGAATATGCTGTTAGGGCTAGGATGGAGTATAGGAAAATCCTAACACCCCCCCTTAATCCATCATGGGCCCTGGTAACTAGGACCAAAGGTCACCCATACTGTTATAGGTGAAATCTGCACTTCTCCGTCCGTGATCACCTTTAGCTGTTGATCACACAAAAGGACAACTTGGATTGAAGAGCAAGATTTCCCTAAATGATGCATGGACTTGGTTTACCCCTCAGCAGCTGACAAAACCCTGTTTTAACTTTCATTTTGACATGTGCACTACTCTACAGGCATGATAGTAGCACATTTCTTGAAGTGTGCCCTACTCCACAATTATAATAGTAGTGCACACCTTCCAATATGCCCTACTTTACTTAAGCAAACTAGCGCACACCTCAAAAAATAGTTGCAAACGCTAGTTGTAAAGCAGTAAAATTGCATATTGTGCACTACTCTACTGTGAAAAACTCGCGCACATCTTAAAATCTAATCAAAAATATATTTATTTGACGAATTGGGATTAGTTGAAGTTAGTTTTTCAACTTCCCCAACCTCCCAATCAAACTACCTCTTGATCCAAACTGCCTACCTTGTCCCATAAATACAAGGGGGATGCATGAGAGAGAGGAGGAGAAACTATGCATTAAGGGTTGTTATGCTGGAGGAATTCCAAAGTTAGTGTGAAGAGCAGGAGCCCAGGATCTGGTTGCACAAGCACTCTGAATGATCAAGTATAATTGTACTGATTATTTGCTTTTGACAATAAAGGTTGAAATGCCCTTCCCATCCCAATCAAATGTCTAATGGATTGCATATTTGTTTGGATTAAATGCTTGATTGTATTTGATGTCGAAATTGTATTTCAATTTCATCATTGTTATATCAGTCAAGATATGCTGAGGAAGGTATCTTTGTATTGCAGGTTCGTCAAATGGAAGATCAAGTGGAGGATCGATCGAAGGAGCAAACGAAAGCTAGGATCGAACTTCGTGAATAAGGTATGCCTTCAAGAACCTTGATCTCTTTCCTTTTGTAGAATCTGATGTGATATGATCAATTTGTTTACCTCTCACCCCAGAAGTTGGTTGTGTCCCTCTCCTCACTATAGGGTAGATTTTCCGAACAACAGACTGGCGACTCCGCTGGGGACCGACTTTTTTCTGTTCTAGGAGACTCATTTAACTTTCCTTCAAGTACTTTTTGATCTTTTTGATCCTCTGAGAGGCTCTGTAGGTTACTATAGCCTATTTCCATTGCTTGACTCATCCCTGTTGGAAGTTTTAGAGCCTATTTCAGACCTCCTCTAACATGTGCACTAGTCTTCCTTATACATAGTAGCGCATACCTGATGATGAGCACTACTTTCTCTACTATATAGTAGGGCACATCTCCCAGTATGCGCTAGTTTATGCACTACACAGTAGTGCATACTCCTGTAACTCTCTGTTTGCTGTAAGGTTTTTATTTGCACTTGTTTGGTTTGATGTCCAATCTCTTGCCTTGCTTTCTTAACTAATCCTTGAGGTCTTTATGCCCTTGTTTAGTCTTTTTTTCCTCTCCTAAGTACCTTAGGTCATCTTTTGCTTGCTTGTGTACTTTTGAGGTGTCGAGTTGTTTGTGACTCTTTTTGAAGACCGCGCTTTGTTCCTAGTTGGACGTAGTTGCACTTCTGTACCCTAGATGCTTGTTGCAGGTATACAAACCTTTGTTTTATAGCATTTGTTGTTTGTGGCAACACTAAGCATACTTTGACAGTTTCTTGGCCTTTGATTTAGGGTTTGACCCCAATTTGGAGTCCTTAGGGTGTTTTCAAAATCTTTTTGAGTCTAGATACCTCCTGATTGCTTTGTCAGTTTTAGTCCAAGTAAGTTGAAGTCTTTCAGTTTGCTTCCATTTGAGTTTTTGTGATTGTAAGGCCATCTTTGGTTTGCTTGCCTACCGTTTGCTTGGCTTAGTGCTCTTTAGGGTTCTTGATGCTTTGGAGTAACCTTTGAGTTTTACCTTTCCATTTGAAGCGTATCTTATCCTTCCTTCTCTTCACTTTGTTTTCCAATCCCAAAGCCTTTTCCTTTGAAAAACTTTGTAGGACAAGTCTTCGTAAAATCATCGATTTGTTTGTTGTGAGCCTTAGAGTTGCTTTTCCTTACTTACATTGCTCTTTTGAGGTCTTACTTGCTTCCATTTTCAAGTTCTTTTTCTTTTGCATATATCAGAAAAATCAAAAAATGAGTTTGGCAGTTTAAAGTAGTAAGACTTATAATCATTTCAAAGTAGCGTAGTTTACTTTGTTTTGAATTTGAAAAGAAAATAAAAAAGAGAGTTGTTTTTGGTTTGCTTAGTTATCATTTTGGAAAGAGCGTAGAAGAAAAAAAAAGAGAGTCTTTTTGTTGTTTTGAAAGTTATCTCTTTTGCACTTTACTTTCTCAAACCATTTCCACACAATGCACTACCCCGTTGAGTAAAAAGTTGCCTTAAAAAGAATTTTTAATAAAATAAATTAGAAACATTTTCTTTTTAGGTATACAAGACATCAACTAGCTTAGGCTAGAGTTACGAGCTTAAATCACCTTAAACTGCTCACAACTGGCTTCATTATGCAACAATCGTAGTATGACTTTCATTTAGTTAAATCCATCTCTGTCAAATAGTCCTGGGAAACTCTACTTAAACCAGAGCTAAGCACGAGGCCGTGGAAGATCGAAACTGCTGAGGATATCCCCTCGCTTTCCTTTTGACCATAAACCAAAGTTGACTCGCGTACGGGGATCCTTACGTATTTCGGGCTTTGCTACCCTACCCATGCGTTTCGACTAGGCTGACGATTGTCCCCCCATGTTATTTTGCATTGATGGTAGCCTTAGTATCATACCTTTAGGATTCTACACAGGTAGAGTGGGTGGTTATTTCCACTTCACCTCGGACAGGCGTGGAAGGGAATCCTCTGGCAGTAATCCCGGGAAAGCGATTTGGTGATTTAAGCACTTGCACCTAGTGAACCTCCGGTGGACACCACGAAACTGACCATCAGTACTTTGTTAGTCTGTTCTAGGTCCTAATCATCTCAAACTTAATTCCGAGAGTATTTGCTATCCATTTGATTGGTTTGATTACTTAGGATTTTTATAGTGGTATGTTGTTTTCCCCTTTAGTCTTAGTGGCCACTAGGTTTTTACTTAGTTTTATTTTTTATAATTGTGGAAGACCAACAGCTTCGTAGGTCTAGAAGGTTGCAAAACCTTCCCCCACTCAGTGTGGAGCCACTACAGCCAGGACGATGACGGAGGATAGACTCCAGTGATCTTTTTTAAATTACTGGTGAAATAGAGGTTCCTAGTGAACCACAACCTAGAACCCTGGATCGACAAGTTCTTAATATTGTCGAGGTTGAGGATATTACTTTTGGTGAGTTTAACACTCCTTTTAACCCTCCTTTCACCGAACTTAATGACCCGCTTCTGATACCTGTTGGTTTCCAACAACCCGAGTATAGTGCATATTTTTTCACACCTGGGCATATTATGACTAACCCAGGAGATGAACAGGGAGTTCCACAGACTCCCACAATGGGAATGAATACAAGGATTGTAAATCCTTCTTCCACTTCTACACCGAGTTCGTTGCAAATAGCTTCTGCTTCAACTCCGTCCTTCAGTTTTAACACTGGTACGTTAGGCATGCCAAGCTCAACAGCTTTGACATCCGCCTCAGTCACTACCCCTACTTTCGGACCCAATAATACAGTGAATGTCACTCCATCTCCTGCAACTCAACAGTCATACCATATACCTAGTACTTGGATTTCCACACCCAATGTTGGGCCGACTCCCTCTGCAACTATGCCTGTCATGAGTACCATGACTGCACCGTACACCTCGACTAGCCCTAGTTTTAACACCTTTGCAGGTTATAATGTGAATCAG